>JAXDDX010000075.1:247500-502500 GCA_034670405.1 Hoplostethus atlanticus | reverse complement strand
TCTTCACTGTGGTGTTCCTCACTGTGGTGTTCTTCACTGTGGTGTTCCTCACTGCGGTGTTCCTCACTGCGGTGTTCTTCACTGTGGTGTTCTTCACTGTAGTGTTCCTCACTGTAGTGTTCTTCACTGTGGTGTTCTTCACTGTGGTGTTCTTCACTGTGGTGTTCCTCACTGTGGTGTTCTTCACTGTGGTGTTCCTCACTGTGGTGTTCCTCACTGCGGTGTTCTTCACTGCGGTGTTCCTCACTGTGGTGTTCTTCACTGTGGTGTTCTTCACTGTGGTGTTCCTCACTGTAGTGTTCTTCACTGTGGTGTTCCTCACTGTGGTGTTATTCACTGTGGTGTTCTTCACTGTAGTGTTCTTCACTGTGGTGTTCCTCACTGTAGTGTTCTTCACTGTGGTGTTCTTCACTGTGGTGTTCCTCACTGTGGTGTTCTTCACTGTGGTGTTCCTCACTGTAGTGTTCTTCACTGTGGTGTTCCTCACTGTGGTGTTCTTCACTGTGGTGTTCCTCACTGTGGTGTTCCTCACTGTGGTGTTCTTCACTGTGGTGTTCTTCACTGTGGTGTTCCTCACTGTGGTGTTCTTCACTGTGGTGTTCTTCACTGTGGTGTTCCTCACTGCTCTTCCCAGAGATCACCTGTCAATCAAACAGTGTGTCCAGTACTGTGACGACGAGTTTGAGTTCCTGTAGGTGGCGCTCTTTTCTTTGTCTGTTCAGCCACGGTGGCTATCTAACTACCCAGTTCTTCTTCTATTGAAACATAAAACGCATCACTTCCTGTCTCCAGAGGGTTTCTCCCAGGAAAGACCTACCTGACACCAGGTGTTGAGAGCAGCAGATGACCTGGTAGAGGTTGATGATGTTGAGGTCCAGAGATCAGAGAGAGGAGAGAGATTTATATTAATATCTATTTCTGACAACAGAAGCACCATCCTCTGTATCTTTTTTAAAAACTGAGTCATATATTGTTTTGGAAATGAGCTCTTCAGCTGGAATGTGCAGAACCCCTTCAAGACCGTCGGTAAAAGGGAGTTGTCTGGCCTCTCGCGACGATCGCAGGCAGGAAATATCCGGTGACTCGACTCTCAACACCAGAACATCTGTCATTACCTCATAGCTAGAGGGCTCTGGTGTTCAGCTGTACGCCACAGCTGTAATTTGCAAAGCATTCGAGGATTGAGGCACAGGAAAAGAAGGGGGAGGGGGGGTTAGGTTGTTTCCTCTCCGTCTGGTTGTGATGGTAAAGTGGACAAACGTGGGATGAAATTAGTTCATCCCAGTAGAGTTCCTGTCCAAAATGGTACTGAAGGTTCATTCAACCAAAAATAGAGGATCCCGCTTGTAAAGATGTCTTTCAAGCGTGGATGGAAGTTCCCAACTATCCTTTAAAAGAGGAGGTACCAGTTTGTCAGAAGATGGATAACTCGTAATGGAATGAAACAAGTTGAACCCAAACAAGCACAAAAAGTCAGTGAACCAGTTTTGGAAACGGTTTTGAACTGATATCAGGAAGACGCCGGCAGCAGCGATGGACGACTACGGACGTCTCAGCTTTTATTTTGGCGTTACATTATATTTTAAGTTTTCAACGTTGGTGCCACTAGCCTGAGGATCATCCTGTTTGTATGATCCAACAGTCTGAAACCTGCCGACATTCAAACCGTCAAGCGAGGGCGGTGATTGGTTAACGAGGTTGCACCCTTTTCCGAGGAGGCGCGTCATCGTCTTCAACATGGCCGACTCCTGAAGGAACCATCGACTTCGGGGTTACGTCTGTTATTGCTAATTCTGACGCGTTTACGAGCTGAAAAATGAGCAACAGGAAGCTTTTTTATCTGCGGACATCGTGTCTCAAACAACGCATTGGGCAAACATGTAGCCCCTCGTGTGTGTGCGAGTTTCACGCTGCCTTGCGACCCCAAAAGAACAACAACGTCACGTGGACAGATTGGGACTTCATGATTGGTTCCCAGTGACAAAAGCTCATCCAATCAGCAATGACCCCTTCCACTGGCCCTGCATGACGGTGTATAGATCGTACCTCTGCAGTCCTTTCACATGTGGATTTATGATCTATGCCCTCTACTGATTTGCGTCGTGGGTATTTCTGCGTGAGTCTGGGATGTCCCACACCCCTTGAACCTCACTGTCAATCCAGCCCGGAGTGTGTTCAGTCAGTCAGTGTGAGTGTGTAACTGAATGTGAAGCAGAAACAGCAGCTTGCTCATTTCAACCCGTCGCTGGAGGAATAAAGGTTCACATATAAGCTCCTCCAGCAGAACAACCCCGTCCGACAGGCTTTCCCACTCTGCGAAATTGGCAGCGCAAATCAAGCGCGCCTTAAGTCCTCCTGAACGAGAGGAGCGCAGAGCGGTGTTGGTGGAGGTCCGCGGATTAAGACCCGGAACACTGAATCCTCATCTGTCACCGATGGCATCAGACTGGCAGCACACACACACACACACACACACACACACACACACACACACACACATATATACATATACACACACACACACACACACACCACCATCCCTGAATAAAACTCTCTCTTTCTCCGGCAGAACAAAATGAACAGGCGTGCATTACACTCCCTGATATTTACCGCTCGGTGGCAAAGCTTGAAAAATTCATGAGGACCCCCCCCACCCCCCCCCTCTCTCTCTCCCCCCCCCTCTCTCTCTCTCTCCCTTTCTCATTTTCCTACACTCGCTCCCTCTCTCTCTCTCTCTCTCGTGTCAGTTTCAATTTAATTATTTTATTGGCAAGACTCTTTCTCTATCTCGCTTTCTGTCTGTTCCCTCTTTCTTCCATTCATATCACCCTCTCTCTCTCTCTCTCTCTCTCCCAGTAATCCCAATGTGCCCCAGTATCTCCCAGTATCCTCCCACTATCCTCCCAGTATCCTCCCAGTATCCTCCCAATATCCTCCCACTATCCTCCCACTATCCTCCCAGTATCCTCCCACTATCTTCCCACTATCCTCTCACTATCCTCCCACTATCCTCCCACTATCCTCCCAATATCCTCCCACTATCCTCCCACTATCCTCCCACTATCCTCCCAGTATCCTCCCAATATCCTCCCAATATCCTCCCACTATCCTCTCACTTTCCTCCCACTATCCTCCCAATATCCTCCCACTATCCTCCCAGTATCATCCCAATATCCTCCCAGTATCCTCCCACTATCCTCCCACTATCCTCCCAGTATCCTCCCACTATCCTCCCAGTATCCTCCCACTATCCTCCCACTATCCTCCCAGTATCCTCCCAATATCCTCCCACTATCCTCTCACTTTCCTCCCACTATCCTCCCACTATCCTCTCACTTTCCTCCCACTATCCTCCCAATATCCTCCCAGTATCCTCCCAATATCCTCCCAATATCCTCCCACTATCCTCCCACTATCCTCCCAGTATCCTCCCAATATCCTCCCAGTATCCTCCCACTATCGTATCCTCCCACTATCCTCCCACTATCCTCCCAGTATCCCAGCATAGCTCCTAACACTGGAAAACTGGACTCTTCCTCTTTTCTCATGTTAGCTGGCCGGATTATTTATGTGTTCAAGATGGGAGATGTGTGTGTGTGTGTGTGTGTGCGCGCGCGTGCGCGTGCGGGTGCGTGCATGCGTGCGTGCGTGCGTGCGTGTGTGTGTGTGTGTCCCATTGACCCCAGTCTTACTCGGCTGTGTTGCTGCTTGTCTGTTCCAGTTCCTCTTCCTGTCCGAGGTGTTGCAGTGGCGAGCCCAGACGACCCCGGACCACATCCTGTACACGCTGCTCAACTCCAGGGTACGACCCGCCAGCACACACACACACACACACACACACACACACACACACACACACACACACACGCACACAAAAAGTCATGTTTCTCTTGAAGGAACCGTCTAATTTTAGTTTCTTCCATGTTTACGTCAATAAAATGACCTAAAACCAGGTGAAGAAAACCGTTCACCGTAATGCTTTTTGTTTCCTTTTTTTAATCCTGTTATCTCAAATTAATAGTTTTGCTGACATCACAACTCTGACCCATTGCTGTTGCTGCCTAGTAATCCTGACAGTGCTGACAGACGTGGAATAATGTCAGGAGGAGAAATCACGATTGATCAATGCATCAGATTTGACTGTAATCAAGGTGACAGGAAGGAACCACAGTCAGTAACCTAATAAAGTTGTGATCTTGAGAAAAGCCTTTTTTGTTACTTCATGATAATAAGAAAATTAAATCATGATCACGAGAAAACAAAGTTTGATCTCAAGATAACAAGATTATGTTTATGAACAGGTTGATTTGAAAAAAGGTTTTCCCCATGTTGCTTTTTGTATTCTTATATAATATTTTCCCCCCCCAATAGATTAGAGTAAAGTAGAGTAGCGTAGATTAGATTAGAGTAGAGTAGTTGAAATTGTCATGTTCCCTGTGAAGACGTTGTCGCTGCAGCATCACCAGTAGGATACAGCAAAGAGAAACTAGGATAGAAATGAGAATCTGGAGTATTAAACACAATACAACCAATAATTACAGCAGAATGACATTTTAAGTTAAAACATATGAAAGAAAAAAGACGAAACACAAAGAAATATGAATTTGCAGCATAAACGCAAGTTGAATTAAAAATACGTACGGTATGAAAGAATGAAACTAAAACTAGTGACAATATGAGTGACAGCCGGTGGCTTGCAGGATGATGTTAATATGACATCAGGGATGATTTATTAATCTGTCTGTTTGAACTCATCTCCACTGTGAGGCTGTGAAGGAGTGAAGGAGGTTTTCATGACAACATGATCGCTGGTTTGTTTACAGCAGCTTGAACCAAGAGGCTGCAGTGGAAAATATGACATGACATCTGCTGACACTCACCGCTGATCGAATGTGTCAATCATCCTGCTGCTGTTCTGCTTGTGTGTGTGTGTGTGTGTGTGTGTGTGTGTGTGTGTGTGTATGTGTGTGTGTGACCACCTCCAGGGTACGATAGCCAGCTCTCTGACTTGTGTTCAGCTCCATAAGAGAGCAGAGAAGATCGCCGCCATGCTGGCTGAACGGGGCCACCTACAGGACGGAGACCACGTGGCGCTGGTCTACCCTCCCGGTAAATACTGACGGGTCCGACAGACCTGAATGGATGTTGAATGTACACACTGAATTAACTGCCAGGGTCGGGGGTTCGATTCCCACTGGGGGAATCAATGTCAGTGTTTCCATAAATAATAGTGGTTTCATCCAGCGAGCAGCAGGAGGGTCAACGTCAACCCAAACAAATATTTTCACAATAAGATGTCATGGCACAGTATAATCTGTTCAAGCTTTTAATTAGCACTCTTTACACTTTTAACATTTGACTGTATACTTTCTTAACGCAAAGCACTTTGTTTCAAAACGCTGAATTTTAGGTTTTGTTGTTTTTTTTCTTTTCTATTTTTATAATTGCACTTGATTTTTATTTTTCTATCTCTGCTTTTAAATATTTGTATTTATTTTTCCTTTTAATGTAAAGCACTTCATACACTGTTTTTGTATGAAAGGTGCTATACAAATACAGTTTATTATTATTATTATTATTATTAGTAGTAGTAGTAGTCGTAAAAACAACATTAAAACAGTTGTGTAAACTGGACTGATACCAGAACGATATTTAGCTGGTTCCTCAAAGCGATGCAGGCAGCAGCGATGGACGCCTGCGTCTCTTCAGCGTCTGAGTGTTTGCTGGTTTTCTCTCCCGAAACAGATTTTAGTGACTCAGAACTTTAATGTGTCTCACTTTCATGCCAGGAATCATTTTGCCAGACGAGAGGTCTGCTTTTACAAAAGGCAGACGTCTTATTTTGAAATGACTCTGTAGAGAGTTTGGTACACCAACATGAACACACCAACAGCTCCAATGTCAACGCTTCCATATGAGAGAGGACACCGCTAGAGTCCAGAGGCATGCTGGGAAGTCGGGTTACGGAGGGAACGTCCGGAGAGACGCAGGAGGAATTCAGACAGGAGAACGACGTGAAGCAGCATCAATGAATCGAGAGGGAGAGTGTGTGTGTGTGTGTGTGTGTGTGTGTGTCCTAACGTTCTCCTTTTTTTTCCCTCCCTCCATCTCCACCTCCTCCTCCCCTCTGCCTCCCCTTTTCCAATCTCCCCCTCTATCCCTCTTCCCCTCCCCTCCTCTCCCTCCCTCCCTCTCCTCCTCCTTGCCCTACCTAACTTCTCTTTTTCTTCCCCTCTCTTCCTCCCTCGTTCCTCCCTCCTCCCCATCCTCCTCCTCTCTCCTTCCCCTTCCCCTCCCTCTCCTATCTTACCCCCATCCTTCCCTCTTTCATCCCTTCCTTCCCCTCATCTCCCCCTCCCCCTCCGTCCCATCTTTCCTCCCCATTTCCCCCTGTATGCTTATCTCCATCTTCTCATCCCTGTCTTCCTCACCCACTTTCTCCCCTTCTTATTCCCTTACCTCCTTCACGCTTCCTCTTTCCTCCCTCCTTCTTCCTCCCCTCTCCCCCCTCTCCTCCTCCCCTCCTCCTCCAGGTATCGACCTGATCGTGGCGTTCTACGGCTGCCTCTACGCCTGGCTGCGTGCCGATCACGGTGCGGCCGCCTCACCCCCAGAACATCTCCACCACGCTGCCCACCGTCAAGATGATCGTGGAGGTAAAAGCTGCCATCAGTCAAATGATCACTTCTCTTCAAACGATTCACCGTCTCAGCTTCAGGAACAAATTTAGATTCATTCATTTGCACAAAAAAAGTATAAAGTCGTAGAAATAGATGAAATAGATGAAAATAGATGAAATGAAACACGGAACCATGAAGATGTTAGTAGAAACATAAAACATGTTAAATGTGAAAGTAAAGACAAAAAAACAAAAACATCAAGCAAGTTAAGACGTTTAAAAATGAAAGAGGAAACAAATAAAATAAAATAAAGAGAATATAAATCTGGTTAACTAGTGAAATATAACAGCCTGTGTAAATGTTTCAGCCAATCAAAACAAGTCGTCGTTGCTTCTGTCCTCTCAGATTGAAGTGGAGACTCCCGACTCCTCTGGTTCCTCTTCCTCATAGTTAGTCGTCTTCCTCTCACACTGAGCGAGCGAAGATGAGGATGACTCATCTGACAGCAGCACAGTTTGATTGACAGTAGAGGGAACTGACTGAAGGGGAGTAACAGACATAATGTTAGTCTGTTAATGAAAACGTTTAACCACCTGCTCCATGTGCTCCTTGGGGTCCTGGTGATGTAAAATAAAACGACCTTTAGTCCGTTATTCAACACGTCAACAGTAAAGAGGATCCCGGCCGGCCAGTCGCCACCCCGTCGCCGCCTCGCTGCCAAACAGTAAATCACATCTCGCACATCAATCTCGGAGCGTGCTGCCGGGATGCCCGGGACAAACGGAGGCGTTCAAATCAGAAAACCAACGAAGGGCAGAGAGGAAGAGGAGGAGAAGCCGGGAGAACGGCCAGCGCTCTGGAAAGATGAATCAATGCTCATTCATTTTTCAGGAGAGCTGGCCGAGTGTGTTGAGGTCAGGGCTGACAGGCCGAGTGTGTTGAGGTCAGGGCTGACAGGCCGAGTGTGTTGAGGTCAGGGCTGACAGGCCGAGTGTGTTGAGGTCAGGGCTGACAGGACGAGTGTGTTGAGGTCAGGGCTGACAGGACGAGTGTGTTGAGGTCAGGGCTGACAGGACGAGTGTGTTGAGGTCAGGGCTGACAGGCCGAGTGTGTTGAGGTCAGGGCTGGCAGGACGAGTGTGTTGAGGTCAGGGCTGACAGGACGAGTGTGTTGAGGTCAGGGCTGACAGGACGAGTGTGTTGAGGTCAGGGCTGGCAGGCCTGAGTGTGTTGAGGTCAGGGCTGACAGGACACCTACTGACCGATCGATACCAACAACTTAGAAACAGGTTGTGGTGAGAATGAAGGTTTTGGAGCTTCTTGCTACCAGAAGCAACCAGCAGACTTTGGTGTTTAATAGCAGCAGGACGAGGTGGATGAGGTCGCTCTTTCCAAAGTGGATTTAAAGCAATTTGGAATATAACTCAGCTTCTTGTATTTAACCTTAAATCAGATCAGCGTCCTGGCTCTTATTTCCTCACCCGGCTCTTAGTCTTCTGGGTCAGGGTTTCGGCTTCTCAGCTATAAATCTCACCGTTTGGGGTCCTGGACCGGAGATTATGCTGCATATCGGAGGACGATGTGTTGCCCGCAGATGAACTCTGCTCAGGTCTTTTCCTCTGCAGAGAACAAAAAGAAGTTCTGTCTCTTAAAACTCGTATTTCTTTATTTTACTAAACTATTCTCGTGGTGCAGCGATGTTGTGTTGTGTCTTATTTTCAGTTACTTCAAAGTTAAAGCCCCTTTTTTCACGTGCTGTTTCCGTTATTTTGTCCACCTCCTGTGAGTCGTAACGTGATGTAATGATTTGTGTTTATTTGTTTGTGAGGTTTTTTTTGGTGCTTCAATAAGCTGAAACCACGTCGTCGTCCTGCAGGTCAGCCGCTCGGTGTGTGTGATGACGACTCAGCTGATCTGCAAGCTGCTGAGGTCCAAGGAAGCCCTGGCCGCCGTGGACGTCCGGACCTGGCCTCCCGTCCTGGACACAGGTACACACACACACACACACACAAGGGAATGGCCTCACGCTGATACTGTGTATTGAGTCCAGTTACTAAAGGAGCTTGATGTTGGTTTACCTTCAGATGATTTGCCAAAGAAGAAACCTCCTCTGCTGTACAAACCGTCCAACCCCGACACCCTGGCCTACCTGGACTTCAGCGTCTCCACCACCGGCATGCTCGCTGGAGTCAAGGTATACACACACACACACACACACACACACACACACAATACATGTAAAGGAAAGCTGGTAGCTGAAGTGACAACATGATGACTCCCTTACAGGACTCAGTTCCTCCTGTTACAGATTCACATCTAAAGTCTTAAATTCAGTTTTAGAAGTCTCGAAAAAATTGTGGTTTTTTTTGCGCTTTTCTTCCATTGAGAAATGAGTCCAGTCATGCAGAACCATATTCTGACTGATCTCCAGTGGAAATGGGTCTTATATTCACTTCTAACTGGCATTAAAATGGTCTTAAAGCGTCTTCAGTTTAAGTCGATGACACTTGAAACTTCCTGAAACAAGTGAAACTGCACCAGAAACCAGGAAGTTTCACACCTAGTTTTAAGAAAAAGGCGATGTAAAGACTGGATATGAGGCTGAATGACTTGTCAACACGGACGCCGAGTGTTTCACGTGTCCGACCTGTGTGTGTCCGTCTCTCGGCGGTCCAGATGTCTCACACAGCCACCAGTGCCTTCTGCCGCTCCATCAAGCTGCAGTGTGAGCTTTACCCGTCCAGAGAGGTCGCCATCTGCCTGGACCCCTACTGCGGCCTGGGCTTCGTCCTCTGGTGCCTTTGCAGGTCAGAGAAACACACACACACACACACACACACACACACTTTGACACTGTTTTGTTTTCACCTACTACATCCACTGCATTCTCAAGGCGGAATGACGATGACGATGAAGATGAAGAGGAGTGGATGGGTTAGAGAAGTATTGAGATGGTTTAGACATGAGTTCTGCCAAAACTCAATGTTAGGAAGATATTGCTCTAATGTTGTACACTTTATTATATGTTATATACAGTAAGGAAGAAAGAGAAGAAACCTTGGCAACACTTTCTCAAACCTTCTCCGGACGGCGTTAGTGTTACCCGGCGAGGTTTGGTTTGGTTATTCCTCCGGCTGCCTCGGTGAAACTCCTGCTTGAAACGACCTTCTGTATTCTGAGTTCCCTCTGACGTCCCAACGGCCCGACATGTAGATAACAACACACATAATATAACCAAGCAGCATCACTCTCTAGATGAGATGAAACTGTATCGCTCCCCGTGGGGAGATCAGGTCGCTGCAGCAGCAGAGGTAGTAGTAAGAATAGAATATCAGCACGTTAACACAATGTAAAATAAACAGTAAAAGGAACAGATTGGAGCCAAGAGAAACAGAAGAGAAGAGAAAGTAGTGACTGCAGGAGCGTCTGGCGATAAGGAGAGTTTGGCCAGTTTTGCTGGACTCCAATATTTTACTGTCCAGATGACCGATGTGCAGGGAAACATCTGATGACCCCCTGGGGATACTGACGCTGCAGTATAGGGGCTCTCATAAGGAGTGGTACTGTACTCAGGCTTTATCACCATGCTGATGATATGACCAACTACTGATGGTTCATATCAGCACTCATGAAATATTATAGATAACTTGAATTAAGAGAATTTAACCACGAGAAGAAGACAAAGTGATCCTTCATGGTTTATTTTAGATGTATCAACTTATGATGTTACATGGTTTCAATGCATTCATGTACTTTTCTCTTTACTCCAGACAAAGATAACTGATGGTAACTGATGATAACTTATGGTAACTTATGATAACTTATGGTAACTTATGGTAACTTATGGTAACTTATGGTAACTGATGGTAACTTATGATAACTTATGGTAACTGATGGTAACTTATGGTAACTTATGGTAACTGATGGTAACTTATGATAACTTATGATAACTTATGGTAACTTATCGTAACTTATGGTGACTTATGATAACTTATGATAACTTATGGTGACTTATGGTAACTGATGGTAACTGATGGTAACTTATGGTAACTTATGGTGACTTATGATAACTTATGATAACTTATGGTAATGTATGGTGACTTATGGTAACTGATGGTAACTTATGGTAACTGATGGTAACTTATGGTAACTTATGATAACTTATGGTAACTTATGGTGACTTATGGTAACTTATGGTAACTTATGGTGACTTATGGTAACTTATGATAACTGATGGTGACTTATGGTGACTTATGGTAACTGATGGTAACTTATGGTAACTGATGGTGACTTATGGTGACTTATGGTAACTTATGGTGACTTATGGTAACTGATGGTAACTTATGGTGACTTATGGTGACTTATGATAACTTATGGTAACTTATGGTAACTGATGATAACTGATGGTAACTTATGGTAACTTATGGTAACTTATAATAACTGATGGTAACTGATGGTAACTCATGGTAACTCATGGTAACTGATGGTAACTGATGGTAACTTATGGTAACCTATGGTAACTTATAATAACTGATGGTAACTTATGGTAACTTATGGTAACTCATGGTAACTTATGGTAACTCATGCTAACTCATGCTAACTCATGGTAACTGATGGTAACTTATGGTAACTCATGGTAACTTATGGTAACTCATGCTAACTCATGGTAACTGATGGTAACTTATGGTAACTTATGGTAACTCATGGTAACTCATGCTAACTCATGGTAACTGATGGTAACTTATGGTAACTGATGATAACTGATGGTAACTTATGGTAACTTATGGTAACTTATAATAACTGATGGTAACTGATGGTAACTGATGGTAACTCATGGTAACTCATGGTAACTGATGGTAACTGATGGTAACTTATGGTAACCTATGGTAACTTATAATAACTGATGGTAACTTATGGTAACTTATGGTAACTCATGGTAACTTATGGTAACTCATGCTAACTCATGCTAACTCATGGTAACTGATGGTAACTTATGGTAACTCATGGTAACTCATGGTAACTTATGGTAACTCATGCTAACTCATGGTAACTGATGGTAACTTATGGTAACTCATGCTAACTCATGCTAACTCATGGTAACTGATGGTAACTCATGGTAACTCATGGTAACTCATGGTAACTGATGGTAACTTATGGTAACCTATGGTAACTTATAATAACTGATGGTAACTTATGGTAACTTATGGTAACTCATGGTAACTTATGGTATCTCATGCTAACTCATGCTAACTCATGGTAACTGATGGTAACTTATGGTAACTCATGGTAACTCATGGTAACTTATGGTAACTCATGCTAACTCATGGTAACTGATGGTAACTTATGGTAACTTATGGTAACTCATGGTAACTCATGCTAACTCATGCTAACTGATGGTAACTTATGGTAACTGATGGTAACTGTGAGCACTTACAGGTTATTAATACATCATAACCCTTCTTAGACAAGCCTTTTAAACTCAGAGGTAAAATACTTCTCTACATACTTTAGTTAAAGTTGCTGACTTCAAAGAAAAGTTAAAAAAGTACAAGTACACAAAAAACTACTTCATTAGAGTAACTAGAGTAAATGTAATTAGTTGCATTTCCCTACCAGCCTCTCTCTCTCTCTCTCTCTCTCCTTATCCCTCCTTCTCTCCCTTTACATGCCAGACCTCCTTTTCCTTCTCTTCTAATATCACACTCTGTTTATCCTTTACTGTTTTGCCCTGCTCTCTTCCTCTTCTTCCCTCCCTCCTTTCCTCTCCCTCCTCATGTCAGCTCTTCATATTATGGAAAATAATATGACATTATGGAAATATTACAGCAGCCAAAAACCAAGAAGAGTGAAGAGAGAGAACGAAGCTGTTTTTCATGCCACGTGGCGTTGGAAGTGCTCGCCAAGCAGCCTCGGTTTCCCTCAATGCAGAGAATGACTTATTCTTTGAATCGAAAGTGCTGAATGTGTAACGTGTGAATGTGTTACGGAGAAGGACCGGAGTCAGATGGAGTCACTGGGTTTATGTAGTTTGGTGTAATTGTGTAGTGTTCTCTGCAGTGTGTACTTATATTGTTGTTGATTGTAAATGGTGGTATAATTCTCTTATTCTCTTATTATCTATTGAGTTTCGGCAACTCAATAGTTGGCAACTTCACACATCGGTGGCCCCTAGTGGCAGTGGGAAGTAACTGTTTTTTTGAAGGACTTCATTACTCAGAAATACTCTTATGGAGATATCAGTAACTATATCAACTAAATGTCTTCTTCTGTGGTGGGGTAGAAGTGGTAGAGCTTCAGCCATCGTCGGTGAGCTTTCTCTGGACAGAGTGCTCGCTTGCTTTTTAATTCATGTCTGGAATTATTATTGCTTATTTTATTGGCTTTTTAAATGATTGTTTTATTGT
Source organism: Hoplostethus atlanticus (assembly GCA_034670405.1). NCBI lineage: Eukaryota > Metazoa > Chordata > Actinopteri > Trachichthyiformes > Trachichthyidae > Hoplostethus > Hoplostethus atlanticus. The sequence continues at coordinate 489,477 of JAXDDX010000075.1, read as the reverse complement.
CTGTAAAGCCAAGTGCTACAGAAATTGAATTTATTGTTTTGTCACATTTCTGACATGGTAGATATGTCATTTTGAAAGTGGTTTCTCTGTCCAGTGTGTACTCAGGTCACCAGTCCATCCTGATCCCTCCGTCAGAGCTGGAGGTGAACCCGGCTCTCTGGCTGTTGGCCGTCAGTCAGTACAAAGTCCGCGACACGTTCTGCTCCTACAGCGTCATGGAGCTCTGCACCAAAGGCCTGGGCCTGCAGACCGACTCACTGAAGGTAGGGGGCGCTCTCCTTCTAGAAATATATACGCTTTACATTATAGGAATTTATCTAGAGAGACTTGCAATAAGATAATATTCTCACAATCACTGTGATTCCCATTTATATTGTGAGTTATAGCATATATCTGTATGGATCATATTTTTTAACCAATGTTTGATGAAATTGAAAGTTTGCATCACTGTATTTTTTGAGTAAGTTTCATGACCATGAGACTCAAGAACAAATCAGAAAATGAAGCTGTTTTTCTTTTTAGCATTTTGTTGATTGAAGATTCTCATCCGAAATCAGCAACGAGGTTTATCGTCAGGTGTAAATGGTGGCACACAGGAAGTAGAGAGAATAAAGAAACCCTGTCTCACCCCATATGAAAAAAATCAAGATGACAAACAAAAATTGTGATGTGAATTGCATAACCGAAACCAAATTTCAATTAGCTAAATTTGATCTCTGCTTACCCCCTCCACCCCCCTTGCCCCCTCTCAGTCTCGAGGGCTGGACTTGTCTCGGGTGAGGACTTGTGTGGTGGTGGCCGAGGAGCGTCCCAGGATAGCCCTGACCCAGTCCTTCTCCAAACTCTTCAAAGACCTGGGACTCCACCCTCGCGCTGTCAGCACCTCCTTCGGCTGCAGGGTCAACCTGGCCATCTGCCTGCAGGTCAGTCGAACGTCTACCTTCTCATCTCTTGTTTTCTTGGTCTTCTCTGCCTCCTGACTGAGGACTTTTCTTGGTGTGACATTTTGGCTGAAAGTGCGATGGGTGCTACAGCTAGCAATCTGGCTGGAATCGACCACTGAAGGACTAGCAAGGCGTTGTGTGAGGAATTTATCTTGGAGCTGCTGTGACGTCAACACAATACAGGTTTTGACCTCAAGTTCTGAGGATGGAGTGTTTCCTCCTCTAGTTCATTTTTTTTTTGGCCAGGTGAGAACAACGCAATTTGAACTCGGGTGGCACCAAATAACCGAGATGGTGGATACGTTCTCACGTTATATAAAGTCCAAATAACCATTCTTTTCTTCCTTCTTGAGAAACATCCTTTTTGCAGATGCATGCTTTTCATCCTGAAACAGCGATATGTTTTGCGGGACTAGATGACTAGATGACTAGATGACTAGATGACTAGATGATGATGGTTCCAGAGACATCATTCTCTTGGTTGCCAGCCAGGACAACAAACTAAGCCACAGACCTTTTCCTCTACATAATCCTTCTCTCCTGCTGCCTCTCATCCAAACAACCAGTTAGAAGCTCAGACCTTCCTCTCGGTGTCTCTTGGGTTCATGTCATGTCAACCTTCCATTTCAGGCTGATCATTGCTCTCACATTTCAGCTATGATTTGCAAGTTTAGATCCAAATGTCCTTGAATACATTTTCCTGATTGCACCAATGAAAGGTTTAGAATTCACCTGGAAGCTGAATGAAGAGATCTGCTGTTATTTACTCAAGTCATTATTACATTTCTATCAAGTGTCAATGATTTGAACAACTTTATTGATATTTGGTATTTGGTGATCTTCAACTTATATAAATCTGCTCAATATTCTTGCTGTATTCAACATCATTGTGTTATTGCTGTACAGTAGATGGTGTTTTCTAACTGCATGTGGACCAATAGACTTTGGGATCAATGTAACATGATTAATATTAAATGTGGAACTAAACCGTAATCAATTAACCAATCGCTTCCTAGCGGCTGAAAATCACAAGACTAATATTTGACTTAACAATCCTTTCAGTTCTGAATGCTTATTTCATTTTTCTTAGTTTTCCATTTTGACATTTCCTTCTCTCCCTTCTTCCTTGATTTTTGCATAACCCCGCCCACATATCTCATACTTGGTTTTGTCTCCGCCCCCCTGCCTTCCTCCTCCCCCCCTTGATTTCCTGCTCCCCCTCCTCTTCCTCCTCCACCCCTCTTTGCTGCTGTAGCCTCACAGGCTGGGGAAGCTTGCCGACCAGGTAGGGAACCACCATCACCCCCCCTGCCCCGCCCCGCCCCCCCACCCCCTTCCTCTCAGCCTATGGCTCATCAGCTGGCCTCCATGCTGGGTTCAGGCTAACGGTTCAGGAGTAGGAGGATATAGTTCTGTATAACCAGTGTGACCCAAGAGTATCTAGAGGTCTCTCTCAATACGTGTCCTAAATATCTAATAGTATCTAATAGTGAAGAGTAAAAACTAAAGGTGGCGTTGGTGCTAATGTACCAAAACAATCAAAATGCTACGATGCTAGGAGTGCAGGTGGGAACGTAAGCGTGTGATGGCGTTACTATATGTTGGTAGTAATGAGCACTAAGCGCTGTAATGCAGATCTGGGATCTGTGAATGGAAAGGCTCTCAGTAACTGTAAACAGTAGTTTGCTCTGTTGGACCAATCCGGTGGCGGTATCCTGCAGGCCGCCATCTTTATACCTTTTATACCTTTTGTCCTTTGGTTCGATCTTGAAAGGCAAAGATACTTACTGATGTTTCAAGTACTTACTGATCCCAGGTCTGCAGTGATGTGTATGACGCTCCCTGCCATCTTGTGCTCTGGGTGTGGGCTTCTAACTCAGCCTTCCCAGCATGCCGTTCTGTGTCCGGTGACAGTTTCCCTCTGCCAAGGCCTTGCTGCTGATACTGTACAGTCTGTCTCAGAGAGGAGGAGGATGGAGGGATGGTGGAGGAAGAGAGAGGTTGCAACGGGGGTCTCTATTTCTTTTACTCCTTCTTGTTTTTTCACTCGCGATTGGGTTTGCCACAGTAGAGCGGCGGGAAGTTTTTACAATCACAAGAAAGTATTCTAAGCCAATTTAGAGTCATTTCCTGTGATTGACAGCTTCACTGAACTGTCCTCCTGTGGTAAGCCCCGCCCACCCAGTGCTCCACACAGGATAAAACAAACGTTAGGAATATTATTTGACCCCGGTCGGATTCAGACTGATGTGAATGATCTTTCTCTGGTTGAAAACAGTGCTGGTGTATTTGGAGTGTTTTTGTTCACCATCATCATCATCATAACCCCTTCCTCCCATCATTCTTCCCTCCTTGCTTGGTTTCACTTTCCCCTCCTTTCTTTTCCCTAAAAGACGATTAAAACCTTTATCGTGGTTTTCTGGTTGCATGTGAATCAGGTGGAATCTGATCTCAGAAAGTTTGGTGGATATCTTGTTTTTTTATTCTTTTTGGTTATTCCCTCCTGCTGTCACCGCCATGTTGTTTTCTCCACCACTTTCTGAGTGTCGTAGAGTTGTGGGTTTTGCGTCCTTGGTTTTTGGTCTCACTCTCAAAACCAAAGCATCCACGCTGCTGTGAAGGGACACCTGTCTATGTGAGCACTAATGCACGAGCAGTAGCATCCACTGTGCCCTGGTAGCAGTAGTACTAGTAGTAGTAGTAGTAGTAGTAGTAGTAGTAGTAGTAGTAGTTGTAGTAGTAGTTGTAATGGGTCATCATGTGACTAACTGGTTGTTGTTGGTGTTCCTCAGGGCACCTCGGGACCCGACCCCACCACGGTGTTTGTTGATATGCGAGCGCTACGGCATGACAGGTGAGTTCAACAGAAAAGTCTTAAATGATTGATTTATTATTGATTTATTATCATCCATTGACCGGGTGACTTCCCAGACAGAGAATATACCAGAACAAATACAGACCTGCCTTTCTTCTTGATCTCTGAGGTGCATCTTTCAGCAAAGGTTTCCCTGGATGAATGAAGTGGTCAGTGAAGATGCCGGTGTACCGCTGTGTGACGTCGCTCTGGGCTTATTGTATAAACCTCCAATACAACGAGAAGCTCTGCCGGTTGAACGTTTCCCAAAGACAATGTGACGTTTTCAGGCGTGTCAGCTCGACACCCCAGCCTCTCCACTTTCATCCTGGGAGAGATGCACTTTAAAGCCCATCAGTTTCAGTCTGAGTCGCTTTTCAAACTGTGTGACACCATAAATAGCAACTAGCCTCCAGAATCTGACAGAGTTACTTTGTGAACCAACTCGGGGGTTTTAGAGACGCCATGGGGGCTCAACGTTATGGCCAGTATGCATGTCTAAGGTTTATGGGCAACTCCAGGACAGCATGTGACACACGGGGGTGAAATGTACTCAGGTAGTAGTACCTGTGGGATTAAAGCCAGACATCAGCCACGTGCCTGAAATGTAAACTTAGACTTGTTAGACTGATCCTCCATCGGTGTCCCAGACGTCTCAGTGCATCACAGCCTCGGGTCTGCACTGTCCTGTCTCTGTTTCAACCGGTCATCATGGACGTTAGCTTGTGTTTACTCCACTCGTTCTGCTGCCGTGGCCATCAGAGGCTGTAGGCTGGCAATGTGTGTTTTGTACCAGGAGCCCTTTGTGTTTCTGGTGTATATTCTTATAGGTGGTTTGACACGACTCTAAGATTGATATCCTCTATCAAGACGTTGACCCCCTACCTATCGGATTCCCCGATCAATAGAAGTTCATGTTATCCTAAAGCACTTATTGCACTTTTACCCAGCATCCTTTGTGCCCTGGTTGTGTTTCTAATGAACGTCTGAAACATCTGGTAATACAGCTTCAGAGACAGGGCAACCAGACAATACAAGCAACAGTTCATCAGGTATCGATGCACATTTGTCCCTCCAGGTATTCCCTTGGTAATGCTAGCTGGATAACGATGTTTCTCTTTATGCCTGTTAGCATTAGAAAGATATTAATTCTTATAATTGTATGGTCAGCTTACAGTGGAGACGGACAAATACGTAAAGGTCAACATGGCTAACATCAGGCTACCAAAAATAACTAAATTGTTTTATTTTTTCAATTGAAAAATGAGGGTAGGGTGAGCCTCTCCTTGTATCAATATTAATCACATTATCAATACTAATTGTTGCAAAGTTGTTTGATTGATGGCGCTGACTAGTAACTACCGGTCTAGTAACCTCCCTGACTGCTTCCTCCCCAGGGTCAGACTAGTAGAGAGGGGGTCGCCACACAGCCTGCCGCTGATGGAGTCTGGGAAGGTGAGTTTTTCACATGTAGGCAACTAGTTTGAATTACCACTCTCTAGAAAATACAGCAAAAAGATCGATGCTTCAGACTGACTGGGAAAAGGAGGTATTTATTCCAGTTGAAACACAACGATGTTGGTCATGTATCTCTGAAAACATTCACTTTTCAGAAAAAGACTTTATGTTCAGTGATGTGGAGGATCCTGTCAGCTCTCATCTACAGTAACCAGTGTTTCCCCCTGAAAATCTATATTGATGCATTCAGACCTCAGTGTACTCAGAGGCCATTAAAAGCAATGCAAAGGAAATACTTTCAGGTGGGACAGGAGCTTTAGGGGTGTGGCTTGGACTGAGGAGCTTTAGGGGTGTGGCCTGGGCTGAGGAGCTTTAGGGGTGTGGCCTGGGCTGAGGAGCTTTAGAGGCGTGGCCTGGACTGTTTGGGTTCAGTTACAGGGGAAACACTGTCAGAGCTGAACATGGAGGCGTCGTCATTCTCCGAGACTAAACTGATCATGACTGAAGAGTTTATATGCTACAGCTACTGAACCGCACAGTGATTTAAAGTGATGTTGAGTTGTGTGGTTTCCGTGGCAACTGCATATGCCTATAATTGAGGCGTCTAAGTGGAGGCATATTTGGCAGAAGTGTTGGATGTAAAGCTGTGCATGAGTCTGTCACGCAACACAACAAGGAGGCTTTTATTTTTAAATAACACAAATACAGAAGAAAGAAAGAATGAAGGAAGGAGGCAGAGAAGGAAGGAAGGAGGAAGGGAAGGAAGGAAGGTGGGGCAAGGGAGGGAAGAAGGAAAGCAAGAAAGGGGGAAATGAAGGAAAGAGGCAGAGAAGGAAGGAAGAAGGGAAGAATCAAGGAAGGATGGTAGAGGAAAGAAGGGAAGAAGGCAAGCAAGAAAGGAGGGAATAAAGCAAAGAGGGAAGGAAAAATACAGGGAGGGAAGGAGGGAAAGCAGGAAGGAAGAAATAAAAAAGAAGGAAGAAATGAGGGAAGGAAGGATAGAATGAGGGAGGGAAGGCAAGAAGGAAGGAGGGGAGAAAAGGAAAGAAAGGAAGGAAAATGGGATGAAAGAAAGAAGGGAGGAAGGAGGGAAGAGAGAGAGAGAGAGAGAGAGAGAGAGAGAGACCAGATGACCTCAAGGCTGACTGGAGATCAGTTCTGTTGTCTGGTTAACCATCTGCTCTGGTCTCTGCTCCCCACCAGATCCTGCCTGGGGTCCGAATCATCATCGCCAACCCGGAGACCAAGGGACCAATGGGAGAGTCGCATCTGGGCGAGGTTCGTCTGATAACTCCTCTGACCTCAACTTCTTCTTCTCTGGTGGAGAGGTCCAACCATCGTCTCTCTGTTTAGGAGACACTTCTTGTATTTCACTCCTAAGTTTCAATTTGTCACTTCCTGTTCAGTGAGAGGATTTCCATAGCAACAGCAGGAATTAATTTGGACCAATAGAGTGAATCCACTAGTGGGGGTGGGCGTGTCTTGTCTGCTGCAGCTCCACTTTGTGGTTCATACTGATAATAAGACTTTAAAGTTTGTATCAACTTTAGTCCTGATTGGTTTCATCAAATCACTGATGATACAAACTACATATGAAAGGTTCCTAAAAGCTGTCAAACCATTTTGAAAAAAAAAATGTAATCTGGTCTTTATTGCTCAATATTTACAAAATACAATGATGTAAAAGGTAAAGGTCTTCAGGCTGTACGGTCAATAACGTTCATTCATTCATCCGACATGGAAACCAAGAGAACCATGTAGCGAAGGTGGAGGTTGGAGGTTGAACGGCGACACCGACCTCTCCCGGTGGTTCACCAGCTGATGTGTGTTTGTAGATCTGGGTGCACAGCGGCCACAACGCCAGCGGCTACTTCACCGTCTACGGAGACGAGGTGTTGCAGTCGGACCACTTCAGCTCCCGGCTCAGCTTCGGCGACACGCAGACCGTCTGGGCTCGGACCGGCTACCTGGGCTTCCTCCGCCGGACCGAACTCACCGACGCCAGCGGGGGTAAGCACAGGACCGGACTTTGGTTCTTGTGGGGATCCGGTTAGACCGATACATCAGGTCGATATTGGCTTTTTATTTAAAATGGGATATTGGTTAATGTTGTAATATTGGTAATGTTGTAATGATGTGATGGAAGTGAGGATACGATTTTAGTTGACGCTTCATCCTTAAGGAGCTGCTCGGTGTGGCATCAGTTAACCATGGTGTGTGTGTGTGTGTGTACATGCAGAGCGACACGATGCCCTGTACGTGGTCGGTGCTCTGGACGAGGCCATGGAGCTGAGGGGGATGCGCTACCACCCCATCGACATCGAGACCTCCGTCATCAGGACGCACAAGAGCATCACAGAATGGTGAGGAGCGTTCAGGACCACCACTGTCCCAGCAGGGGGGATTTAGGTTGCATTTGGGATCTAGGACCAGGACCCCCTTAGGACCTGCTGCTGCAAATGTCTGGGAGCTAAGCCGGACCACAAGGCTGAACATGGAAACTACTGATCAAACCTGTGACCTTCTAGTTGTGGATCACTACCCTGACCATCACATAACATAATATTGCTTTATTTAAGAGTGAATTTGACCGGTACTCTTCTTCTGTGCCCCCAGCGCGGTGTTCACGTGGACCAACCTGCTGGTGGTGGTGGTGGAGCTGGACGGCTCGGAGCAGGAGGCCCTGGATCTGGTCCCCCTGGTCACCAACGTGGTGCTGGAGGAGCACTACCTGATCGTGGGCGTGGTGGTGGTGGTCGACATCGGCGTCATCCCCATCAACTCACGCGGCGAGAAGCAGCGGATGCACCTACGCGACGGCTTCCTGGCCGACCAGCTGGACCCCATCTACGTGGCCTACAACATGTAGCGCCCTCTAGCTGCCGTCGTGGAGCTGGAGGAGGAAGTGGAGGGTTATCTCGGGGCGCTGGGATGGACGGATGCAACTACATGCAATGACAGCAATGCAACGGTCTGCTCCCGAGACTGAGACTGACCGCCGCAGTCCGGGACAAGGGGAGATTCAAAACAAACGCACCCGGGCTTGTGAAGAGCAGCGCAAGGTTTACTGATGAGTGGCAATCATGTGGACGGGAAGCAGTAGAGGACAATCCTAACCTAGCGAAGATTCTTGCTTAATGCTTTTGAACTAAGTGTGGCTCACTATATATTTTCATGTTAAGTATTGCTGAAGTCGCTTTTTTTTTTTTTTTTTTTTTTTTAAACATGCCCTCTGAAGAAGTTAGGTTATTTTTTAAAAAGAATATTTACACAAAAAACTGTGGCAAAACTATTTTATGTTTACCGTTTTTATGATATCAACCATTACAAAGTCCAGATATGTTTTGATATGGGGGGGGGGGTTACCATGAGGTACTACGCGTTTGTTTCATGTTAGCTCGTTTGGTTTTTTTTAAACAATTGTTGTTGCATTTTGTTTTTTTAACAATTCAACGTTAACGTGTATTTTCTGTACCAACCGCCCCGTCGCCACGGGAACCAGTGTGCTAATTTCACAACAGCTGCAGCCTTTTACTCAGTTTTGTTCCATAAATCTGCTTTGACTGAAGGAAAACACATAAATCCATATCATGTAAGTATGTACAAAAAACTGATTTAATTTATTTTGTTTCTCTTTTAGACATTCAAGAATGTTTTGCTCTTGAATATTTGCTAATATAAAACAAACAAAAAGCATTGTATGATCTTGAGTGAAATAGTATCACGTCAAGTATATGGAAAAATAGAAATATATGAATATAGATCTTTATTAAAGGGGAGCCTGAGATTCACCCCGAAGAAAGAGTCCGGCGTGGTAGACGAACCTGAAGGTGGCGCTGTTCTGACACGGTGACGGTTTGAAGGGTTTCATTCCAAATCACAGTTTGATGAGTTTCTACCTTTAGTTCCTCATTTAGGATCCAAGGACTTCAAAAACCTTTATTGACCTCTCCGTCGAGTGAAGAGGTCGTTCATCACCATAATAAAAATGATATTACTGCTGTTTTGGCCCGACAATGAGGCTTTTGAGCTTTTGTAGCTGAGATGTGCCGTGATGCCTTGAGAAGTTAGAAATGCATGATGGCGAGGTGCTTGGGGGTTTTGGGCGAGTCTTGAAACGTTCCAAAGTTGAGTGCAGGCCAGAAAGGAGGAGTTCATCGATCTCGGCTGGTGCAGTTTTGTAAGCGAAGGTCCCGCGGTGATTCGTTCTTCAACACAAAGCAATCTTTTTGTCAGTTGTCGTCATTGGAATGAAACTCCTCAATTCAAGCAAACCGATCATCTTCAAACGGATCAAAAGCAATTCTGGACTTTGACACCTCTGGTTGGGAAGGTGAATCCTCTTCTCTACCAAACGGCAGGTCGGCAGCGGTCGCTAGCGTTGTAAATAGAAAAGTCCTTCATATTTTTACATGGAGAGATCAATCAGGGCTCATACAGTGATGTCACGACAGGAATAAAGACTGCGGGAGGAAGCAAAGGGTGGAAGCATTTTACCAGAGACCCTTTAATCAATTAAAGAACTGGTGAGGCGGGAGTTCGGGGGAATATGACCTTCAATCTGTGAAACGCGATGTGAGGGTGACGCTTCTTGGCTGAGAATGTTCTAGTTTCAACACAAGGATTTATTTTTTTTGGTTTTTTTTTAAAAGCACTTTCTTCACCGTTTGTCTCTCTTTCTTTTATTGACAAATAGTATGTCCCCGATATTTTTTTTTAAAGGTTTTAAAAAATGTCTTATTTGAGTTAGCATAAGTCTTTCAATTAAATAAATATTTCAATGATTTTGACTATAAAAGGTGAGACGTTGGCTTGTTTATTTCCTGAGGTTTGGGGAAGATCAAGAACGTATGAAATATGTGACATGTATGCTTGTTAAAATATCTTGACCTAACCCAGAAAAGTCAGATGGTGGCAGGACGTGTTAGATCTTTACGTACACTGTGGCCCTGATGTAAAATCCCATGACTTTCCATAACTATGTCAGAGCGCTGCTAGGACCATGCCAGCCTCAATACCAATACTCAGTCAGTCATACTGCTGGGTAGGAAGCTGAAGTATCTATTAGAAAGTAAAAGTCAACCTGGGGCTGTTGAAGAAGTCCAGCTCTTCTATTTTAACAGGATCAGCAACTAGTCAGACGTCACATGGTTTTGTGTTCGAGTCCCTGAAGGTGTGTTGTGTGTACTCAGAGATCTGGCGCTAGGAGGAAGACAAGCTGCACTGTCAGTTGCTTCAGTAGCTCAGAGAAGTGAAAGTGAAAGTTCGAGGAACAACCTCCGAGACTTTGCAACAGAGTCGTTCTGGTTTGAGAACCAGCATCCAGAAGCAAGAAAAGCTCTCGGAGAAGGAACTAGAAACTTTGCTTTCAAGACGTTACAGAGAGCTCCAGAGGAAAACCTGACAAGTTCCCTGAGAATTAGACCAAGAGTGGACTGGCTCAACTACCTGAAGGTGCTTAGCTTATCGGTTCAAACCCCATTTCTAATCATGAGTAAATTGTGAAAGCCAACACCCAGAGGAAATATTGAAAAGCTCTCAGAGAAGAAGGCAAAACTAAAATGACTCAGTAGCTCAACAGGCCAAGCTGCTCCATGAGCGTGTCTCGATTGAGACTTCAAGCCCCGTTTTGAAAGCCAACACCCAGAGGACAGATTGGAAACCCCTCAGAGAACCGGTTCAAGGGTGGTCAAGCTCTGTGGCTGAATGGGTGAACACAGAGTTTATGGGTTCAACCCGTTTCTGATGTTCAGGACATTTTGAAAGCAAACACCCGGAGGAAACATTGAAAATCTGCCACAGAACATTTCCCAGAGCGAAGAGGACCCGGTTGCATGTTCTTTGTAAGGAGTGCAAATATTACCTCTTTTAACTGTCTATTTATGTATTTTTTGTGCACAGTTCTATAAATCTGCCTATTAAGATGTCAGAAGTTATTTGTTTGGAGCTGCATGTAGCAGCCAGGATGTGTTCTCTACAAGCAGCGTCGACTGCTTTCCTGCCGCTCAGTTTGAGGAATAACATCAATCAAACCAACGGTACCGATGGTGCAACCACATGAACCCACGGACTTCATCAGGTTAAGGTTCAAACCTGCAACCTCCTGCATCATCAGCATCCGTCTGATCTTTATTGACCTCTACTGGTGAACAGTAGGAACTGCAACATCAAACTTAGAACTTTTCTCCTCAAACACGTGTTGTGATGCCGGTCGCTCGCTGGTAGCACCGAAATGTTGGAAGTCTCAGCTGCTGACCAAGTAACCGTTGAGTCGTCGGTATTGATCACCAACCCTATCAACCCCCCGCAGATATATCATGGTCATTTTTTGCTAGTGGGCAGGAAAAACCCTACTTTTATTTCCCCCCCAAATTCCTCTTGGGGGCGGAGCCTAACAGCAGAAGTAGTAAGTAGTAGAAGTATAGTGGGACGATACTGATGACTACGCTAGCTCATTTCTTTTCCATTACTACAGGAAAGTTAGTTACATTAGTTACATTCCAAATAACAAGATGGAAACAGGAACTTGTTGATACATTTATTTCTCCATGTTAGCACATAGAATATATTTATATACATATTGCTAGCTAAAGCGTCAAACAAAAATGTCAGGAGCATAGAAAATGTTAAGCCACGATTAATAGTTTACATATGGACAGAACAGAAGATGACCTAGTTGAGGACAAAGTAATACTTGACATGGGCCTTATTCCAGTGTAGCAGCCTGGAGAGTCACGTACTCACACAGTATTATTATGTACTCAATATACTTTTCCACAGGCTATTACTCTGCAATAAGGCCACTGCAAAAATCTCATCGATTTAGTCAAGGACTTTTTCAAACCGGAAGAGAGCTTCGATATCAGTGGAGGTAAAGTGAGCTCAGCTGTGATTCCAGAGGCTAGAAAACAGAAACATCATTGTCATATTGCGTCGATCTGAGGGAGTGCAACTGTCTCTTCACATGGAAATAAGGAGATACACACACCGTTACTCATGCAGTTAAAACCAGATACAAACTGGAATGACATCAAAAGTTTTCCACGTAAGGAAAGAAAAAATAATTCACACATACTCGTGATGTGGATGGACGAATATAAAAGGCAAACGGTCGAGAGAGAGAGCTCGCCTCGCGGGTCGGCGCCACACCGTGGACCACCGAACCCACGTGTCACTTTCAACACACATGTTCACGTCCTCCAGTATCACCCCTTTCACATTTCTAAACCGCAAAGCATTTCAAAAAGTGACGTCTGATTATTTCCACCAATCACAAGTCAGAACGAGGCTCTGGTGTTTTTGATTGGTAGAAATCAGCCGTCACTCCTACAAAGTTTCTTTGAAAATATTCATAGTCAGGGGGAGGGGCTTTAGTAGCAACACTGACATGTTATTAACGATATGAAGAGTTAGAAAATAAAAAAACATCTAATTTCTTGTGTTGAAATCGTTTGCTGCACCAAACTAGACACACTGATGTGTTGAAAATGACTTTGAGTGCGTTTGTAACGATGAGGCCAGAATCAACAGGATGGTTGTACACTGTACAAAACTAAAACTAGCAGTCGTCCGGATCGCTGGAACACAAACAGCTGGAATCTGAATCCATTCATTTACAATGTACATTTAATATGAGATATTGACATGATGTCAGACATTTTATTTACATGTAGTGCAATGATGATGAGAAGAGAAAGACTCCGACCTTAAAACCACAGGAAGGTTGGGATACTTGATTAGAGGATCCAAGTCACAAGACAAGTTGGGCATGGGATCCAAAACTGTCTTGGTGAAATCAAATACAGACGGGATTAAAACAACAACAGAGTACGCAGCACATGGGACAGGAGGAAGAAACTGTACATGATACATCTGAAAGTGATGAACTGAACTGAGACTCCAGAGGAGAGGGGAGGAGTTTGGAACTGATGTCGTTCTTAACGTAATGAAAAGGTAAACGTGTTGAAAGCGACGTCCTACAGACCGAATGACTCAATGAATCAGTGGATGACTTTTTCCTCCGTTCAGTCAATCTTCATAACTAAGGAAACAGTCAGAGGGATTTTTAAAATGTCACACATCCTAAGGAACTTCTCCCCAAATCAATAAAATTGGCAATTTGATTGCCCCTTTCAAAAAGACTCGAAGCACCGTCTACAACACAGAGACAAACGGGGGGGAAATAAAAAGGCTTCGTTTGATCGTTCACAGTTGCATATATTTTATATTGGTCCATCCGACTTCATTGCCTACTGGAAACCAGACGCTCCACAAGTCTTCTCCTTTTGTCTTTATGAATTAAAAAATAAAATCATGAAACTATCAACATGCACGTGGCGTTACTTGGAATAGGAAGATGTTGGGGGGGAAAACAAAGAAAAACAGGCACTGACCACCAACTACAGCATAAGCAGTGAAAGAGTCTCATAGCTAGTCACTTGGAAGGCATTCATAAAAAATAATGATAATAATAATCGTACTTTGAGTGTACATCACCATAACAATGACACCGACAACGCTCAGAAAGAAACGGGGAGGAAAACAGCACTCAACACATCTTCTCTTCAGATAGGTTCAAAGAAATGTCAAACTTTTTGGCAATATTACAAGCATGTGTTGTGAGAAACGAAACCACGTGTGCAAAAAAGTGGAAAACTGTCAAATTAGGGAACCTCTCTAAGATCCAGCTCAGGGAAGATTGCTATACATTTCCCCTGATTCAGAACGAATCAAAAACTTGTCTCGGCTTTTTTTTTTTTTATCATCTTTGATTCATAAAAATTACAATCTATTCAAAAGTGAACCCAAATATGTGCATAACAATAATTAGAATAAATGGAAGATTTTTTTCTGTCGGCGCCTTTAAGGCCGACTTCGTAACCCTGTTCCCAATGATTCTTAAGTGACAATAAGATTTTAGGTAGAAACGATAAAAGGTGCTATCCACCGCAATATTTTCATGAGGAAAAAAACAAAATTACGCTAAACGTTCGTGAGCTACATCATTCACGATTCAATACCGTATGCAGTTTTTTTTTGTCATTTTTTCAACGTTTTTAATAGATTTTCTTTATGAAAGCGGAGCGAGTTCAATGCTGCGATAGTACTTATGTTTTCTTTTTTTTCTTCTTTTTTTTTTTGTTAAGATCGACGGTGTGTATTGTTGCATTTACAGTAAGAAAAGTGATTAAAAAATTCAGGTAATAAAATGTATTCAGTTAATGCTCATCTGTTACTACACACTTAAATAACACATTCTCTGACACGGGTTAAAAATTAGCACTTCAGTAAAAGAAAAAGGTAAGAAAAACAAAAACGAGAAACAACAAAATCATACCATACTATGCATTCGAGCAATCTGTTCATGATTCAGAGAAAAAAAAATATAGAGACAAAAATCAATACAATGGGTATATTAAATAATAGTAAAGAAATAAAAATGAAAGAGAACAAATTGCTGTTTTTCGCAAAAATCTTGGGTCCACAAAGTTTTCAGGAAGGCAAGTAGAGAAGCAGAAGGGAAAGGAAGGTAAGGTGGGGGAGGTGGTAGACGTTGAGTGACAGGAGGATGAGAGGAACAAGAGCCAATGGCGTGCTGGCTAGGGCTAGGAGGCGGGGCTTGTTCATCTCTTCCTGCGGCAGGTTCGTTTGTGGTCGGCGTGCCAGTGCTCCTGCTGACACTTGATGGAGCAGTAGGAGGTGTTCCAGCAGCAGTGGTACATGGCCTCCTCCTCGCAGTTATAACACTGGAAACAACGAAGAAACTCAGTTATAAACAAAGAATAAACTCAGTTATAAACAAAGAATAAACTCTGGAAAAAACAAAGAATAAACTCTGGAAAAACAAAGAATAAACTCAGTTATAAACAAAGAATAAACTCAGTGAAAAAAACAAAGAATAAACTCTGGAAAAACAAAGAATAAACTCAGTTATAAACAAGAATAAACTCAGTTATAAACAAAAAAGAAACTCCGGAAAAACAAAGAATAAACTCAGTTATAAACAAAGAATAAACTCTGGAAAAAACAAAGAATAAACTCTGGAAAAACAAAGAATAAACTCTGGAAAAACAAAGAATAAACTCAGTTATAAACAAAGAATAAACTCAGTGAAAAAAACAAAGAATAAACTCTGGAAAAACAAAGAATAAACTCAGTTATAAACAAGAATAAACTCAGTTATAAACAAAAAAGAAACTCCGGAAAAACAAAGAATAAACTCAGTTATAAACAAAGAATAAACTCTGGAGAAAACAAAGAATAAACTCTGGAAAAACAAAGAATAAACTCAGTTATAAACAAAGAATAAACTCAGTGAAATAAAACAAAGAATAAACTCAGTGAAATAAAACAAAGAATAAACTCAGTTATAAACAAAGAAGAAACTCAGTTATAAACAAAGAATAAACTCAGTTATAAACAAAAAAGAAACTCCGGAAAAACAAAGAATAAACTCAGTTATAAACAAGAATAAACTCAGTTATAAACAAAGAATAAACTCAGTTATAAACAAAGAATAAACAAAGAATAAACTCTGGAAAAACAAAGAATAAACTCTGGAAAAGCAAAGAATAAACTGTTATAAAAAAGAATAAACTCTGGAAAAACAAAGAATAAACTCAGTTATAAACAAAGAATAAACTCAGTTATAAAAAAGAATAAACTCTGGAAAAACAAAGAATAAACTCAGTTATAAACATAGAATAAACTCAGTTATAAACAAAAAAGAAACTCTGGAAAAACAAAGAATAAACTCAGTTATAAACAAAGAATAAACTCAGTGAAAAAACAAAGAATAAACTCAGTTATAAACAAATAATAAACTCTGTAAGGAAATAACACTCAGTCTTTGTTTCGATACTGAACACAACCCAATGCTCTCCAAACTGAGTTTCTACTTTGTCCCCATTCTCATTCTGGTTGTTATTGTCCTAAAGGGTCAGCTGCCTACACTGAACCACTGAAACACTGAACCACTGAATGAAACTGCTTCAATACTGCTGATAGGTCAGACCTCCAGGAGTATTAACAGAGGAAACCACTGTAGGACGACACCAGGTCCGTCTACAGCAGAGGTGACTCACCCACTGTTTCTTCTTGGTCTGGGAGATGAGCTGCTTGTGTTGAGCCACCATCTTCTTCACCTCCTCCACCAGCTCCTCCTTGCACTTCTCCTTCACCTGCTTACACTTCCTCTCCATCTCGCCCTGGGCTCCTGCCACCGCCTTGTTCACCGCCAGGCGCTTCTCCTCCTCCATCTCCGAACGCAGCTGCAGGGACAGAGATGGATGTTGTGAAGATATGACAACATGAGGAGAGTCTTTTCATCGGCGTCACATGGGGAGGACCGAATCCACAAGGTTTTCATTTGGTACTTGATATGTGGAGCACTTAGCCGATGAAATGACTTCTTTACCAACTTGAAACTTGCTTTAGGTCGTGTGGTTCAATGCTGGTGTTTAATAACCTGAAACTAAAAGCACAAGTTTCTTATTACTACAAAAAGCATCACAGTGACCTTCTCCAGCGCCTCTCGGACAACCCTCTCCGTCTCCCTCTTGTTGTCGGCCTTCATCATCTCCTTGACGTCGTTGAAGATCTTGGTGTACTTCTCGTGGCACATGTTCTGGCAGGCGCCGTCGCTGCTGGTCTGGGTGCTGCGGTGCAGGGTGCGCGGCGACCCCCCGTTGGCCTTCTTGGTCTGGGTGGACACCGACAGCTTCTCTGGCTGCTGGGGGGCCGAGGACACCGGGATCTCCTGGCTGGAGCTGACCGCCTCCATCTCCGGCTCCGGGTCCTGGTGGACGGGGAAGGGAGCCGGGAAGAGAAGGAGGCATGTGATTGAGGCACCGACATTCATAACCAGGAACAAGACATGTTTAGGTGCCCATGGTTGATGCAAGACTGCGTCGGTTAACAGGAAAAAGAAAAACCTGTCCATATTTCAGGAATTAAAAGGTGCAACATATAGCATTTGGTCTCAAAATTAAGATTACATTTCCCATAAACCTCGTTGTTTCCTGTTGCAAAGAGGATGCTGCTCCTCCTCCTCCTCCTCCTCCTCCCTGGAGACATTGGTTTTGAAGAGGATGAGAGCCGATAAAAGCCCTTAATAACAGCCAATACACATCCTGATGAAGTAAGTAACGACACTCTTATCAGCTGAAAATTATAAAAATAAAAAACTTTTAAATAACCATTTTAAATGATTTTTAAATTGTTTGTTTATGTTATTTTAGTTTATTTGCCACTTGATACTGTGAGTGTCAGTCCAACTGTAGTCAAATGACAAAACAAGGATATAAAAAGGAAATAACAGAACAAACATAACATTTGACTATTTCAGACCAAAGGTCCACTAAATCACCATCATCCATGTTGTCGTCTTGACTTGAGGTGGGATGAGATCTGACACTGACAGGTTTCACAACAAGTCAACAGGAGCTCAGTATCACAGTAGAAAACAGTTACAACACGTATATGATACCAAAGAGTCTCAAGTATTGTAGTACCAAAAGTCCCATACAGGACAGCAGCTTGTGTTTGCAGTATTACTGTATGAAAGAAAATATTTAAAGAACATAATGACAAGACAAACTGGAAGAACAACTGGTCTGGTTTCCAGTTTGTTCTGTATCTGTACCAATAACTGCTCCAACTGCTGAGTATCAGTAAACAAGTAGTTTTCATTATGTTGTGGTTTTGTATTGTGGTAAACTAAATACTACTATTACTGACATAGCATGGTAACATGAAACTTACACTGGCTTCTTCTTTGGGCTCGACTGGTTGACTGCGACGGCTCTTCTTAGCCTTGGGCTCCTGGCTTCCTTTGAGCTGAACAAACCAGAACAAAACACCACATGATGAACTTTGGTCGAACATGGTGAAGATCTTCTCTGTTCTGGCGGCTCTCTTGTACCATTTTCATTGATGAGCACGTTGTACAATCCTATAATGTAGTGGTTCAGCCACCAGGTGGCAGCAGTTTCCTCTATTTTCCAGCTGGTTTGTGGGAACATGAGAGAAGCAGCTCCAGGCTTCCTGTTGTAGTGGGCGTGTGCAGTAGCACATGGGTGTTCAGATATACAGATACAATACAGGCTGCTAATGCAAAACCTCACAGAAGACAGGAAGTTCAGACGGGTGCTAACGAGATCCCACTGTAGAGGCGTAAAAGTATAAGTGATGGTGAGAGATGCTGTTGACGCCTACTGCTGTGCTGATGATCTGATAGGTAGAGTCGAGGTGTGGAAACAACATCAACAGATCAACATGACAGCTAAAGACTCGACTGAGCTGGACAGCAGAGACTCGAAGGGAAAGTGTGAAGGGAAAGTGTGAAGGGAAAGTGTGAGCGGCGCCAGTCTGGCAGACAAAATAAAACAAAGCATGAACTGCAGCAACATCTTCATCGTTTGGGCTAACCCCTGATTGGCTCTCTTCAGTTTTCCCACAGCGATCATGAAAGTTTAACTTGATCTTAAAACACACGAGATCTAATCCCACTTACATGTCGGACCTGCTCGTTGCTGGTGGAGGAGATGCTGGACTCGGCCTCGTCGGTCCGCTCCAGCCTGTCCGTCCTCCCGTTGCCCTCTTCCTGCTGCTGCTGCTGCCGTTGGCTCTGGTTCTGTTGGTGGTGCGGGTGCGGCTGGCTGCCGTCCTCCACCTTGGTTTTCCAGAAGCGCCCCTCCCTTTGGAAGCGCTGGTAGAGCTCCAGCTCCTCGCAGGCCTTCTTCCAGCCCATGCTGCGCTTCACCTGCAGCTGCTGGACGGTCACCTTGATGTCCTGGATGTTGTCCGCGGGGATCCATGCTCTGGGGGAGGGAGGGAGGGAGGGAGGGAGGAGACAGGTCAGGGCTGCAGATTTACCGTGACGATCTCTGAAACCGTCTTCCTCAAAAACGTGTAATGATGGAACAAAACGTCTAGCCTGGAGGGACGCGACTGAAAACCAACGCTGGTTTCATTTAACACGTTTAACCACGTGATTCATGGGACTGGGACAGAAACCATCTGGGCCGCTTCCCCGATTTCACCATCGTCTGGACCAACGTTCATCACATCTGAGACGCTCCTGACCAATCACAGTGGCAGAAAGTTGCTTTACGCATGTGGACACAAGGTGAACAACATCCCGCCCACGAGTTGACGCCCAATCAGAGAGCTCGATGCCTGCACACCCTGCCAGTCCTATGAGTCATAACTGCATTATCACATGGTGAATGTAAGTGAGAACCAGTATCACAAAGCCTCATTCAGTTGTGTGTGGATGGAGGTGAGGGAAGCAGAGGTCTCTACTGAGCCTCTACTGAGCCTGGTTAATAAAGTTTCATTTACCTTCGGCAGGTAGGCAAGCAACACCAGTAAAAAAAAAAATCCAAATGCTGGATATTTCTGGAAAAGAGTGGCGGTCCTAATCTACAGAAGACAAGATGGCGTGTAGAACCGAGGGTGCTAGCGGCGCTAACCTCTGGTGCTGGTGTCCGAAGAAGCGTACGTCCACCTGGTTGTCCTCCCGCTGGAGGACCTTGGCCGGCCAGTAGCCGAAGCCCTTCATCTTGGCCCAGACCACCTCGTGGCTCGGGCTCTGCAGGGACAGAGGGAGGTATCTGGATGTTACCAAGCAAGACGGAGACACTGCTGCCTCGGCTGAACCAACACTGACATGAGACACCGAGTCACGGTTAACATGACAAAGCAAAGAGGCTTAGTTTCCTGATAATAACAATAATAATAAAGATAATAATACAGCGTTGGTACAGAACTAGAGTTAAAGCTGTAAAATAAAAGGAACCTAAGAGTTAGAAGAAGCCCTGCTGGCTGTACTGAGATCAGCTTGTTAAAACTCACACAGGGGTAGCAGAACCAGTTGTCGGGCCGGGCGTTGGACAGGTAGAAACAGTTCTTACACAACAACAACTCATTCAGCTGGAAGAGAGAGATGGGGGGGGGGGGAGGAGAGGAGAGACAGGTTTTATAAGTGTCTTTGAACAGGAATGTGAAGGTTTCAAAATGCTACCTGGAGATGAAACTAAATAAAGACACTGGACAGAGTGAAGGAAACAGGAAACAGGAAACAGGAATCTCAGAGTGGACATACAGCAAGAAACCAAAAGTAACCTCAAATATGGGACTTGTATTTATTCTATTACTGTAACAGAGACACTGCACAATAAGAAATATCTCAGAGTCCTTACCGGTTATCTAAAAGTAAAAACACAGTAATACACTTTCATACTTTACAGCTTCAGTTCTGATCATGTATTGTGAAACCTGCAGCCACCCCAGTGTTCCCAGTGTTCCCAGTGTTCCCAGTGTTCCACCGCAGCAGAAACACTCTACTGGGGGAAATAAAGGAAATAAAGTACCAGTAAAGGACAGAAACTTCTCTCTAGAACCCGGAGGAGGACTAGAGACATGACTGGAACGGAAACTCAAGTTTACCCCTCCTCTCTGCCCTCGTCATCCTGATGTCGTACAGGAAATCACATGAAAGACAAAGGGAAAGTGTGTGTGTGTGTGTGTGTGTGTGTGTGTGTGTGTGTGTGTGTGTGTGTACCTCGTGACATGTGTCACTGTAGAGCAACCGTGCGATCTCAGCCTGGTCACTGTGCACTGCAACACACAAACAGCAGACTAGGGATCAGTGTGTGTGTTTGGTCTGGTTTGGGTTATTGGCAAAGTGGTTAAATATGACGACGTGAAACAAGAACAACAGGAAGAGGAGATAAAAAACATTTCCCTCAAATCCAAAGAAAGAAAGGAACCAAATCCAGACGCTTTGTTGAACCATATGTTGTTTGACTGCAAGACAACTGCTGCACTGTTTCCTGTTCAATATGTGTGTGTGTTGATTTTAGTTCTGAGACTGAGTGTCGGTCCTGGGCCCTTTCCAGGATCAGATCCAGGATCAGATCCAGGATCAGATCCAGGATCAGATCCAGGATCAGATCCAGTCGTGTTGCAGGATTATCTTTTTGGGGCGAGCTGAGCAATACCAGCAGCTGATTCGTTGTCATTTGGTTTTCATTGTATTCATCGAAGCTCAATGACGATCTAAACACAGTCAGTTGGGCTGAAAACCTCCATCTACTGTAATGTTGTAAAATACATTCTGCTATATTCCTGTTCAAGAACCACACCGACGTCTTGGGAAACTTTCCCTTTATGTGATGAGATGATCAGAGGAACAAAACACCACCTCTGGATACTAAAAGGTCTATCTTCCTCCGTTGGATGATGCTAGCTGCCTACAGGCTCAGTGTTAGCATGTGATTTTGGTGGTTCTCCTACCACAACATAACAGAAGTTGACCAGTGAGATGATTTCCCAAAAGGTCGATGTGGTCCTTTGTGTAAAAATTCCCTGATATTCCCAGACTTCCCAAGAAAGTCAAAATCCCTGAGACGTGATATTCCAGGTGGGAACCCTGAACATGAATGGAAACAGAAGAGGCAGTCTGGCCACACCCACCTCCAAACAAAATGGCCGTGTTGTGAACGATCAGCTGGGCGTCTGCCTTGAACTCGTCAAAACTCTTATACTTCCCTTCAGTCAGGTTCTGTGAGAGAGAGAGAGAGAGAGAGAGAGAGAGAGAGAGAGAGAGAGAAAGAGTGAAAGAGAGAGAGAGAGAGAGAGGGAGAGAGAGAGAGAGAGAGAGAGAGAGAGAAAGAGTGAAAGAGAGAGAGAGAGAGAGAGAGAGAGGGTGAAAGAGAGAGATAGACAGAGAGAGAGTCAAGTACAAAGGGGTCTATTCACATGCTGAGCACAGGTCTGTGTGTGTGTGTGTGTGTGTGTGGTCCAGGAGAGGGCAGTGTGCCACACACACACATACACACACACACACACACACACACACGGGCTGGGCAGTTTTCCAGTGTGTTTGGCAGAGGCTGGGTGTGATGCACCACTGACCACAGCACAGTAGAGACCTCCCTGACCTCACACACACACACACACGTTAACACACACACACACACACACACACACACACATCCACCAAGACCACAAACACAAAAGTTGAAACACAGATACACAAGCCCCCCCCCCCCCCCCCCCCGATTTAAGAGAATGCAGAGAGAGAGAGAGAGAGAGAGAGAGAGAGAGAGAGAGAGAGAGAGAGAGAGAGAGAGAGAAGATGACACCAGAGGACAGAGGAATTCTGGGTAGGGAAGAGGCTACCTGTTATCGCAACTGTCCAGATATACACTGTGTTTTACCTAAGTGCTCCGCTTATTACCCAGAATCCCAGGGAATCCCATATACTGAGCACGTCTCTTTAGCAACAGGGGAGCTGCTAATGTCAGCGGTGACGGCGGCGGCGGCGGCGGGGGATGAGAGCTTGATGGTTCCACCAGGAAACGAGACGCTCTCCGGGGATCAGAGTGATCCAGTGGAGCCGCTCGGTGGCCGACGGCAGAGGAACGGTGGTTGGATTCCTTTATCGCAGCTTTTTCTAAAGCTACGGTTCTGGAAACCACATGGGCCGCTGGTCTGTTTCTGATGAGACCGAGCTTTGAGACGCTTGATTTGGAAAATAAATAAACACAAACAGCTACGAAAAGATGGTTCTTTGTTGTCGTTCCAAAAGCACTTCAACGTGAGACAAGGAGGAACTTGAAGGCAGCATCAGCTCCAAGAGTCACTACATTAATGAAACAAGTGGACACGCTCATCTCTACTAGTCAGGGAGGTAAAGCAGGAGTGAGGAATGCTACGATGCTGCCTGAAATTCATCGTCTATTATCAAAGATCATCTATGTAATTCTGTCATGAGGAACAGAACTATGTTGCAAGGTGACGCAGAACTTCAAGACTAATCCACAACGTGCATCACTTCCATCCCAGTCATCATTCGGTCACAGCGGGTGTCACATTTCTCAAAAAGTGGGCGTCTCGTTTGGGGAATGAAACTCGTCTGCAGTGAATTAGCGCGAGTCAGATCCAGGGCTCGTTATGAGCAGACAGCACGATACATAACCCGCTAGACTCAAACCCATTAAAACTCAAAGTGTGGGGGTCGCTCTTAAAACGTTTGAAGCGCTTTGACGCTAGGAGCATGTTAGCGTGGGGAGTCTGAGCTGGCGAGGGTGGCGCCGGGCGTGGCGGTTACCTCCTGGATGTTGGAGACGTCCAGCGCAGTGTGGATCAGCCGTCGGTACATCGGGTGCTTAGTGTCTTTGCCTTTCTTGTTCAGGTCCACCGCCTACCGGGGAGAACGAGAGAATAATGATTTAACACCACAGAGCAGGACGGGAACGGAGGAAGAGGTGGAAGGAGGGATGTAATGAAGAAGAGATGGAGGGAGACGGGGAGGGGAGGAGGGAGAGAGAGAGAAATAATGAGATTTAACACCACTTTTATAGAGTAGGAGTGAGAGAATGAGGGAGGGGTGGAAGAGGGGGATGATGAAGCAGAAAGATGGAGATGTAATGGATGAGGAAACGGAGGAAGGGAGGGATGGGAGGATGGAGGGAGGGTGGGTATTAAAAAAGGGGCTGCTGTCGGCAGTTTTACTGGTCCTTGATTTAAAACCACATAAAAGCCAGACGGCTCGGAGGCAGCGGACCAGCAGCAGCCAGACCGCCGGCTGACTGGAGGATGATGGCTTCAACAACACGCTGGCAGACCTGGGACCAGGGGCACCCTGGGGCACCCAGGGCACCCGGAGGCACCCGGGGACACCCAGGGGACACCCGGGGGCACCCGGGGACACCCAGGGGCACCCAGGGGACACCCGGGGGCACCCAGGGGGCACTGACGAGGCTCCGGGGGTCCCCCAGAAAAATGACTCGTTTTATTTAATTCAGAGTTGCCACCAAAGCCCTGATGTAAAAAGTCCTTCCATGGCCTAAAATCTATATTTTGTCCTGTTTTTTAAATGTTTTTCATATCAGAAAACTAAGTTACAGACCAGTGTGGCGGGTAACCTTTACTGATTTAGACACCTCAGACAAACTTCTGGGACAACCTGGCCTAGAGTCCTGAGCATCTTAAAGGGCATCCTTGGTCCAACTGTTACTAACCCAACATGAACCCAACCAACAGTAGGGGGAGGAAACCGGTCAAGGAAGTGCTTTTCTCTTGCCCTCTCTACCGGGGGGTGGGGGAGGGGTCTTTTGCTCAAGGACCCTTCAGCAGGTTGGATGCTTCCTGACACTAATCAATAAACTGCCCTGCATTAAGGAGCAGTCTGCTGTTTTCTCAGAGGGAGGCTGAGCTCAAGGCGACAATCACTTACAACAATAAAAGCCCTTTTAAACTAAGAGAACACTCTATTGCAAAATGGACTGTAACGTTTTAAACATCTTCAAGTTGATATTTTCATTTGGAGCTGAAAATGTGTTTTTCTGGATCATGTCTTGACCTTTGACGTGTGGAGAGTGATGATGTAACTGCCATTTCCATGTCAGTCAGATAAGAGCATCTGCTAAACGCCTGAAACGCAAATGTGTGTGTTTAAGTCATAAATGAGTGGCAGCTAAACGCCCAACGTATAAAGTGTGTGTGTGTGTGTGTGTGTGTGTGTGTGTGTGGGTGTGTTCTCACCCTCTCCTTCATGCGCTGGACGATGAAGCGCAGGTATTTACACATCTCCTGTTTGTTCAGGTTCTTCTTTTTACTGCCCTGCAGATGGAGCGAGGGATGGAGGGAAGGATGGAGGGAAGGATGGAGGGAAGGATGGAGGGAAGGATGGAGGGATGGAGGGAGGAGAGGTAAAAACACAAACACACAGAATCAATATTTATGACAGCCGGCGACATTTTGATGTTTTCAATCACACCGATGATGAACAGAGGAAATGGCCTGGTGGAGGAGAGAGGAGGGGAAAAGAGAGAGGCTGGGGTAACAGGCTGACTGAGGGGCAGTAGCTGAGAGGCAGGGGGTAACAGGCTGACCGAGGGGCAGTAGCTGAGAGGCAGGGGGTAGCAGGCTGACTGAGGGGCAGTAGCTGAGAGGCAGGGGGGTAGCAGGCTGACTGAGGGGCAGTAGCTGAGAGGCAGGGGGTAACAGGCTGACTGAGGGGCAGTAGCTGAGAGGCAGGGGGTAGCAGGCTGACTGAGGGGCAGTAGCTGAGAGGCAGGGGGTAACAGGCTGACTGAGGGGCAGTAGCTGAGAGGCAGGGGGTAGCAGGCTGACTGAGGGGCAGTAGCTGAGAGGCAGGGGGTAACAGGCTGACTGAGGGGCAGTAACTGAGAGGCAGGGGGTAACAGGCTGACTGAGGGGCAGTAGCTGAGAGGCAGGGGGTAACAGGCTGACTGAGGGGCAGTAGCTGAGAGGCAGGGGGTGAAAACTACATCCTGGTGGGAGAGTGAAACACTGGGTTGATGTTGAAGGGATGAGGATGAAGTGAATTATCAAATATGGATGAGAAATTCATTTTGGTTGCCAGTATCCCAAAGGAAACACTGATTTTCTCAATTCTAGTTCCTATGTTGGCAGTCATGGCTGACGGTGTTGGGTACGTAGGAGCTTGTGGCGCGCAGCACCAGTGGTTTCAAGGAGAGATGCTAACAATGCTAACAGGCTGTAGCTGGAGGACAATCAGAGAAAATAAAATGAACAGAGTCAAGTTGAAAATGACAATGGATGCACACACACTTGGACCCATCCGTCCAGTTGGCATCTCTTCACACACACACCGTCACCACCACCTACCCTGCAGATGACACACTGCCAGTGGGAGCCGCCGTCTCTGGGCTTGTACTCCTCCGACAGGCATTTGAGGTGGTAGACCCGGAAGCAGTTGTCACACATCAGGACGTCGCCCGGTAGGTGACACTCGAAGCAGTACCAGTCGTGGCTCTCTGCCTCCCAGTCCTGCAGCACAGACACAACGGGCCACAGGGTTGGGTGACCCCCCCGCCAACCCGCCAACCACACACTTCTCCATCCACCAGGCCAGCATGAATTTGTGCCTCTTCAAAAACTTTTGGGTGAGATTTCTACAGATTTGGCTCCTGATCCGGTTAGTTTGCTAATAGAATCGCTGTATCTTTTGTATGTTGCTTGTCTTATAAACTTTTGTTTATTTTGATGCTGCTGTCTTTGCCAGGAAAAATAGATGATCTCAGTGACTTCCTGGTTAAATTTAGGTTTAGAAAATAAAAAGACTGGTTGGTTAACTGGTTAAGTGTCTAACCAGTTAAGTAGGCACACTTTTTTACTTCCTTTATATTGCCAATGTTCATTAATGTTACAAGGCAACACATCCTGAAAAAATGAATCAATTCCAATTGGGTTGTCACACAAAGTTCACACGGAAAATATTCTGAACTTTCCTCCTGAATCTGTGTAGCCTATTGGTATTTGACAAAGGGGTTGAAGAGCGAGGGAACTGAAGAGAGGTTTGTTTGGGAGAGTTATATGAATGAGTGTGCTTGTGACCAGAAGGTCATCCATTCAAATCCTGGACCGGCTGGTGCGATCCCCTCCCTTAACAAACACTGTCAAGGTGCTCAGTCTGAACCCCCGGCTGTACTGGGCAGCTCCCAGATGTGGATGTGTGCAACTGTTTTACTGAAGCCGGGTGATGGTAAAAACCACCATCAATCTACTACTACTACTACTATCCTATGTAGCCACGAAAACCTGGGTCCTTGTACAAGTACAAGAAGACTTGGACCACTTTTGGAAAACTAGGTTAGTTCATCTCCCCTGTAGTAGTCGTGTTTCATTGTGTTTTCATTGTGTCTTTCTGCTTTTTCCTGTTAATCAGTTGTTTTATCACTTTGCTTCTATGTTTCATTGCTGTGCCACTAAAACCAAACACTGTTTTGTGTGAATACAGGTGAAATGTTTGCTAACTCTGGGGTTAACTATTAGCTTGCCTCTTGCAAACATTGACATAATCTGTTTTTGTTCTGCAGTGAGTAAAAGTTAATGTTGAATCTTGAGTGGTTTGTGTTGGCAGCTGGAAGGCATCAGATGGATGAGGGCGGGGCAAACCGGACTACTGGTTCAAATTACTACGCTGATTGTTAAATCTCAGTTCATAATGTATATCTTTTTGCATTGGTCCTGACTGTGACGGTTCTTCGCTGGGGTCCCTGTGAAGGTCACACAGACAGGAAGAACAATCCACTAGAAATTCAACTACTCATCAGCCTGCCAAGAGTCCAACTCCTCCCACTCACAGTCTGGACCGACTCAGGAGGAGAGCGGGGGAGTCGTGACTGACTGCAGCTCGATATAATCCTAAAAGAATGGCACTTCACAATCCCTTTCTTGATCTCTTTCCCATTGGTTATGCTTTGTGCATTTGGTCTGGCTGGAGAGACACCAGATGCAGCATGCCAATGTAGTGATGATCACACAGTCTATGAGAATAGCCCTTGACAATCCCTTCCTTAAACTCTTCCCTTTTGTTGCATTTTGCGTGTTTGGTCTGGCTAAGATGCCGAGCTTTAACTAATCTATGGATTGCTGATTGGCCGACAGCTCTGAAACCATTCAAGGCCTCAAACAGCTACCGAAGGGCAGTGAAACATGGCGTGACTATTTGGGCAAGTCTAGTAGGCAAGGGGTTGCTCAACATTCTGGTTTTGATCACATTAGATACTTTCCTTGCCAGGAAACATCTGAATGCCTTTTTGACTGTGTTTACTACTTCACTGCTTGTTGCTGGCAGTGTTGTCCATCCATGCAGCCACAACCATTGCCAAGTGTACCTCCCTAATGAAACTTCTTCACTCATTTCCTTAAATAACCCTTGGGCAGTCTATATATGGGACACCTTAACAAGGTCATACATTGCAGCACCGTAGCCTCCTTCTGTCTGAGGACACATGCCTGGATTTTTACTGACATAGGCTAGAGTGCCTCCATTGGTCGTGTAGAGGTGAAACGAGCCCAAACACAACCATAAATAGTCATGAGGACAAAAGGAGTGAAGACAGCTCTGACAGTCACGCTGCCAGCTTCGCTGCAACACCAAGCGCCGTGATGTGAAGCAAGGCTTTCTCTCTGCACTCTAAAAACTAGGTGTTTATTGGGGCTTCTTCCCTCACTAGAAACAAACATCCATAAAGGATTCCCTAGAGAACCTCCATATGTTAGATGTTTGTGGAAGTACAGTCAGGGCTCATCTCCATATGTTAGATGTTTGTGGAAGTACAGTCATGGACTCTTTATGAAGACACTCATTGAGGAACTTTGGAAAGGTGAAATTTCAACATATATAATTTCCTTTAAAAAAGGTCAGAAAGCTTTTCTTCCAGGGTAAACAAACACAGGCTATTAGCATCAACTGTGTTTGTGGATCATTGCATTCTTTGGTGCATATGACAAATCTGTGGTATGTGAGCAGAATACCAGATCTGAATCAGTTTCAAGCTGCTGGCATATATGGTCATCTGCCCAATTATCAAGAAGGCATCGTACTTTGTCCAGGTCAACCCTCAGTGGCTAGATAGCTGCTAGCTACTGTGTAAACAAAACTCATCCTTATCCCATAATCCACAGCGTGTTTAACAAGTAATGCACAGTACTGTAGCCGGGTGGGATGAACGGTTGTATCACAGTCTCACTCCAAACGAAGTGTTCAAGGGTTCGTTTGGAGACATACTGAGGTTACCCAACAGTGACTGCTATGTTCTCATATGCCCAAATGAACAGAACTAAGGGGAAACTGCTCTAAACCAACTAGCTGTGAACACGCTCTGAAAATCCACACACAGAATCCTCAAAGGACTTTTACTTTTTATAGTGTAATGGACTCTTCACATAAACACTTGATAATACAGAGATGGCCCTTGTGTTCTGTCAAGCGTCGAGAGGTACTTCCCTGTTGTTGGACTGTCTGATGAATGAGAAGTGGCTGACTTCAAAAGGCGAGAGCTCTTTGGAGCCAAGGACACTGTCTGTGGTTTTGGCAGAGTGAGCTTTGACGGTAGCGGGGATGCCAGAAATGGGCCAAAGCAACACAGATAACACGACACAGATGTGATATCTGATAAACTAAGCTGGCATTAATGATGCCTCTGACACTGAACCTAAGAAAGAATAGCAAAACATCAGGACATGTTTTCAAAAGTCCATGACAAACATAAATTATGCAATCACGTTGGGTTCAGCCGAAGTTCAAAAACATTTAAGCCCCATCTCAAATTTACCAGGCAAAATCAAAAGGCCAAAAGGAAGATAAATAAAGTTGAAAAGAAAGAGTTTGTGGGCTTAAAATCACAGAGTTCCCCTAATATCTGAGAAAGGCCTCTGTGCTTTCTGGAGGGAAAGTCGGGCCTTGAAAAAAGCTGCCAACAAAGGCAGACTTGGAAAGTGACAGAGGAGGGGTTGAGAAGCCAGAGGGCTGGCTGCCTTTTGCTGCCTTCACACTGCTTCCCTACTCTGGTCAACAGCTCGGCACTGTCAAGCTGGGACACGCCAGAGAGCCGAGCAAGGCTGAGCAGCAGGGCTTGCATGTTGTCTAATGACCTACACAAAAACAACCCCAGGACTCACCACAGCCTCCTGTGTCTTTGAGAGCTGATAGTGTTGACCAATATGCCTGTCAACTACGCCATACCACTCTGTAGCTTAAGAAGGGCAATGGTGACCACAGGCAAAAGAAGCGGCTCTAGGACTACGATAACCACAATCATGTGTTTTTGGGCTGAACATTATTCTCCATACGTACCTCGACCTTTTCAAAACCTGCAAATTATTAAATTCTAAAATTATTTGTGCATACATTTCTGGACTTTCTAGACTCATGTAGGAACGTTTTGCATCCTATAGAAGAGCCCTGCTTCATGTTGGTGTCTGACATAGTGTTTAATCCTACATTGGCAATGAGTGAGTGCAGGCAATGAGTTGAGTTGCAAGGATCCAATGGCGATAATGGCACCTGGTCTGTAAACTGTGAAGTACTGCATCCAATATACTGACAAAAATAGCAACGTGGAATATCACTGAGGAAGGTCTGAATAGGAATGCAAGGGCAGTTTACTGCACTTTGTCAAAATAATGGGTTAAAAATGTAATAGAGCAGACATTAGGGCCTGTTTATTTGGGCCTTGTGTTGTCTTTGAAAGCAAGAAACCATTCAGACATTTTATTTCAACTGAAAACGTTTTAAAAATTCACAAGATTCTAAAAATAATGTCGGGCAAACCTGGATTAAACCCAATCTGACAGGTCGTATTTCAACCTATTCTTAAGAATTTGGTTGCACTATTTTTAAATCTTTGATTAGAGTGCAAATGCTGGTGGCATCTGTTAGAGGAGTAAATACAAGGTCAACACAAGGACATAGCGCATGCCAGTTGGATTGAATCCAGGCGCCTACAGTGGGAAACCTAGACTCCATGAAGGAGGAGTAATTGCTTTACCATGCTTCTCTTGAACACACACACACACACACACACACACACACTTTAGTGATTTGAATTGAGTGATTGCTGACCTAAAAGAACCGGTCAGCTGCATTACTAGTGACAGGCATGGAGACAACTAAAGAGTATGACCACACAAACCACAACCCCATTCCGCCTCCCTCCCCACCTCCACCCGCTTTATCACATAAAAAAAAGAAGAGCATGCTAGACAGAAGTAAGAACACAGTAGCACAACCCTTCTGAGGACTACAACTACCATGACCAAAAGACTAAGAACTACAAACGCACACTCATAGATGCTTGCTACAAACCTGCGGCTATGCTAGCATTGCTTGCCGTCTCATGTGAAGACGAGCCAATTAAGCAGACAGTGAATACTGTTCATGCTGAAACTTGGTTATGTCTTGATCAAGCAACGGCACATCTGTAGATAAGTAGCGAGCAAATATTTCATGAAGATCAACTGATCAATTCCGCAAGAAATTTGGCCACGTAGACACAGCGCTGAAATGGACTTTCATGAGGCTTTTTACGAGTTATGTCAGCAAGTAGTTCCTGGCAGTGAGTTTAGTACTGTAGGCCTGCTTGCTGCAAATGGTGGATTTAGCAGACTCAATCACAAGCATTGTGCTGTGCGAGAAGACTATTTCTCACCGACGGCACAGAGGGCCTTATTCTTGGTACTGACCAGAACATGTGCTGCTTTTTTATCTTTGCTTCCTGTATAAAAAGATTCACTCAAATCCCTGACTGCGCTGCATGTGGCAGACCTGATTTCTCACAGAACGATGTTAGTTAGAGAGGAAAAGAAAAGAGAATAATCAAATAAAAACAAACCCCGTATTGGAAAACAACAATGCAACCCTTACCTTGCTTCCCTCGGCTTTCGGCTCCTGTGATTGCAAGTGATTCAGAGAGTAGTGTTTAAGTCCTGCTGCTAAAATGACCCGAGCTCCGCTGGACAACAGTTTCATGTCCTCAGAGACTAACAGCGCTTTCACTTATTTGTGACGACACGCCACAATACCACACAGGCCCACCACAAATACCTTCCCCACTCTATAATAATATGGTAAAAGTAGTTATTGCACGTGCATGCTCCTTTCCATTATTCATGTTCTGGCTTGCCACCAACAAAATTACTAGAATACACTGACTTTATCTACAAGATACACTAAGACATGAATACGCTAACATATGAATTAGGACAATGTGTTTTGTAGGGTAAGTGTTCCAGTGTTTTCAGGAGGGCAGCAGCTAAGGATAGGCTTGATTTTAGAAGCAGAAGCAGTTTTTTGTCCCATCATGCCATTATTATGCTGCTCAGGCTTTTCTGATATTCCAACATAATGATTATTCCTCAAACATCACAGATGAAGGTCCTGTAGCTCAATGGGTGAAGGTACTAACACACTAACAGGTACTAACAGGGTAGCAGGTCTGAATCCCACTGTGGCAAAAAGCACTGCAATAAAAGCAGCTACGAAATATGCTATATGCTGATGACACTTATTATTATCAATGTATAATAATGCATCAAGGACTACTAGCCTGTAATAGATAAAGAGGATTCAGAAGTGCCGGGGCACTGAGAAATGCTACTCCTATTTAGTGTTTGGTAGAGCCAGTTTGACCATGCTTACAATACAGAGCAGTTCCTTCCCACTAACAAGGGAAATAAATGGGAAATGAAAAAGGACTTCGAACAAAAGGAAAAAAACAACAACAGTAATAACACAAAGCTGAGTAAGATGAGTTCAGAAACTAAAAGGGTCTTGAAAGGGGCTATTTAAAAAAGAAATTATAGGCTGCAATTTGACAATATGACTAACCACTTTCCCATATGTACAGAACTGTCTAATCACAGTCCTAGATGGGGCCAAAACAACACTCTTTTTCTTACTATGGTAAACATTTCTACCTCTTCTCTTGCTCTTTTAGCTTTAACTCTGCCGTTCCTGATCATTCTAGGGACACAGTAATAGTTTGCTCTAATGTCTGGGTGCTGTGGCGCTTACCGTGCTTTCAGACTGCGAGCAACTCTGTTGGTGGGTCGCTGTGTTCTGACCGGTAGTTGGCGGTGCAAAAGGCTCCGATTGGCTCTCTGTAGTGGTCTCATTCGGCGCCAGCATTTTGAACAAGCAAATCATGTATTTTTTTACTGACTTTCATAGTGTTACATCGTTTTGATGAGTTAACAGAGCTAGCTAGCAAGCATTTATTAGGTAACATTAAACGAAAATAAAACAGAATAAAAGTTATTTCTTCCCGTCGACCCCAACAATGGATGCAACCGTTCTCCAAGCATCGTTTTTGAGATGTTTATTCCTGTAGTCTTTGAAATCAACGAGAACTGGGAAGCTTTTAATTAATTGGATTAATTAACTTCTCGTCCATTTTGAACCTGCCAGGTGGAACTATTGTTACAACAAAATCACACCTGTAGGGAAACCTTGAGGCACAGACTGCACTCTGTTCAGCCGTGGCCAACTTTTCTCAGCCTTTCTCAAGCTTGCTGACTGATCACACATCAGCCACGTTTCCCTGGTCATTCAGCTCTATAGGACCTGAATGGATTTCTGGTTCCGATTGTGTTGTTCACAGTGTGAACGCACGGTGACGCTTTCACTCTAATGTTTGCAAACTAGGAATTGAAGCTTTTTCTATTGTTGCACCCATTGCAAGTCACCACCTATGTACCTAAAATGTAAATGGATGAATTCTTCAACCATTGGAGACCAATAATGGTGTTTAATTAACTCGCCATTACTCCGGCCTCTGAGAGGACCTAATAATTCATGGGGTCATCCCTACTGGAGGAGGGAGGGGTTGCTGGGCTTACCATCTCGTCCCCAGGTAGCCAGTAGCCTTCCTGCTCGATGCCAGCCTTGGAGCCCTTGCAGCCGACGGTCAGGGTCTCCACCACCAGGCCGTCCTTCACAGCCAGGCTCAGCTGTCTAGCCGTCTCCTTCGGGTGCATGCCAAACACACGGCTCAGGTACCTGTGGGTGGGGTGGGGGGGGGTGGGGGCATGGATGGGAAAAGTAATTGAGGGATGCAAAGGTGGCAGCCATAGTGAATACAGCCTTGTTGCAGCAGCAATCTGTGACTAACTGAACAAGGACATGTCAATATGAGGATACGGGGATATCGATTTGCACAATATCTTTCTTGTATTTATTGTACATGGTGGGCAGGACGTAGTATTTCTATGTTTTTTTTGCTTACTGTGCCCAATGTTGTTGTTGTATGGTAGGTAGCGACCCAGGGGCCAGAGCCAAATGATATTAAAAGCAGGGATAATAATTTTCAATTATTTCCTCGCCTCATGCTCCTTCACTTTCCAATTTTGGAACACATGCACTTCTTGGAAGAAAAGTCCTGCAGCTGCCTACCGACCGGCACTGGACCCTGAGACCGGTCACCATCCTCCGCTGTGGCAGTCAGCCAGAACAACAGACTGTCAGTAGGGAACCAGGTGAGTGTCATTATTCTTCAGTTGCAAAGCGTAGACCTACGTTTGTAACCTGGAGCAATATTACCAGTATTACCAATATTACCCAGTGGTTCTCAAACAGAGGACTCCTTGATATTCCTCTTCTCTCTAGTCTCAGATCGAGAGGCAGTTTTGAGTTAAGATCCAGGGTCCTTGAGAGGCTTCCACCGGGTTCCCAGCAAAATGATGAAGAGCCTATTCATTACAACTGAATCCACTAAGTTTCATACATTTGAGAATGTATAAAAATGACTAATCGTAGGATTCACTCTCACCACTTTTATCTCCACAGACAGTTTGATAATTCTGTACCAAGTCTTTTTTCTAAGACGGGTTTTCTTGGGACAGAATCTGATCTGTGGAATAATGTGCATCTACTAGACTCCCTCCCAGTTTGGCCTACTCTTTTTTTTTAGCTAAGTGTATTAGTACACAAATAAACAGCTTTATAGCAAGAACAAGTAAAGAATTGAAAAGAAATGTGCAGGAGAGGTAAGAAACGTGAGAGGACGTATACAAGGACATATCCTAGAACAGCAGGGGGTAATAGGAAAAGCATCAAAAGAAAAAGGTAAATGTGTAGAAAAATAATTCAGCATGTTTGAAAATATTGGTAAATCAGCCTAACTGCTGTGGCGCTGACCCTTTTCTTCTGAGGAGATCACATCCCTCCACGTCAGAGGGCGCAGTCCATTATTCCTCTGCCTCACTGACTTTATTCCAATTCTCCTCCATTTCCACCGTCATCACCCGTTAAGACACAAAGCCCGTTTGGTGAAATTAAGCCGGCGTGGGACTGGAGGGAGGGAGGGACTGGAGGGAGGGAGGGAGGGAGGGGGGGGGGAGGAAGGGCCACGGCCATCCGATGCATGCTGCTGCTTCACGTCGCCATGACAACAGCCGCTCGCTGGTATTCGTTTGGCAAGCGGCCAGCTCCCAAGGTACTCGGCGACTTGCCGTATGAGATGTGCTAAGTGTTTCGTTTAGCCCCCGTTCCATCCGCCGACTGAAAGGAATGACTGATCGGTGCGAGGTCTGCTGTGAGCGGCTCGTCAGCCATTTGCCTTCTTTGAACAACGGCGCTGCCCTCGTAATTAAAGCGGTAACAGCCGAAGCGTCGCGATCCACAACCTGCTGTGGATTCCATATCAAGGCCTGATTTCTCCAGAGAGGCACTGCAACATGGGCCGGCTGGCTTCACGGCCAGAATGACAATGAGTGCAGTCGTAGTTGGAGAATGTCAGGTCTTGAGCGGTTGTCAATCCGCCTATTGATCGGCGTCCTGGATGGCCTTGAGTGCAGACGGGGCTCAAAGCAACAGAATACGCAGGCCTCGCCTTTTGTCCCAACACTGACGTTACACCAAAGTCAAACAAGCCAAACAACCAGGCTGAGGGTCAGAGTGTCTTTGAAGGGCTTTCTAATGCCGGTTTGTATACATTTCACACGGTCAGCTACAGAGTTGGTAGAGTTTTTCTAAAGGGTAAAGATTTTTTTTGACATGCAACTCCCATTTGATTTCTTCTAGATTACAGTTTTCCTGCTTTTTGTCCCATGGTTCTTTTCCTGATCACCTCCCTCATGCACACTTACTCCTCTGAAAGTGAGATGCCAATAAATATCAAAGCAAGAGTTCCTCTAATCCTGGTGGCTCAGCGGGCCGAGGTGCTTATCATGTACTCACAATGTTGTAGGTGTAAATCTCAAAAGATTCTCTGCATGTCAACCCCTCGTGCTCTCTCCCACCTTTCCTGTCACTCTCTGCTGGACAGTATAAAAGCACAGGGTGGCCTAGCGATAAGAGAGACTGTCCTGTAACCAAGAGGTCACAGGCTCAATCCCAGGCCAACAGCCAACACAACAGCCATGTGTCAAGTCAAAATGTGCTTAATCAAGACGCTGAACTTGTAAGTCCCTGTGGCTGACAGCATCAGCTAAACGCCTCCAAATATAAATGCAGGAAGATTCACTTTTGAAAACAGGAAATCATGTCCGTCTCGTTTGGGGTGACTTACTTGGAGATCCTGTCCATGTTTGCAATTTGTTTCTGGTTGCGGATGACCTCGATGGCTGCCCACACGTACTGGACCACCTTGGGGTCCGCCTGCCTCTTCTTCACCACACGTGACATGATTTCCTTATTCATCTAACGTGCAGGGAACAGAGCAGAAATATGAATCAGCCAACATCTTTGCTCAAAACAGCCTTCCTGTTTAGGAGAAGGAGAAGTCCACAAGTTCACCTCTCTTAAATAAGCCTGAGTACACTCGCTTTATCGTATCAACTATAAACAAACAGCCTCACAAGTGGCCACACCGTTCATTGTGGTAATAGTCGTAGTATTAGTAGTAATAGTGGTGGTCATAGTAGTAGTAGTAGTTTCACAACTCATAGGAAAAATTGTTTTTCAGCAGATTCACATCAGCAACATCACACGGTTGTCTCAATTCAGTTTAAAACAGGCTGAAAAGGTCATGTGAGAAGGAGTGTCTGTATTACTTGCAAGAGAAGATAAATCAAGGACTTTGTGTCTGAGATTAACTTTTAGTTTAGCTCAACAGGCTGGTAAACTAAAAAATGACCTGCTAAAAATATTATTACTGGTCAAAAGAATATACATTTTTCAGAGAACTATGTATACTTAGGTCACCCTCCTGCTTTCAGTGTATTTTGTGTAAAATCTTATAACTATAACTACCCTGTTTATTGTTTCCCCTCAGAAATAAAGAAGGGATTGTTTCAGTCATTCAGATTTTGTAATAACGTCAAATGATCATGTCAAATCATGAACCCAGTATCGTATAGATCGAACCAAACTGAGCTGAATGCATCGTTGCATCCTCGATGTTGGTGCATCCAAACGTGAAAATGTCCAAACTCTCTGAGAAAGTCTGAAGGAATACCCCGGCTGAGCTGTCCTAACACAGCTCCATGGTTTCCCATATAAAACAGAAGCTAAGCTGATGAATCACACTGAGCAGCACAAAGGGAATCCCTCAACATCTAACATACTTGCTGGTAGCCCTCTACAGCGACATGGGCAGCGCAAATAAATAGACTAAAGCTACAACCACTAATTAGGAC
This sequence comes from Hoplostethus atlanticus, assembly GCA_034670405.1. Lineage (NCBI taxonomy): Eukaryota > Metazoa > Chordata > Actinopteri > Trachichthyiformes > Trachichthyidae > Hoplostethus > Hoplostethus atlanticus. Next base: position 452,301 of record JAXDDX010000075.1, on the reverse strand, counting down.
AGATTCACTGTACCACCATTGTTTTAGGCTGCAAGCTCACGTCCCAGCTAAGCACCCTATATTTAAAATGCAGATATAATTACTCGTGTATTTATTGCATTTCAAAAAGGGAGAGATCCATAATTTGCAGTGCTGTCATTAGAAGGACGTCCTTAACACCTAATAGCATTTCTCTCCTCGCCTTGTGGACATCAAGACAAATACTGCAGCGGTGATGGAAGCTCAGAAGAAGCCAGAGGAGAATTTGACAACACACACTCTTAAAGACCTTCAAAGGATTGGGTTTATGCTGGTTTTCCTCTTCAGTGCGGTGCATAGGCCCGGCCTACTCGGAGTATCTTGAAAAACTCAAATCCAATTTTATGCGGTTCTCCTCTTAAGCATCCGTGAAACTTAAGATGTCACTTTCATAAATCGCAGCCGAACACCAACCAAGTGATTACAGCACTTTTATTCTAGGGAAGATGCTGGGCTTTACAGCGTTTTGTGGTAGAAGAGGCGACCGGATTTCAGTATAAATTGTGGCTGAGGGTGACAGTGAGCATGTGGGGTTAATAAACACGTTGGGATGACGCTAAATCAGCGAATTACCTGAGAACAGATGCAACCAAAACTAAAATCAACACAAAACGTGCGATCAGTCGCAGCATGTAGTCCTGAAATACAGCGGCTCACGCTGCCATGGGTCATCGGTCTCGGAGCCGATTAAATAATGTTGTGATATAAAGTGTGAACAGGATTTTCTTGAAGAAATATAGCAATTATGTTTTCATTCACTATAGAGTTCCCCTTAAATATTTTTGCTGAAGTAGTACTTTACTAAAAACCGCAACTCGTGTTCATCAAGATGGATTTTACTCTCGATTTTGACCTGAATGCATTATTTTTTTACTCTGGTTGGCTTGACACCAACAGGAGAACCAAACATGAATATGCTGAAATGTCACCGTTTGCAAAACCATAACATTCTGCCGTTTCTCCGTGACTGAGGGTTGTTAGACAAGTTTCAGTGCATATTTGTATCAGAAGAATCACTTGTTCCTGTCATTATTCTAACAGGCCGACACCAGGTGGACTGAGTGGTACTCGGATCGGTACTCGTACCAGCTGATGTACTTAATAAAATACTTGTATCGGTTCTGAAATATTGGTACTGGTGCACCTCTAGTGATCAAGGTCAGAGCTGGACGTTTCTGACCATCTGACGAAATTACGTTTGAATGCACAACAGGCAACACTGACTAAATCCTTTCCTCAGGCGTACGGTGCCTTATCCTGTTGAGTTATAGACTGACTGGAGAGAAGTGGGCCGAGGCTAAAGTAGACAACTATCAGCCTGAGGCTACTGATATTAAAGGTAAAACACATCCCACCATCTGAATTCCTCTCAATGTGATAGATGTGTGTATTTCCACAATTACTTAAAAGTCACAAGGAAACATAATTTCCTTCAACAAATTTCCAGTTGAGACAGGATGTTGGGGCGGGACATAACGTGAGGAGTGTGGAAAAAGTAAAAAAATTATTGGAACAGGGTTTTGGGGGCTGAACACCCCAAAATGCACCACTGTACCATGTTGCCACTCACATCACTTTGAAAGATGTGAGGTTGCAGGTTTCATGTGATGGAGGGAATTGTTTGAAACTCTGTTATGGTACTATTGGTTGGAATTTTTACGTACGCCTGCTGGTACACCATGAAGTAAAAAAATACACAGTTTTGCAGGAAGCAAAAGTAGTGGGGAAATGACAGATTTATTTAGCATTAACTGTTAAATAGGTGTACGTTATGGTAAAGGATTGGCTAACAAAGTTAAAAAGTTCATTTTTCATTTAATTGTGACTTTAAACACCACAGGTCTCTTGCCTAAGTGAGCCACAGTAGGTGAGAAATCGGGCTGGACAGCAAATCAGGAAGCCTACAGCCTTCAGACAGCCTCTCAACACCGCTGAAGGAGAAAGAGGAGATGGGAGCAGGAGGTGACACTGAGTAATGTGATCCCCCTGTGCTATGCCAAGCGCAGTAGGTGTGAATGAGGGCCACCTGTGCCGTGATGGCCAAGGCAGCAGGGGCACTTCAGTACTCCCTCCTCCATAAGGATCTGCCAGGCTGGCATGCTCACAACACAGCCACCACTGCCTGGCACACAGCCGCTAGCCTGCACCTCTGTCTCCAGAGACCTAACACTACATGATGCCACGACAACAGAGTCTGAACCTCACCGTGCTCCCCAATCAATTAGGCAAGGTGTGCTACACTGGGGGGCAATTAACACAGCCAGAGGACTAGAGGGTTTGGGACTCCCAGGGTAAACAAAGGAGCAGCACAGTGTTGTGGCCTCTTTACAATATCTGATGGCTCTTTCTATTCCAAAGGAAGAAGCATCCTAACTAAGCTGAAATATCCCAGAAATTGACACCAGTTGTGAGACACTTTATGTGGATGCTACTGCCATCCTAAGATTTCAGCATGAATGTCTGCCATCCAGCGTTAGCCACCAATTAGCCATGAGATTGACACTGACAGGACGAGACCTAACGAGATGTTCTGGGACAGGCGAGCTGCATTAGCACGTTGTAATTCTGTACTGCACAATAAATCTTATTTTTAAATGAGACATTAAACACAACTCGTAGATCTGGCAACAAAGGGACAGCCATGGAAGGCCACGGGCTATGTTAGCCAGTTAGTTAGCTTAGCTGCTAGTCAGCTAGCTAACGTCCTACCTAACGTTAATTAGACAAAGAGGCCCATATGTTTTTCCCCCAAATATCTCAAATGGAGTGATTCACATTGCGTATGTTATATATCGTGTCATATTTCCCCAAACGAGCACTTGAACAAACACGGTTGGCTGGCAAACAAGCTAGTGAGCTAATAGTTAGCTCAGCTAGGCTGCGTAGCTAACGTCAGATGGCTGGTTTGGAAAACCTAGCCAACTTGTCAGCGAACGTGGACAGTCCTTACAAGCAACGTGACAAGCTAGTAATTATATCGAGTAAACGCGGTGCACAATACAAATAAAGAACCACGACAAGCTAGAGAAACACCACCAGCTAACTAGCTAATCGTTTGTTTTGGAGGGCGCCATGTTCACCATCCTCCATCACGGGATAGGAAAGGCAGGTTTGGCCAGCTAACTCTACTAGCGCCTCCGCTTGCTAGCTAGCCGCAGTGTTGTCACTGAAGCCATGCCTTTTTCATCAGGATAAAATTCAAACTTACCTTTGCTACAGTGTCACTAACACACAACGCTGTACAAAATCCGTGAAGGATTGAATACGAGGCAGTTTACATCTGTATTTCCGGGCTAGTTTGACTGTGAGGATGGTTTGAGTCCAGCGCTGGGCTGGGAGGTAAACACAGCGCGGACAGAGCTGCTTCTCCACGGGGAGAGAGAACTCTAGTGGTGGAGTGTGGACTGGAAAAGGTCATGGCTCCTACCTCAGAAGTTTTCTATTTCCCTTTTTTAATCCATGTTTGTATTTATTATTGTTTTATTTGTGATAGGTGATAGCAAACAAAACAAGAACAACAAGGGACATATGAGGATAGTGTGACACTTCAACATCATGGTAGACAGTGACAACGATGCAACGCTGAACAAGACTTTTAGGAAATGTAAAAATAAATAAATAAAAGGGGAGGGGGGTGAAGAAAGAAAGAGATAAAAAATAAGAAAATGTAAGAATGTCAATAAATAAGCAAGAAGAAAATAGAAAAATATTAGGGAGAAGAAATAAAAAAGGTGTGGGTGGTGGCTCTTAATAGTCATAGTTGTTATGTTAGTGTGTGTGTGTGTGTGTGTGTGTGTGTGTGTGTGTGTGTGTGTGTGTGTGTGTGTAGGTGATGAAACCAAGTATGACAGTCTGTTTTATTTTAACCTTGTAGCTGCGGGCTGTTCCATGTTCCAGTGATCTGTTAACAGGTTAAGCCAATGATTAACTGATAATTTAGTTCTACCTTTAGGATGACTTTTATTGTGTTGTAAAATCCTTTTATTGTGCTGTTGTTAATAAGATAAGGATGAAGTGTTTATGGTGTGGAACGATGCTAGATCACCTAGCAGACATAAAGATGGTGTCAGGTTTTGTCTTTCCAATAAAGCTGGAGAGATTCACCTGAAAATCCAACATAATATAGTGTATATTGACAGAATGCCCTTATTTATGAATTCAAAGACACTGATGGTAAATGTGTTTTTTTGTGCTTCTGATGGTGAAATCCTGCCTCGTTTACTCTTTAGTTGCTCTTATAAATTAATTAATTTTGACTGTAAAAATAAGAGTGCCAAGAGTCAATTTGCTGATACTAATGTGTACATTTTCTAAGTCTATTTTCTTTCTATTCTTTCAGTTTGCCGGCAGGTCCTGAAAAAGTCTTAAAATATCTTAAATTATATTATCTATATTCAAGGCCTTCTTCAATACAGGTAAACATTACATTTTAATTCAGTTAATTCTGTTTGGTGCGCCGGTGAGGAATCAGTCCAGTCATGCAGACCATATTCTGATAGTCTACAGTTGTTTTCATTTTCCTGTTTTTTCAAATGTTAAATTGGTCTTTTATTGTATTGTAACTGACTTTAAATAAGGTCTTAAAAGTGTTAAATTTAAGTTAAAACATGCAGACACCCTGTGATCAATGACCCTCAACCTGGTGAGATGCCAATGGCAATAAATATTAGATATTAAGAGCACCTTAAAGTACAAACTACCAATCCCTGACTTTACTGTGTGATACAGAAACAGAAGCCCAATCCTATTAGAAAATGATAATTGAACAGAATCCCTATGATCAAACATTCAGGGATTCACTGGGGAAAAAGATAGATGGATGACGGAGAGTTGATGAGGTTTCAGAAGAAGCTGGAGTCATCTCCAGTGGAGTTGTGTATGTGAAGGAGGTTCATCAGCTCATTCAAGACAGACAATGCTCAGTAAAGGTCCAAATGTTTCCAGCTGGCCGGAGTGCTTCGGCTCCGACTCTTTGAAGACGGGGAAAGAAATACATTCGGAAATTGTCCCCACAACTTCTTTGCAGAAGAATCAATAAGATGCTTCTTCAAAAAGATGCTGCCTCCGGTGCTTCTTCTTCCTCATCTGGAACCCATATAACATCTTCCTCATGAGGCATTTGAGTCAACCTCATTGGTCACCAGTGAATGTTCAACTTTATTCGCTTCATCCTCTCTGGATGCCGATGAATCCTCTCTGTCATCCGCTTTGTCTGACTTGTTTCCTGCGATTGCAGCATCGTGTAGCTCCAGGAGCGGTACTTCCTCTAGATGACACAAGTTTGGTGCTGTTGGTGAGAGCAGCAATATGTCCTGCTACAACAGACGCTGTGGCTGGCTTTGTTGAGATGGCAGAGAGAATCGTAGTGAGGGTCCTCTCTGATTTCTAGGGTTTCATATGAACGTCCTCGGGACACTTGGATGAGTTTTCACAGAGAGAGTGATCGCAAAGTCAAACTCAACATCTGAGACTTACAACAAGGAGAATTCATGGAACCAAGGAGACATGGTGTCTACCGAAATTAATTTTTTCTTTTTATTTATTTATTATTTTATTGTGAAAAACAGCTTTAATGCAGTGAGGTAACTGTGTAAGACATTCCTTGAAACCTCTTCAAATGTCCAAAACCATTTCATAAGCCCTCCGCAGCCTTTTCAAACTTCAACAACTTTCATTCAAACTTCAGAAAAATAACTATTTCACAATGTGTTCATGGGGTTACAGTTTGAAATGGTTACGGTCCTCAATAAATTAACTAACTTGCTTTCTTTCTTCTCCCAGATTTGCTTTTTCCACTAAAAACAATAGTTGAGCTTCACAGCTTGTGTTTGTGAAAATATAAGAGCTGTCAAACCCTGAACCTGTTAAATCTTCATAAAACACTTTAATGCTATAAAGTGAAAATTCACTGTGTGGTAATGAAGAGTGAAAATAAATCAAATTGATTTAGATTTGAACCAAACAGGTTTGTGCTTCACAGAGCAACAAACAAAAATACAGATTTAAAAATGACAGAACAAAAGACATTTTAATTAAAGGGTTCCTACAGTAAAGATATAAAAGATGCCATTCATTGGCTTCATGTCTATGTGAGTATACAACACACAGCACACTGGGAAGGACACCAGATGACAGCACAGCTTCATGGTTGTCTTTGAAGTTTTTTATTTGCACATTGAAAAATGATAAAACACAGAGGGAACAGAGAGAAGGTCTTTATTATCATCAGTTCTTCCTTTCTGACTGAAAGGAAGGCAGCAAATTGAGTGTATTGTCTCTCATGTCAGAGGGTGACGTACCCTCTGCTGCCACCAGGAGGCGAAAGAGCTCCACCAACACCTATAGAGACAGGGTCAGTCACCATTCTGGGGAGGTTGTTTTTTTGCAGTGGATCCCTTTCATAACTTTGACAAAATAACTAATAATAATAACTCATAATAAAATAAATGAGTTTTTTCTGTGTAATTGTCAATTTAATGGTTACTCAAGGTGAAATGTCTGTTGAGAATAGATATTCAGATATTGTCCACCGAGGTCATCTGTATTGTAAATATTAATTCAGTCATTTTTTGGCTTCAGGGCAGCAGAAACAAGGTCACAGGTTCAATCCCTGCAATTCACCCATATAACGTCCATTTCCAAACATCCTTGAGCGACATGCTGAACCTCCTACCTGTTTAAGAGGTGCTGCACGTGTCTGATCCTGACCTCTGACCCCTCTGGTGAAATGTGTCACATGTATGAGCGTCTCAGGGGGACATGCCAAAAAATAAATGGTGACTGGAGGGCTTTAAAAGACACACACACACACACACACACACACACACACACACACACACACACACACACACCTGAACAATCTCTTAGTCACAGGGTGTGTGTTTTGTGTGTTGAAAATCCTGGTCCTGACATTTTCATGGGGCTTATGTCCGTGTGTGTGTGTGTGTGTGTGTGTGTGTGTGTGTGTGTGTGTGTGTGTGACCTCTGAAGTGTGTACATGCATGGGGATACGTGAAGAAACGAACACACTAAAACAATTACAAAACAATTAAATTAGACGGTTAAAACAGCTTCAGACGTGAAAACAACATCTAAACATTTAAGCCATGTCTGTAGAAAATGTGTTTTGAGAGGCGATGTAACGGATGAGGCTGATTTCTCCAGCCTGAGCACCGAGGCCAACATCCATCTCGCCGGTTGTTTTGTCGGTCTCTGCTCTTGTTCATTCCTTCCTCGCCACCGGCTGTTATTTTTTATTACTTCTTCGACTGAACTGGAGGAAGTAATCTGTCTGTGTATTGTCTACTCAGCGCCTGATGACTGAGCAGTAGAGGGTGACATTATACACTCAGCCTGTGCGGCTGCCTTGCTGTTGCCGTGAATACTGAACATAATGGTGCCTTCAGGTGCTGTTGGACATTTCAAGTTCAGCACACACGTACGACCCAAAACAGTGGTGAATGCGACCGGGAGAGTTTTCTATGACTGGCTGAGATGTGACATTTAGGGGGCAGAGAGAGGAAGCTGTATAAAACTGTATTTTCTAATAAAGTTTTTGTATTAGAAGTAAACAATTAGTATTGCTTCATGTTTCTTAAAGCTACAATATGCAACTCTTTTCCTTGAGGAAGTGCATTGACCGCCCTCCTCCCCCTTGGTCAAATTCCCGCCTCAACACTTAATGATGATGAACTCTGTGGGATAATCTAACACCGCTAGCTTGCTACATAGAAAACCTAGCAAGTCGGCTAGTATCCTTCCTGTCCAGCAGCATACGAGCAGCTCGTTTGTCTCTTTCAGATAATAGAGAATACGTAGGAAACGTGTTTTTGAATGGGTTTTACTTTCTTACTGCTTTCCATGGTTGTAGTTGCCGTGACTTCTCTGTGCTGTGGCCCCGCCAGCTTCACCTTGATAGCCACACCACAGCACAGCGCTGGCCACGCCCACAACAAATGGTACACGCCCCAAAATGTGGCATGAAGGCATGAACACACAGTCAGACACAGACTGAGAATGTATAACAATAAATAAATAAATAAATATGATTTGTTATTTTAGCATGAAAAGTTGTACAATGCAGTTTGAAAAAAACAAGACTCCCTTGAATATTTGATATTCATACTCGGTACAGTTTTCAGACAAGTCATCTTTTTTGTAATCCCCTTCTCAGACAAAAACTTTTACATTGTAGCGGTCACATGAGAAGCTCTGAACTCCAATTTGAGTGTTTTCTAACTTGGTTAATTGGTCCTCTATGTGCCAAGTAAGTATAAGGACCTCTAAACTTTGTAATTTCAAAGACACATGGTTGTAAAGCTGTTTAACTGGTGAAGAACAGGACTTTTAACCATATGAGATTTGACAGTGGTAATATCATCCTGAACATTTTGTGAGTGTTTCTCCTTTCCAGAGTCTATGTGGGCCTTTCATCCTATTTCCTTATAAAAAAAAGCTCCATATTGCAACTTTAATATTTAGTTGTCATGCATGTACAACAGCTTTTGATGACTAAAACGAATTAAAACATAGATTACATGCCTGATACTCGTTTATTTCTAAAAATAAATGTCTTACGACCTCCAACCTTGGAAGTAGCAGCTTCCATGCAGCACTTGAAGGCAGCCTGACGCGCCTCCAGTCCTCTTGCAGTGTTAGATGAGGGATAACACGGAGCCACCACATGGCAGCACATGGTAGCCATCACCGCGCTCCTACGCTACATCCACGTCGGGCCTCGGCCCACGTCGATGCTTCCCTGATAGCGCCCCGGTGCCCATGCATGGAGAGGAGGCTGGTTCATGTCTCCAATCATTCACACCGGGGGCCTCCTGGGAGCCTCGGGTTAGCAGTCTGTTCAATGTTTCATGCTGCCCTGCAGAACCAAACAAGTGCACCAGGTTCCTATATTCATTAAAGAATGTCATAACAGGAAAGTGGGATTGAAGTCGGCGGATGTGGATGCTGTTCAAAGAGGAGCTCATTAGCCGGTTACTGACGGCGGCGTCCGTTAACCCCCGGTCGACTGAGGCAGCGCTCTGACTGGAAGGGAACTCTACATCTGATGGTTGAGGGGGAATGAGATGTCTCAAACACATATTAGTAGCACTGTGTCAAACAATATTACTGGTGATTACATAGAAGGTAAGCTTGGCTGACCAATGAAGAAGCTCCAAGAGACAGGATCTATCTATCTATCTATCTATCTATCTATCCATCCATCCATCCATCCATCCATCCATCCATCCATCCATCCATCCATCCATCCATCCATCTATCTATCTATCTGAGTTGGATCTCCTGTAATTGCAGCTGCAGGCGACGCCTCTTCAGCTCCACTCTGATTGTGGGAGTAAAAATATGGCCTTTGTTTGCCATAAATCCACGAGCCTCGGCGTGATAAATGAAGCAGTCGCTGTGTAATGTCAAAGGAGGATCTGATCAAATGTATTTTTCATTATGGCGCTTTAGCAACACAAAAGCTGCAGCAACGCTTTAAAACGCCAGCAGACAACAGTCAGTGCGTCCGTGCAGGGAAAGTTTCTTAAGTGCGAAAGCCCCAACTAGCTCTTTTCTTTCCAATTTGTCACTTTTTCACTTTGCTTTTGCGTTAATGTGGACTAAAATAACCCTGTTAAGAGTATCTAGCTTCAACAGGCAGACACCAAGAGCTGAAGAGACACTGGCCGGCAGTCATCCTCTCTTTCTCGTCAGCCCTGTTAAAATGCATCATCACTTTTCAGACTTTATCAGATAGACTGACATGTAGAAGAAAGGAATAATGGGGGGGCGGCGGGGGGTGGGGTGGGGGTGGGGGGCGGGTGGGCATGTTCCATATACATCTCCATTATGTTCAATCTTGATAAGTGGCATATGAATGCAGCCACATTTAAAAACTCTAAACGGATTTTGAAGACCATTTGAACATCAAGCCGTCTGCCGTTTTAAAGACATTTACATGGCGGTAAAAAAAAGCTGTGTTTATAAATGCCACTGGTAAGTGAATGTACTCATGGTACTATCCGGTACTTTGGAAGAAAGTGCCCACCGAATGGCAGACGCTCTGCTGATCTCAGAGCCATTCACGCTACCTGTCAAAAAACACCAAAAGACCGGCTTGTTTTCCGTCTCACACATAGAATGAATAGAAATTAATTTTCCAATGAGGATGAATCATATGAACATATGAACCACTATGAACCACATATGAACCACTATGAACCACTATGAACCACATATGATCCACATATGAACCACTATGAACCACATATGAACCACTATGAACCACTTATGAACCACATATGAACCACTATGAACCACTTATGAACCACATATGAACCACTATGAACCACATATGAGCCACATATGAACCACATATGAACCACTATAACCACATATGAACCACATAGGAACCACATATGAACCACTATGAACCACATATGAACCACATATGAACCACTATGAACCACTTATGAACCACATATGAACCACTATGAACCACTAAGAACCACATATGATCCACATATGAACCACTATGAATCACATATGAACCACTATGAACCACTTATGAACCACATATGAACCACTATGAACCACTTATGAACCACTATGAACCACATATGAACCACTATGAACCACATATGAACCACATATAAACCACTATGAACCACTATGAACCACATATGAACCACTATGAACCACTATGAACCACTATGAACCACATATGAACCACTATGAACCACTAAGAACCACCATGAACCACATATGAACCACACATGAACCACTATGAACCACATATGAACCACTATGAACCACATATGAACCACTATGAACCACTATGAACCACATATGAACCACTATGAACCACTATGAACCACTATGAACCACATATGAACCACTAAGAACCACTATGAACCACTATGAACCACTATGAACCACATATGAACCACTATGAACCACTATGAACCACATATGAACCACTATGAACCACTATGAACCACATATGAACCACAGAGCTGGAAGGGGAAGAATGGGCTTCACATTCAAATCAGTTATCGTGAACGGTCATCTAGCCGGTCAGACAGAGTATTGATCCCTCAGACTGATCAACATGTGAGGCTGAGTCAGCTGATGTGTTGCCATGGCGTCCTAACTGGGTTCAACCCTCCAGTGGCAGTTCAAGTGGGTTGAACATTTAATTTAGTTGTTCACAAAATTGAAAAATTGATGTGTATTGATGAGGCGTTTAGCTGGCGCTCTTATCCAAAGTGAGTCAAAGTGAGTGCGACGGTAAAACCAGCTTCATTTCCTCCAAGCCACCAAAAGTAAGGATCAAGGCGTCCTGACGATATTACCGTGACCCCTGAATGCTCATGTAAGAGAGAAGTGCTGGGAGAAGCTGAGGAGAAGTAGAAGTGTTTTTTACCAGACCATCCAAACCTTCCCCACTTCCCCCCTTCCTGTTTCGTGATTCGTTTTTCTACACCGAGGAAGCAAAACGAACACATGATCCCCCAAATTCATCTCCACAAATACTGCATGTGTGTCTGCATCACCAAACAGGATTTCATCTTCCACACTACGCTCAGTCAAACATGTAAAACCTTGAGAAAACACTGGAGGACATCCTGCGTTCTCACTGTGGACTTTAAACATGAACAAGTTGATCCGGAGGTTCAGGTTCCTGCTGCTCCGAATGGAAGTTGGAGAGAAACTGGCTCACTGGCTTGTTTGCATATGAGTGTCAACAGGAAGACCGTCGTGCAGACATCGATCTCACCACCTACTGCTGCTGTCAGACAGAGAAACACGTATCTGCAGAAGGTTAAGAAGGAAGAAAACCGTCCTTATGTTCCCAACGATGCAGCAGGCATTTTGGAAATACACTATATGGCCAAAAGTCAGTGGACCATCACACCTATATGAGCTTGCTGGACATCCCATTCTAAAACCATGGGCATTAATATGGAGTTGGACCCCCCCACTCTTCTGGGAGGCTTTCCACAAGCTGTTGGAGTGTCTGTGGGAGTTTGTGCCCATTCAGCCAAAGAGCATTAGTGAGGTCAGGCAGTGATGTTGGAGAGAAGGCCTGGCTCGCCATCGGCGTTCTGATTCCTCCCAAAGGTTCAGTGGGGTTGAGGTCAGGGCTCTGTGCAGGCCAGTCCAGTTCCTCCACACCAAACTGGTCTAACCATCTTTATGGACCTCGCTTTGTGCACAGGGGCTCAGTCATGCTGGAACAGCAAAGGGCCTTCCCCAAACTGTTGCCACAAAGTTGGAAGAGCCCCATTGGCTAAAATGTCTTGGTATCCTGTAGCATTAAGATTACCTTCACTGGAACTAAGGAGCGAAGCCCAAACCCTGAGGAACACCTGAACTCAAGAACTAGTAGGGGGTCCACTGACGTTTGGCCATATAGTGTATAAAAAAGTTTTTAATACGTTTGAAAAGCCCATGAAAGATCATGAAAGTCACATAAATGTCCACGCACAACTTCAATTTAAGTGATAAAAAGAAAAAACAAGAAAATTGCAGTTATGTGGTTTTAACCCGACGGCGGTGAAGACCCCCGTGGCGTGGAGGTGGATAACGAGCGTTTGGACTGGACCCCCCAGGAAGCAGCAACGAGCTCTCCGCTGATTCCAAATTCAGGCATTAGTCTCCGGGTTGGTTTTCTGTGTTTTAACTTTATTTTACCCATGGAAGGTTTTCAGAGCCGGCATGCCTTTCACTGCTTCACATTCACACCAGGCAGCTGCCCGGTACAGCCGTCCTCTACTGCTGACCAGGACCTGAACTCTGAAGTCCACTTGGCAGTTTAGGATTTCTGAAATTGTCACTGACCGCCACAAACATTTAAAGAGGCAGTAAGTGAGGTCCTCACTGCAACAACAGAAAAAGGTGTCAGTTGTTGTAGCGGAGGCTGTTTCCAAAAGAGAAAGGAGGCAGCGGGGAGAGGAGATGCAGGTTCAATCCCTTATCCTCCCTGCTGAAGTGCCCTTGAGCAAGACACTGAATCCCTACCAGCTGCAGGGTGCTGCTCTGTAGCTGACCCCTGACCTCTGACCTCCCTGAGGGGGGAAGCAAGGTAACAGGTAAACTTTATTATCCACAGAGGGGAAATTCATTTGGTCATATGCATTATAATGATAATGGAAGAGAAAAGAACATAATATACACAGTAATATTAGACAATATCCTAAAATACACAGAGAAAATACATACCTAGACTACATTTTAACCTTTTTATTTCCCCTTTTATTGCACCAAACCCCTCCTGGCCTGATTCTATTTAAAAGCAATACGAGAATTTAAACCAATAAAGCATTATTATTATGTATAAAATACATACAAACTCAATAAAGCTGGTTCTGTCAATATTTGCTGATTGAAGTCTGTGGAACTGCAGAGAGTGTGTTGATGTGTTGCAGAGCAGGCAGACAATAAATGCCAAGCCATGCAAAAGCGCTAAGAACAATATTTCATGGTTCACAGAATGGGAAAAACGATGACTTGAAAAGGCAAGCAAAGCAAAAAAAACAAGAGTGTTGCATTGGTGCAATGACTCACACACACACACACACACACACACACACACAGACAGCATTAAAAAGGAGGTCAGTGTGTTCTGGTGATATTTCAGTTTTCTGATTAACATATCAACACATCCACCTGCGGCTGCAAAACCACAAAGACAAAGTATTTGTAATGAAACTGCTCTGTGATCAGCCGTGCACAGCGGGCGCTGCCTTGCCCTGCAGCGCTGCCGTAATGGATTGTTCTCTAAATATAAACATGCTACCGTGAACACGTTCTCATATCTAGAGGTTCCTTTTCTAAATGTACAGAGACATGACTGAGCATGAAGGCAATATCATTGTTATATGGACCGCAGTTTTAGTTTGAGTCAGTGGTGAACTGCCAGCCCTGTTGTCGTCTAATACAACAATCATTTTAGGACTGATGATGATCTGGGAAGACGCAATTGGTTGGAGGCGGTATGTAGAAGAAATCATCCCTTAACCATTAAGTGCTAATGGTTAATATTGGTGAAATATTGTGTTATTTTGATCTTAATATTTTATATTAACATGACCTATGAATCAACGTAACTCTGTGTGGGAAACTACTAAACAAGATAAGAACCGCAGCCGGCTAAAACCTGCTCCCACCGGGTTGAGAAGAGTAACGTTGAAGATGGGTGTGGATCATCCCTGACCTGCTAGGTACTCCTGCATCCATGTGCTTCTCACCATGTAAACAGACTGCTGAACAAAGAGATGAGACATCAGAGTTTCATTCAACAGCGTTAGCATTAGCGTTAGGTATTTGGCAGGTCAGGATCAAACTCATGCTAACCTTGACCCTGTGGTTTTCAACCTGGGGGTTGGGACCGCCCAGGGGTCACTAGATTTGCTTCAGTCTTTGTGATGAATTCCTTTAGCTTGTGAATATTTGCAGCCTGGCTTCTTCCAATTTATTCAATATCCCCAAAAAGCAAAGCAGGAAGCACTGTGAGGGTCATGGTGTTTGACTTTTCAAGAGATGGTGGTGGACTTCAGGGGGCTCATTAGCTCATTAGCTGTCCGTTAACGACTGAGGCAGCGCTCTGACTGGAAAGGAACTCTACATCTGATGGTTGAGGGGGAATAAGATGTCCACCGTCTCAAACACATATTAGTAGCACTGCATATATTATATATCATATATTACATATATATTACTAGTGATTACATAGAAGGTAAGCTGGCTCCAAGAGACAGGATCTATCTATCTATCTATCTATCTATCTATCTATCTATCTATCTGTCCATCTGTCCATCTGTCTATCTATCTATCTCTCTCTCTCTCTCTCTCTCTCTCTCTCTCTCTCTCTCTCTATCTATCTAATACAATATATAAAAGTATATATGGCTAGATGCCATTTTCTCCATTAGTAGAGCAGTGTTGTCTCGGAGAAACATTTGTATAACTAAAACTCCAATCTGCTGACATTCTGGTGATGTGACCCACATCTATCTCACTCCTTATGCAGCATTTACATTCTGTGGCGCCCCAGGACCAGACGACAGCTCCACCAGCTTCAGCACTAAGGACAGCGCCCAGGCCCACTCAGGAGGCAACTGGGTAGAGAGTGGGAGAGGGAATAGATCGATTCACGATCGATAGATAGATGACACGGCCGGCCCAGACGCAGCAGTAGACAGAGGAAGGTAGCTGCAAGAAGGAGAGTAGACTGAGTCTCTGAGGTGAGGTAAGGAGTGGTGAAGTGTGAGTATGTTGGACCTGAACCTTACAGTTTGGACCTTGATCCAGTGTTTCCTCCGGAAACCCAATCTACGAGAGAGTGACACGACGACGGCTCGGCCTTATGGATGCTGGATCTTCCCCCTGTCTCCCTCCCGATCCTTGTGTTTTCACCCTGAGTCGGACGACGTCCTGACGCCGACGACTAGCGCAGAGAAGCCCTGGTCCGGATAACCTTGGAGAACCTTGGAGAACCTTGGTTCCCTTTCACCCCCATGTACTACTGCACTTTACACCACAACCCAGGTTGCAGCGTATTTTCTCCTGAGTTCCCACAATTCATCCACCTTTGTGATATTTTGCACATTAAACAGTTAACATAGAGCCTCAGAGTTCATAGAGGACTTCATCATGAATAGAGCCCCCCCGCCCCCTCCAAAACATTGTACGCTTCAAAGCTTTTGCTCCAGGCACACTGGAGTTCACTGTTAAACAAGCCAGTCAGCTGGAGCCATCCCACCGCTCATTGATGCTCTCCCCTGCCATCTGTGATAAGCCTTGCCCAGCAGGCCCTCATTTAGGCTTCCCAAACCCGAATCCCCAGGCTGTGTGTGGGACTATGCAACCACAAATAACATCACAGGAGCTCCTATAGAAGACAGAGGAGGGTACAAAGACAAATCTGAGGAGCCGATCTCTCAGACGGAGCGTCTCCTAAGTCCAAACAGACGGGATTTGCATAATACGCCACAGCCAGTAGTTTGCAAATCATCCGAGGATAATTCACAGACAAACTCCAGTACAGACTGAGGACCTAAATGAGGGCCCCGCTGTGTGTAAACAGGATAATAACAACAAATGATTCCATTCCGATAAAGAGAGATGTGTCGATGTTGGGCATGAACCGAGACTGAGAACATCCTGGCTTGTTAAGGGCAGCTGGATGTTATAACTGGATGTCCGTAGATGTCGGTGTTCACCTTTAAAGTTAGCATGAGTTGTAGGAACAGGAAGACTCAGCGGGTCGCTGCAGGACGACAGAATTTGTCTGGACTGTCATTTGGGAGAAAATGATACTTGCTCGTTCTGTTGTCCTTAATGTGATGAGCTGCGAGGTGTGCTTCATAGCGAGAGGACTTTCCATTTCCGCCGATTTCTTTTGGTTCGATGAATGTCACTGAACTGGGATATGTGCCTGGGGAAACATCTCATATTTCTACCTTTCAGTTCTCCTGTTTCTCAAATTCAACTCCACAGAAACAAACACATGTAAGCTCACGTCGATCTCGCCCTGATCAAAACAACAGATCTCCAAATGACCTGAATACGAGACCGTGAGCTTAGAGAGAAAGATCTCAAAGGAAACGCAACGTGATGTTTCAGGACTCTCCTTCTCAAACATGCACGGTTTTCACATCCTGCTGCATTTTCCTGTTGAAGCCGTGGGAACAGCAGCCATACAGTAGGAGGGCTTTAGGATAAACATTTCAGATGGAGGTGATGAAGACGAAGAGACGAAGGAGACGAAGAAGAGACTTTTCCTCTGGGATGGCAATGGAATTCGTTTCTGTGACACAAACTGCAGCGTGGCGTATGGATGTGGCTTGTAAGCTTATGTGGGCTGGGCACTTAATGTGGAGGATAATTACAATCAATCAATCAATCAATCAATCAATCAATCAATCACAAATTACACATGTGTTACAGATAGCTTGTATGGCTAGGTTGAAATTGGAAGGTGAGCTAGGCTAACTAGCTAACCTAGATAACATAGTATGGGCAGATTGCATTTTAGCAAGGGCGCTTCAGTGAATCAATCAATCAATCAATCAATCAATCAATCAATCAATCAATCAATCACACAGTGTTACAGGACACCAAATGAAAGCTGACATAAGGACTGAATGAGTATCAATGAATGTACGGTGCTGTTCTTTCTCAGATGTTATGAAGTTCATGTTTTCATCAGATTTTACCAGCAAGTTTCCATCTGTCTGTCTAGATAGTTTGTACTTGTACTTGTACCAAACTTGCTGTTTGGTATGTGGGATACGAGGTCAGCAGGCTGTATAGTATGTATAGTCTTATTGCATAAAGGTCCTGTTGTCACTGTGAATCGTCCAGTTGCTCCTGAACGAACATCACCAACACAGTCCTGCACATTCATTGAACTTGGTGAATAAAGTCATTCTGATTTGGATTCTGATCTCGTAAAATCCGTCCAGAGGTCCTGCTGCTAATAAGGTGAGAAGATCAATGTTTTGAAAGCCTTTTGAATTATAGTAAGAGTTCTTATGAAATGTGTTTGAAATTAGAGACATGGACTGTATCGTTTGAAATATTCATCCCAGTGAACTCTGAACCTGCGCTGCTTCAAAGACCGACTGCTTTGGTGGAGAAATCCCATCAAAAGGAGTGAGGATATTATTTGGGTAAATTCAGTGTGTCGCACGGTTATGCAACCAAGCTGCTCAGTGATGAAACAAACAGCTGAGTTGATGTTCCCATTTTTTACCCTAAAAAACGTCTGCCATTGGATGCTGAAATTCAGAACCTTGACAGAAAAAACACTTAATACTGTCTCCATATTTCACACTTCCTCTCATATATCTTTACCCCCATAGGATTCAGCATATCTCACTATTACTGAATGAAGTAGAAACTTGCAGTCTTAGAGCTTGAATATGGTTAGATCATACTGCAGGTGCACCATATGATAGTATGATTAAATAAATCAGGTCATGCTTTGTAACTATCTGGGGTTTGTTTTAGCCAGTGAATCACACGGGAACTACTGTATGTGGGCAGTTATATAGAAACACAAGACAGAAAATGACCTTGATATTTTGCCCTCAGTGGTCATGACTTCTGTCCTTTCAATCTGTACATCTGTATAATACTCCATTTACTCAATAATACTACGTTTCTTGCAGTATTTCATGACACCTGCAAGACATCATTTGTTTTGCTACATAATGGGCTGCCACAGCACTTCAAGTAAAACTACATTGATAATACCATATAAATAAGTACTACTAGTATTGGCAAAATGTGTAAAATGAAATGCAATCACTGTTATGACTGCATCATGGATATCTAATCCATTATAGCGTGTTAGAAATGGTAGTAGAAATACAGAAAGTGTTCCCGTGACCAGTTCTGCCTCTGAGTGTTTGATAGTGACTTGTACAGGCAACACCATTACCCCTCATTAGTTCATAGCACCACAGAGCACTGCCTGCCTGGGGACCTTCAACTCCGGTTTGGAAATGTCAGTCAAGTCAAGTCAAATTTATCTCCAGAGCAGAGTTTGCACCAAAGAGCTTCACAGAGCAGGCGAGACAGAATAAAGCACAAGTTAATAAAAGAGACAATTAAAAAAGAGAATAGACACAAGTGGATGCCAACGAGTAAAGATTAGAGTAAAGTTTGTAGTTGTGACGTGAAGGCCTTAACTGATTTGGCAGATGCACAATCACCTTTTGTTTTACATTTAGTGGGACAGACAGAAGGATGTTGGTCAGAGGACCTGAGGGATCTAGTGTTATGGTACAGGCAAGACCATGTAGGCCTTCGTCCACCAACAGCAGGATCTTGAAATCAACTTGATAGCGAATGGGGAGTTTTTATTGGATTTGTATATACAAATATGTACCACAATACACAACTTTTTCAGTATCCACAGGCAATACTTTCACTTGTGTCTTGTAAAATGATATCCAAATAAATGACTGGCTTGCGATGGTACATGACTATTGGGTGGACTAGTTGTGAATCGCTCCTAAAGATCTGCTGCTGACGAATTGGACAAAGATCCACAAATCAATAGGGAGGGACGTACAAATTGTGGAAACACGTTTATTTCACATTTGTTCTGCATTACCAAGTCATTCACATTTATTTGGGTATCATTTTACAAGACACAAGTGAAAAGGTATATTTGTGGATCGTGGTCCATATTTGTAGATTGTCTCTTGTGGGTTACGGATATTAAAGTTAAATAAAGCCAAGACCGGTGTGGTATGATCCTTTCTCTGGAAGCTGCATTCTGGACTGATTGGAGTGCAGAGTCCAGTGAGTTCAGGTAATCTAAACAGGAAGTAATGAATGCATGGGCGACTCGCTCTAGACCTGTAGATGACAAGAAGGACCTGATGTTAGACAGCAGCAACAGCAGCAGCTCGTTGGTTAGGAAAACAACTTTGCCTTTGTTACTTTTAAATTGCGCTACATCGATCTGTTCCCATCAGAGGTCTGGTTTGGCTTGGTGGCGTCCCAGCATACGCGCCGATCACGTGGGTGCTCCAGTGCTCGAGCACCCACCGAAAAGGTTGAGCACCCACGGGGAAGGCCGATTAAAAAATAAATTAATAAATAAATGTATTAAAAAACTGCATCTTTAAAAAAAAAACGCATCTATTTATTCTATTATTACTTATTATTATCGGTGAACGTTTTAACTACAAATCGCATTATCCAATTAAACTACGTTAAGGGGCGTGGTCACGTAGCCAACTGCCAATGTAACGTTAGAGTCGACTAAACCAACGTTGTTCCATCACGTAGCTACTAGCTAGCGACACAGCAAATGTGAAACACGGGTGATGATCGGGTAAAAACGTACGAATTTGTAATTAGAAAAACCGAGAGAGATACCGAGTGTAAAGACAGTCAAAGTGAGGATCCACCACCAGTGATGAATTTGTAGCAGAGCAGTGTTGCATTTCGTTTCGGTGTGTGTCTACGTTGACAGATGACAGTAGCCTGCACCACGGTAATTACTAAAGCAAGTGCAATAAAAGTGATTTTGTGACAATCTTCACCTTGGTGGTATTCACTTAATTTGAGCACCCACTGGCAAAAACATAAATCGGCGCCTATGCGTCCCAGCATGCCTCTCTGATTGCCGGTACGCCTTTCAGCAGCTCAGCGCAGACCAGACAGAAGAAGAGGATCTGCACTGGAACTGTTAATTGCAGAATTAAACCGGAGCTCCCAGAGTACGCCGGACACGATCGGTGACCCGTGAGCTCTATACGCCACCGACATACTCTCCATTTGTTTGTTCGCATCCCTTTGGGACTGTTAAACCGCTTGGATTTAATTGCTACGAGGCTCCATGTTGTGTGCAAACACTGCTTCTTGTGACACAAAAAACGGTGGTGGGGTCTGGCTTCACTATGTTGAATGTTCAGTGATGTAGAGAGATTGATGAACTAGGGTTCGACCGAAGGACACTGTTGATGTTTTGCGGCGATATTCAATATGTTTAAAATTAAACATTTTAGTACCGAAACATTTCATGTGTTTGAAATGAGAGTGTATTCTTGTCAGGGTGGGAAGACTCCAGGGTGACCCTAATGTATCCCAGGTAGTTGAAAACTGGGATACATTAGGTTTGATTTTGCTGTTTTGCTGTTTGCAAAGAACATACAGTATATCTGCAAAAAGTCTGCTTTTGGGCAAGAAGAAGAGAAGGCGGATTTTCTCATTGCTGTTTGAATGATGCTTTATATGAATGCATTTCACCTCTGGGAGCTGCCCAGGACACACACTGTCTTTATAATTTCCTGCAGCGTTTCTGGACATTTCATCATCGTAATATTTCCTTTATCTCTCGTCATATAGGTTGAGCTGCTGTCCCTCAGGACTGAAGCAGCTCAACTCCAAACACATGACAGCCTTCTGGTGTCTCTTAAAACAGGCAGGCATGAACATTACAGAGCTCTTCTCATGCACAATAATAATAATACTAATACTAATAATATTACTACATTTGATTTGTAAAGTGTGTTTTTTGACCTACAGTCTGAAACAAAGCGTCCTCTCAGTGGCAATCAATCGGCAGCTTTGCATTTTGAAATCGTGGAGATCGTCCCCCGGCCCGTTCCACTGAGATGTGACGATGAAGCAGAAACTGTCGACGCCGACTCCAGTACATGAATGGAAGGCCTAAGTGGAAGAAAGGCCCAGAAACATAACAGAGGCTGAGGCGTTCAGAGGCGACGGGCCTTTACGCATCAAAGGGAGTCTTTGGCTTTCATGTTAACTTTGGAACAATTTCAGATGATGGAAACGAAACTGAACTGACTTCCCCAAGGTGGAATGAAGCGCTGTAAGAGTTTCTGGTAGATGGAGATGCCTTTCAGAGACGATGCTTTATTATTAGTGTGTTTCTCTTGTTAAGGTTCCAGTTCTGGTTAGGAAGACGTCTTTTATATGATTTAGTTCTCTCTCCTGATCTGCCTCCCTCTTCCTCCCTCTCTCCTTTTCTCTTTCTCTTATTATTTTATATCTTATTATTGATCTCAATAATGATCTTATTGTTCCTGGAAGTGTAATCCCCCCCCCCCCCCCCCCCCCCAGTTGGTTTGCTTGTTGTTACAGCAGTTAATCACACAGAAAGTTGTGAAGAGACCCATTTACAAAATATATTGGAGCCATTAGCAGAGTTAGTTTGCACCACGGGGGCATGTGGGGTATGAAACAGGATGCATGTGGTGCAAAATGGTGTTTCCCCCGTTCCATATCTCCCATGCCTTCAAACTTTAGTAACACCTCAACTGCTTCTTAAACTGATATTTGACTTTCATGTCCATTATCGTCCTCGAGACGGGTCAAAAAACTAGAAGATGTTTGTTTTCTTGTCTTTACAGTAGGAGTTATTAATAAGGGACTGTCCATTCACCTGCCACCATGCGGAGGAGGAGGAGGAGGAGGAGGAGGAGAATGAGGAAGAGGAAGAGGAAGAGGAGGAGGAGGTGTCAGCAGTGTGGGAATGACCTTCTCTATGAGTCTTTCTGGTATCAGACTCTCTGTTCTTCCTCTGTACTTCTTGTGATCCCTCCCTCTCTGATCCTCCCTTCAACACACACACACACACACACACACACACACACACACAGCGTATAGTGTGTTGGGATGGGATGGTTGGAAACGACTGTCGTATTGAAACCATAACTCAAACCCCTGAAGTTTGGATGGTTTTTGGGGTTACACCCATGGAATAATGGATTACAATGCTCGGATTACAAAAAGGTAACTGTAATCTATCACACAACCGTTAGATTACAGATTACTCTTGAAAAACCCTTTTGATTAGTTGTTGGTTGCTCAGGCCACACTATTCTTCAAGTTGAACATTTCCCGTCTCAGCCCCGTCTCCTGGAAGCCGTGATAGATGGAGGACGGTGGTTCCAGCCGGTCAGTCAGCTGACATCCCAGACAGCCTGTTGGAGCTAACAGTCATCACAGTGGTTGTTTGTGTCTGTCAGTCAGCATGTGAACGTCTGGAACGTAAATACGTCTGCAAGACAAATTCCTGTATATTGATTGTACTTCAATCAAAGTGATGGATTTTTTTAAATTACAGTGAACTCGGGATGTTTTTCGGGACAAAGAAGCATTTTTTTCTAAATTTTACTGACATCAAACAAAAAATAGAGTTAAAACACCCAGAGACTGTCAGCTTTTATTAAAGGGTATTTGTGTAAAAAAACAAACAGTACAGTATCAATTGGTGCATTATTTCCAGAGATCAAATACAACAGCTCAATAATCCAATATTCATTTAAAAAAACACGCTCATCCAAATGCTGTTTGAATGGGATTTATTCATCTGAAGTTTTCTTACTTTTTGGCACTAAAATGCTCAGAAAGATTTCTTTCCACAGAGGGATCTGCTGGTTCTAGCCCAGTGATGAGGTGCCTCTCTGCCTGCTCGGTTGTGTGGGAGGCAGGAGGCAGCATAGTGGTCTGGGTGTGATGCCTTTCCCTGTAGTCTCACAAGATGACTCAATACAGTTCAGCTTTTATTACCCATCTAAGTTGGCTGCTATCACACACTTACCATCACACAAGACCAGATCCAGCTGCTGGTCAGGATGAGCACTGTAGAAACCAGGCTGGGGTGTCAGAGGAAGCGGGGGCAGGACGGTCACTGGGCTCAAACCACTACAGATGGTTTGTTTCATTAGGGTTAGGGTTAGGTTAGGTAACCCTAGGTAACCCTAGGTAACCCTAGACCCTAACCCTAGCAGACTAGAGTTTTATCACGTCAGTGGTTCAAGCTGTACTACTAAGACTTATGTAACAGTAGTCCTGTCTTATCATCCATCACAAAGTGGGGTCCCATGGGGATTTAGGTTATAAACTACTACTACTACTACTACTACTACTAGTACTACCACTACTACTAGTACTACTACTACTACCACCACATTACATTACAGTAATCTAGCAGACGCTTTTATCTAAAGCGCCTTACAAAGGTGATACTTGACACTATGACACTACTACTACCACCACTACCACTACTACTACCACTACTACTACTACTACTACTACTACTACCACTACTACTACTACCACTACCACTACCATTACTTCTACTACTACTACCACTACCACTACCACTACTACTACTACTACTACCACTACTACTACTACTACTACCACCACCACTACTACTACTACCACTACTACTAATACTCTCTCATACATCATTACCCTTTATTGGCTCAATATTCATATCAAAGTTACAAGCTGCGTTCTAATGAAATGAATCATCTCTAATCAAGCTGAGTTGTTCAGCACCACATTAAGACTCCAACCACCAAACAACATCATGATACTACGAGTTAAAAAGTCCTCAGTTAAAATGAGTTTTCAGCTGCAGTTTAAAGGATTACGTCGTCTCAGTGGGTCCCTGTCCCCGGGGAGGGTTCCCACCGTGAGGCTAACGCCGCCTGGCAGGTGTAAAGTGTGATTACACCGAGGACCCGTGTTGCTTGTAACACCGCGACGCAACGTGGCGGCTGTTTGCTCGGCGCCCTGTGTGGGTGGTGAGGTGTGGTGCAACATTGGAACAAAAGCTTCGCCCACGCTCATCATCATCTCACTGTGTAACCGCTGTTGTTTTGTCATAACACGCTTCAGTTATCAGATGTGAGATTGTGCTTCAAGCTGCTCTGGCTCAGATTGTTGTCCCAATGCAGCCGCCTCATCAGCCGAGACGACAAAGTGGGGCTGCGACAGAGAACAGCGTCCCGTCCCCGCTAACCGAGACGCCGGTAGACTCGCCCTGTTGGCCCAAATTAAATCCTGGTGTCGGTTTGGTCGCTGATGGGAAATCTTCTCCACACAGGAAGTGGTGAAGCAAAACGTAAGAGCGAAATCCAAAAGTGTCTCCTGAACGGCAGCGAGGCTCCGTCCAGAGGAAGCTGAACCTCTTCACCCCCCCCCCACCACCACACTGAGAAGGGAAGAAAGTGTTTCTGGCCTTCAAACTTTGTGCAGTTATCTCTCATTTCCTGGTGCAACTTTAATACACAGAGAAACTTGTATATATTTATAATACTTCTAAATACTTTTTTCATTGGAAAGCAGCAGTAGAAAAGTGTTTGTGACTGCATCATTATTGTGAATATATTTTATTATTATTATTATTATTATTATTATTATTATATTTCAGTATAATATTATTTAGAATAAATATAATCTATATTATTTATTTATTACGATTTTATTAAACTTTTTTTTTTCATGCATTAAACGTCCCTGGTGGTGATTGACAGATGGTGCTCGTTAAAAACACTGTGTGACTTTTGCCTCAGAGGACGGACAATAAACCTTGTGGGTCAACAAGCATGGAGGCGCTAAATTTACACTACAGTGAACTGTAGTGATACCACACACACACACACACACACAGACACACACACACTTCCACCTCTAATTGGATTAAGTGGATTATAGAGGAGACCAGATGACAAGGGGAAATCAATGCCTGCTGATCTGGAAACAGATGGCTGGACACAGAGCGGTGTGTGTGTGTGTGTGTGTGTGTGTATGTGTGTGTGTGTGTGTGTTTGCATGGTGTTCTGAACACAAACATAGCGAGAGAGAGAGAGTTGTGCTAAAACCAGGGAGGGGGAGTAATATTACACAACATTTTCATATAAATGTCTGTTTTGCTCTCGATCGCTGATAAAACACAATAGCACACAGGTGCACTCTATGTTAAAAGCAGCAACAACAGAGGTTAGTTTGGAATCAACAGAAGAAGAACTGGGTAGTTAGCATGAGCAGCGATAGCCACCGTGGCTGAACAGACAAAGAAAAGAGCGCCACCTACAGGAACTCAAACTCCATCAACAGGAAATCCAAGGAGAAAGACGTCACAGTACTGGACACACTGTTTGATTGACAGGTGATCTCTGGGAAGAGCAGTGAGGACACCACAGTGAGGGACAACACAGTGAGGAACACCACAGTGAAGAACACCACAGTGAGGAACACTACAGTGAAGAACACCACAGTGAAGGACACCACAGTGAGGGACACCACAGTGAGGGACAACACAGTGAGGAACACCACAGTGAAGAACACCACAGTGAGGAACACCACAGTGAGGAACACTACAGTGAAGAACACCACAGTGAGGAACACCACAGTGAGGAACACCACAGTGAGGAACACCACAGTGAAGGACACCACAGTGAGGGACACCACAGTGAGGGACAACACAGTGAGGAACACCACAGTGAAGAACACCACAGTGAGGAACACCACAGTGAGGAACACCACAGTGAAGAACACCACAGTGAGGAACACTACAGTGAAGAACACTACAGTGAAGAACACCACAGTGAGGGACACCACAGTGAGGAACACCACAGTGAAGAACACCACAGTGAAGGACACCACAGTGAGGGACACCACAGTGAGGAACACCACAGTGAGGAACACCACAGTGAAGAACACTACAGTGAAGAACACCACAGTGAGGAACACCACAGTGAAGAACACTACAGTGAAGAACACCACAGTGAGGGACACCACAGTGAGGAACACCACAGTGAGGAACACCACAGTGAAGAACACCACAGTGAGGGACACCACAGTGAGGACCACCACAGTGAAGAACACCACAGTGAGGAACACCACAGTGAGGAACACCACAATGAAGAACACCACAGTGAGGGACACCACAGTGAGGCTGAGCACCATCCATTCTTTCAACCTTTAGTTGAGTCTCGAGGATCGAGGTTCCCTCATTTACAATGGAGATAACAAAGTTAAAGAACAGAAACAAAGTAATAGTAATTCTAATCTCAATGGAACAATAATAATAAATAAACAAATGAAAAAACAAATCAGTGGTTATTGATCGTCCTAAACTCGTTGCTAATTGTTCTAAAGTGTTCAAAGAGAGGTGAGAGAATCAATCTGAGCCCAGCGCTCCAGTCATCACATCTCCAACCAGCCCACCTTACCATACCGGATGCAGTGATGAGTAGCGTACCTATCAAATATAAATCTGAGGGCTTAAGAGTGGAGGCAGCAGCTTGTCTAAATTACATCACCATAATCCAGGACTGGCAGGAAAACCGCTTCAATGATTCTCCTGAAGATGGAGACTAAATAAAAGAAGGAGGAACTCATTTCCACTTGACCCTGTTCTTCAGCCGTTGCTAATTCTCAATATTAGTTATCTTCATGTTTTCCAAAGAGGAACTTTTTAGATGACTTCTTTAGATAATACGACTGTGCAGGCTTCAGGTGAGGGCGGCTTGCTGAAATACACCCTGGGAATTCTTCCTGGGTAGATTAAAGCCTGATTTGTTCTTCTGCGTCTGCAAGTCTGCGTACCTGCGCGGGTGTCGCCCGCAGATGTCGGCGTCGGCGTTTGCCAACATGCACGCAGCTTTAATGCAGTGACGCATTTACTACAACTAACAGTGCAGAAAACGAAGAAGAATCCAGAAACTGAAACCCGTTTTCACCCCGGTAGAAGAAAACAAAGAGACATGCTTGTTACGCTGAGGTGGATCGATTTGTTTTTTCTTATTTTTGCGAACCTCGTCATCAGTCGCTCCTCAAACTGCTCCGTTTGGCCACACCCCCGACGCTCCCCTGCTCAACCAATCAGTGTTTGTTTGACGCACACCACTGAGAATATGAGAGATAAAGCAGAGAGAAGATGTGTTGAAAAGATGTCTGGTGGTCAGTGGGGATGGAGTGTTTCCATGAACCCATCAGTTGTAATCATCAGGCATGTGATGTGTTTTGTGTGACTCTCTGCAGAGGTATCAGAGTTACTAGAGACATAATGGTCTCCCTCAACAATACGCAGTGAGTGGACGACATTTGCTTTGTCTCGACTCCACAGGAGGTTTCACCAACTCAGAATGAAAATGAAATTGAGGCTTTGGAGACACTGAAATAGAATCTGCTATTAAAGCTCTTTCAACTGGGAAGAGAGAATTTTATAAATGTGTCCAAGATATTTTGTCTCTGCCTCTTTCTTCGCTATTCGTATGAAAATATGCATCCTGCTCACATTGGCCGACCCGACCCCCCTTTGTCTTGTCTTGTATTATATTTGAGGTTTTTTTTATTATAAAATGCAAAACGTGCGTAGAATGATGAGATTTTAGCAATTCCTTTGCAGGCCATGTTTCTGATAGATTGTCGGAGCTCAAGTATTTATTATCTCACAAGAAAAAGAACTGCAAAGATGAAAAGAATGAAAGAAAATCATAATAAATTCATATAAGAAATATATTTTTCACTTTCCAAAAGTCTTCTTGAGAACAGCCCACACCATCCTGCGACTCCGTTGCTGTCCTGACACCCAGGTTGAGATGTCAGAGAAGCCCAGACCCAGTCGCCGTCTGTGCAGGCGGCTGAGCCGATGACAGTAAATTACAGCTAACACACCACAGAAGGCATCAGCCATGCCGGCCACGCTGCTCGTTCCAGGGAACATTGCATCTGAACAGCATATCGATCAGACGTGGTCAAAATAGTGAGGTCCTATTCTGTGTACAGGCTCGTACCGCAGAGGTTTTTCAGCTTTATTGATCTAGGGACGAGTGACATGGAGCTTCCCCATGCAGCCACAGTCTGCTCTGCTGGACTAATTAGAGGTTAAATGCCTTGCTCAAGGGCATTTGGGCACATCGTATCCAAACAGCATAGAAATCAGAGGTGGTCAGACATCATATATATGTTCGGTGTAGATCAAATGTGGCTGCCAGCCGGTATTGATCTGCTCTGATGAAACTCCAGCGTTGGCCCCTCCACAATCAGGAGCTCTTATCTGCACAGCACCGAGACGAACACAAAACACTGAACCATGAAATAGTCTTCTTGGAGTAGTTGAAAAGTTTTGAACCAAAATGAGATGTCTGCCATATGACGAAGTGTCAACTGGCAATAAACACCTCGAGCTGCTTAGATGCCTGTGGTTGTACTGGGCAGCAGGCAGATGTGAATGTGAATAGTTGTATGGGTGTGGTGTAAAAAAGTCTCCCGGTTGTACCCAGAGTTACAAACCCTGATTGACCGACCAGCCTGCCGCCCCGAAGTCTACCTTAGCATGAGTTCTCTGTGATGCAGCCAGACTATCACCATGGTGCCGAGTTCAGCAAGGTGACAGCTGAGGGGAAGAAGCTGTTCCTGAGCCTGCTGGTCCTGGAACTGAAGGACCTGTAGCGCCTCCCAGAGGGGAGGTGGGCGAACAGTCTGTGGCTGGGGTGGGAGGAGTCCTTGACGACACCGCTTGTGCTGGACCGACTCGATGGAGGGGAGTGAGGTACTGGTGATGCGTTGGGCGGTTTTCACCAACCTCTGCAGTGCTTTCCGGTCTGAAACAGAACAGTTGCTGTACCGGACTGTGATGCAGTTGGTAAGGATGCTCTCGATGGTGCAGCGGTAGAAGTTCACCAGGATCTGAGGAGACAGGTGGACTTTCTTCAGTCTCCTCAGGAAGAAGAGACGCTGGTGAGCCTTCTTGATCAGGGTCGAGGTGTTGAGGGTCCAAGAGAGGTCCTCGGAGATGTGGACGCCCAGAAACTTAAAGCTGGCGACACGCTCAACCTCCGTCCCGTTGATGTGGATGGAGGTGTGTGCGCCGGCTTTGGACTTCCTGAAGTCCACAATGAGAAATTGTGTGTAGATCAGAGTTCCTCCTGTGTGGTTGAAGGCGTGTTAATCAGCGAAAGTCTTCTGTTGTAGCGAAACCCTGCAGACTCTCATGTTGGCCACCCCTGGTCTAGATATAACGGATGGAAATCGGTGAAAGCTCATGGGTTCATTTATCGTCATCGGCCCCAAACAGCATTCAAGCCACACATGGCACTCCCCTTCTGTTTTACATCACTGTAGATGTACTGTATGTGCTATTTCCCGGAGCATTAGATTTTGTTTTCAGAAGTTATGAATCTACAGAATGAAAACCAATACAACTTTGGATCACTAGAAGGTCTAGCTTTATACTTTGGTTAATCGAGTGGCTCTGAGGGACATACACACACACACACACACACACACACACACACACAGATACACAAAACACACAAATGCATATACACTCCTCAGTGCTCACTCTGCCTCCTATCAACCACACTCATCGTCATGTTCACACTCCTATCCTTTATTATCCTCTTTTTATTTTGTTGTATTGCTTTTTTCTGTCTTTTCTTTTACAGGCTTTGTCCTCTTGTGTTTTGATCTTTGGTAAATAGTTTTCACCATCAGGGACAAACTGTCAAAAACCAAACCGATGTGGATGCTGTTAGTGATGCTGGTTGAGTTATGTGACATTTCATTATCACAGATTGGAGACAGATTCTCTCATCGTTTATCTCTCGAAGAGTGTCGTGAATCTTTTTTTTTTTTCACATCTTGATAATTCAAGTTGGACCCTGATTGAAGTGTGTTTTTTCTTCAGAATATTGCAGCCTGAATTGAATGCCTGTATCTTGGCGTTGTTGTGCTGTGGCCTTGATTAAAGTGTCAAACAAGCAGAGGGAAGGCATATTACCTGTCTGTCTGAACAAAGTAAAGTAAAAAAGATTAAAAACTTTTTTTTCATTCATAAAAATGTAAGTACTCTGCTTCAGGAAGACTAGTTGGTGCGGTTTGCCAGGCTGCATCGATCATGCCTAACAGGTGGAATGAATAAATGTGTCACATTCAAGACTGATACCCTCCAGTCCTCAAGATCTCAGGATTCTGTCATTTGACATCTTGTTTGACTCAAGTCAAACCCAGAGAAGTTCTTCATGGGTGAAATCTCGACTTGGAGTTTTAGATATACTGTACAAACACAGATCTGCTCTGGAGACAGAAGCAATCTCATTGGTTGAGTTAAACCTCAGTGGGCGGAGCCAAAGAACCACAAGTAAAGTTACAGTGAAAAAGACAAGAGGTGAGAGAGGAGCTAGCTAATATTATGAAGCCTAGCGCTCTGCTGCTAACTGAAATAAAGCAATCTAGACATACTAAGTTATCTAGGTTAGCTAGTTAGCCTAGCTGACCTTCCAAGTTCGGACAAGCCATACTAGCCTATAGCTATCTAGGTTAGCTAGTTAGCTAGCCTGCTGACCTTCCAACATTATGAATGGCATGGTCATGATTGAATGAAAAAAGTAATTGACATTTATATTTGATTTATATTTTGAACAGAGTTCGTTCTTTGCCATTCAAGTTTGCCAGTTAGCTAAGTTGTACTCTGAAAAACTGGCTCATTGGCTCCGCCCACTGAGGTTTAAATCAACCAATGAGATGATTTCTGCCTCCAGAGCAGCTCTGCCTAGTGTTGAGTAAAACAACAATCTGACAAAATCTCCCAAGGAAGCAAATTAAAACTACACCAACCAAAATGGGTGTTTGTCAGTGAACTGTGAAAGGAGGGCACGTTCATAAACATGACATGTCTTTTCATGGAGAACAGAATCTTCTCAAGGGTTTTGTTTCCCCAGAGGCCTCTGTTAGCGAGAGTTTCTGACATGTTGCTATCAGGCAACTCTCAGGGACCGTCCATGATCGGAGAAAAAAGACTCTTTCATGTGTGACGGTGACAGCGAGTGGTGATGTCCTGAGGACGTCCGGACATCCTCGTGATGACATGTTGACTTTAACACAGTGTGACGCACCAGGCCAGCAGGCCTCGCCGGGGTTACAGCCATGTGGATTCAGCAGCGAGAGGTAACCATGATCACCACTTTCTATTCACTGTTGCCAAGACAACAGTGCAAAAAATATCCATCTTAACAAGTCATTTAGTCTCATAACAAATGTTTTTTTTTTGCGTTTTTTTTTCCAACGCAATTTAGAAAATGAGCCTTGATTCAAAAGTTGATTAAGTGGAATATAAGTGGAATTATTTCAGCTCCTCAACAGATTCTTTCACTTGCTAAAAAGTAAGACTCATTTAAGACTCAACATAAAATTACATTAATTATTAATTAGTTTCAGTGACTGTAAAGATCCCAAGCCTATCCATCTATCTACATTTTGGATCCTCTAACATTTAAAGCTTCAATATCTGTAAATGTCAGTAAACATGTTTTGCCATCAATACAAACTATTACTTAACTTGTTTTCACTCTGTACGACCGATCAACATGTAGGAGTACGGCAGGTGTCATTTCTTTCAAACGATGGATATCTCATTTTGGAAGGAAACTCCTCCAGCTCTTATGAAATTATGATGTAAACAGCAAGAAAAACAGAGACCAACAGCATAAGAAATGATAATGGAGGAATTACAGCCTTCCATTTGGGTCAGAAATTAATAATTATCCAAAACATGTCAAAGCTTCTTTCAAAATAAAATTAGTTTGTATATATTGTATATATTTATCTTGCAGGTTTTCAAAAACCTTCATATCCCAAATCAAAGAGACGTTTGAATATGTGACAAAAGGCAGGCGGAGACGTCTAGCCGGTTGTTGACGGGCGGTCGGGGGAATCCAGGTCAACATGCTCAAAAGCACAGAAAATAAATTTGACTTTCATTTGAGTGGATTTGTTTGAACTTCCTCCAAGGTGGCAAGGTGAGGGGTGGGTGGAGTTTCAGCTCAGATGATTGACGCCGGCTTGAGAGTTGAGGCTTCGGCCGCGGACTCAGACACACATCTTGACGTTGTCGGCTGAAATGGAGTGACAGCTGCTCAGACAGGTCGGCGACTCGCCCTTCAGTCCTCACCGTAACCACGCTACGCCGATGACTCTTGGACCGCCATGCCTCCACCAGCCACCAACTGCCCATGCCGGGCTGTCATTCTCGCCCACCGACCAACCAACCAACCGCCCTCTACACACACACACACACACACACACACACACACACACACACACACACACACACACCATGTCCCCTCAGAGCTCTTTCAGACACAATCTTCCCACATCCAACTGACAGGTAGAGGACACATCAGGAAAAACTATATGGAGCGCTCCCGGCTCTAATGAACTCACGTAACGTCTTCAGCCGGACGATCTGCACGTCCTCACATCTCAGAGTATTAAAGACAACAATCAATTCCCTGATCATTATTATAACAATAGATACATATATCCCATGCACCACGTTGATTTCTAGGTAAGAGGAAAAAAATGAGATAGCATTCACAGCCATCTTCCTGGCTCCTATTCTGCTGCACAGACAAAAAAAATACATGTATTTAATTGACGCTGCACAAAGTGATTAGTAAAATATCAGTTTGCATGAGAGAATCAGAAAGTACCGAAAATGGATAAACATGGTCAGCTTT
Organism: Hoplostethus atlanticus; assembly: GCA_034670405.1. NCBI lineage: Eukaryota > Metazoa > Chordata > Actinopteri > Trachichthyiformes > Trachichthyidae > Hoplostethus > Hoplostethus atlanticus. Next base: position 419,470 of record JAXDDX010000075.1, on the reverse strand, counting down.
TGCACGCTGATGCTTTCCACTGCAGTCCTGCTAGAGATCAATGCTAGGCTATGCTAAGCTCGATGCTAAGGAAGCTTGTTCCATAATGTCCAGACCAGTCTTTGGTTTAGTATTGTTGTAACTGTACATACAAATGATAAAAAACTGCAAAAAGAGTGAAGAAATATAAACTGCTCACGTCAAAGAAACCCTGAGGCGCTTCTAAAAACCTCCCAGCATCAACAGGAAATAAAGACTCAGGATGACGAAGACAGACGGACTGAAACCCAGAGACATTACAACTCCACGAGGAGGAGAACGGTAAAAGCAGCATAAATAACTGAGGAAATAAAAGCTAAAATAGCCCCCGGCAGTGTGTGTGTATGTGTGTGTGTGAGTAAAGAGTTCATGTTGGATGTATGGTAATGCTTAATGTTCCCAAACATCTTCACCAGTCTGTCTCAGGAACCTCGACTCAAACTCAGAACACGTATCAACACCGCCTCTTGGAGTTACAATACAAATATTTAGCAGATATTTTAGCATGGTGGGTAATAACGTTTTCCTTTTCCTTTCCTGAATTGCAAGTTGATGTGGTCGTTTATGTCGAGTGAGATTTGAGTAGTAAAATCCACTTTTATAGGGTAAGAAAACTTATTTCCTTAAAGATTCAAAAATATTGCAGTAATTTCACTAAAGTCTAGAATCGAGTGTTTCACAAAGCAGTGAAGTTCTCCGCTTTCACTTTGTCAAAAAGTGATGTCTGATTATTTCCACCAATCACAGGCCCGGTCGAGACGAGGCTCAGGTGTGCCAGGGCGGGGCCAATCAGCTGCGTCTTTTTTGATTGGTAGAAATCAGCTGTTTCTCCTACTTTGCCTTGTAAACCAATGATTTACCCACAAGGCTTGTTTGAAAATGTTCATATTGTCAGTGAGGTCGGTGGAGGGGCTTTTACACTGAAGAGTTTCACTCCAAAATGAGACGGCTTCTGTTTGAAAACAGGAATACAGTGACCGTACCCGTGGGCCAATAGGACGACTGTATGGCATCTGAATCAGGGGGGATGTGACCCACTGAGCACTAGACGTCTATGTCCAGTTTTACACCAAGCAGTAAATATATTTCAAGTCAGGAGAGACTAGATTGTAAGTCTGAATCCAAGCTTTAATGGACAATGAATCAAATGAACATTGGCGGTGGCTCCAGTTGAAATCAATGTTCATGGGTTAAAGGAGAACCCCCCTGTAGACTGCTCTTCCATTGGGCAGAATGGATCTGACAGGGATGATTGAATAAGGAGCAAGGCCGACTGCTGTCAGAATACCTGGAGTAGCAATAAAGAAGATATGAGCCAGGTAGTCTCCATTAGTACATATTTAAACAATGCAGCTGTAAATATCAGAAATGCCCCAGAGATCCATAAGATGCTTTAATTTTCTTAGACGTCTTCTAAACTTTCACTTTGAAACCCTTTGAAGCCTCAACTGAGCCTCGACGCTTTAACAGCTAATCAACACAAAATTGGTCGGTGGAGCGTTGTGGTGAAGCCTCACTACATGATGCTGATGAGACTCAGTGCTGCTTTAATAAAAGAATACATTTGACTGTCTGTGGTAAACCTCACTTCATCACATCACAGCGAGCTGAGAAAAGCACCCCAGTCGAGATAGCTGCCCTCACCTGTGCCTGTATATATATATATATATATATCCAACCAGTGGGCTAGCCAACTAGCCAACTCCCCAGCCCCTGAAACTACATTTTGTTTTGTGCTGGCCTTGTAAACTGGGACAACTGGGCAGCAGGGTGGTGTAGTGACGGAGAAACCAGCTTCAAACCTCCATGACAGCGAACATCCGCCCGGCTGAGGTTTCACTGAGCAGGACCCTGACCCTGCCAGCTCATGCAGGGCTGTTCTGCAGCTGATCCTGACCTCTGACCTCCCCGTGGAGCACAAAGAGAAGTTCCCTACAGGGATAAATAAAGTGTTATGAACAGGACAGCAGTGAACACACCGTCCCCGGTGAATGAAGCGAGTAGCCAGTAACATACGTCGCCTTGTTTATTGTGTTGGACAAGAAAGTCACTCGGCGGACGGGACCTTCAAATCTACTTTAGCCATTCAGAAATCACAAAAAGTATAAAAAGCATTGAAAGCAGATAATCAGAACATTCATCATCTTGTTTACAGCTGCAAAATATCAAGTTATATAAATGTGACCTACATCTCCAACAGTCATCCATACTGGATGTACACCCATCCAACCCTTGGGCTGCTCTGTCAATAAATAAAAAAGCCTTGGGCGGGAAAATGTTTTTCAAGAAACTCAAAATGGCGGAAAACCCAATATGGCATTTATTGATACTGCTGGAGGCAACTTGGTAACTTCCCACACTGCAAATGTTTTCATGTCATTCCAACATGTTGAATCTCGACCTGTAGTTGTAGCGCCCGCTGCATCCATGTCAGAAATATTGGTGTCACACAACAAACAAACAAACAAACAAACAAACAAACAAACTGGCTGAACAGTGTAATGTGGAGAGATGCATCATTTCTCCAAGTCGTCAAAGTGGTGTCGGCATGTGACAGACGGACGAACCAACCAACCAACGACTGAACGGACTCAGACTGGGACAGTAACGGTTCATTTGTGGGGGAAATAAAGTTGAGACTGAAAGTGATGATGGACATTTGCAATTACTTCCACAGATGATGCTCTTTTCTTTTCTTTTCTTTTCTTTTCTTTCTTTCTTTCCAATTTTTTTCTTTCTCTCTATTTTCTTTCTTTCCTTCTTGTCAGTCCAGGCACTGCCCCTTGGATGAGATGATGCTCTTTTCTCTCTCTCTCTCTTCCTTGGATCACAACATCACCCCAGAGCTCAGTGAATAGCTCTTTCAAAGTAATTGACTAGGTGAGGCTGCTCAATGGTTTACGCATCAACAACCATCACACCTCAATAAAGACTCAATAGCCAGTATCTGCTGCCTCCACTTGACAGCTCTGCGGGGGGAAATGCATTGTGGGAGGCGTAATGGATTCCAATTTACTCCTACCGTACCTGTACATCTGACTGATAATGCCACATGCAGCATTCCCTCTTGTCAGCTGCTACTGTACACATACAAAGAAAGAAACGCTTTCATTTGTCTCGTACGGCAGAAGGACGGGTAAGAAAAAAAAAAATCTGAAATGTACAATTCAGTATTTCTAGTATGGAGGATCCACTCTGTAGAAATGTTACATACCATGTTGTCAGTGATACACAGTTACCTGATACTGAAAGGATCTGAGCCCCGGTGTGGCCATACCTGCCGACGTACCCTTGAGCTACATACTGATCACATTTTGCAGTGCATCCTGTTAAAGGGGAATTCCGGTATTTTTCAACCTAGGCTCTATTTGTACAAATTCATCTAAAACCATTTGGCTTGGGTAAGGTTTTGGTCATAGTTAAATATAACTATTTAAATTTTTTAAATTTAAATTAAAAAACTTTCATCACCGCTTCTTTGCATGAGCTGGACTTGAACCGCACTATTTCAATGTCAAACTACTTCCTGTTTCAGCTCCGCCTTCTGTTTCACCCAATTCATACAACAGTATGTAAAGGTATGAATTTGAGTGTCTGTATATCTGTGTTGTCCCTATGATGAACTTCCTTCCGCCCAATGCATGCTGGGATAGGCTCCACCCTCCCATGGCATTGAAAAGCAATAAGAGAATGAATGACTGATACTACAACTAATTACAACACACAAAGCTGTGATCTGGGCCGGAGCCTTCCCCTGCAGCAGGACGAGGGGTGTGAAGGACTGTCTCTCTGATTTCCTCTGTGATTGGTGCATGATGCTGAACAAACAGGCGGTCTGAACCTCTCCTCATGTGGAAACGGGGGGTTATAATCTGCTTGCTGACTGAGCCCAAAACATGGAAACACAAAAAAACATGTTGCAGCAGCGTGACCTGATCGTGTCTCCGGGAACAGCTGCCAAAAAACTAAGTCACTGCACCAACCTTACCCACGAGGGACGAGAGAGTATGGCCTGTGGTTTCTCTCTCTCTCTCTATTTGCTGTCTCTCATTCACAGTATCTATAGACTATAGAATATATAGAAGACTGGGGGGAGGGAGTGGGTGAGGCGTAGGAGAGAGTTGAGCCAGTGGGCTGGGTCTTCCTGCATCCATATGGGAGGCAGAACAACATTGGTTTAATATGGTGGACGCCTCGCCGGAACAATTCCTCAAATACTGAAATCCTCCACCGTGACTTGGTTGGAAAATGTGCCTGACCTCTTTATTTATTGTTTCATTTTCTGGAATGGGTGGTGACAACGCCGTGTCAGTTGAAGTTAAAACTTTTTTATTGGTTAAAATGCTCTCAATAATAGAACAAGCCCTTCCTGACATTTTGACGTAGAGCGGGATAAAATAGTTGAACTGTTAAGACTGATGTGAATGAGACAGGAAAGAGATGGAAGATGAAAGTCAAGTTCAAATGCAGTCAGGGATGTGGTCACTTTTTCAAAAAAATATAACTTTGTTAAAGACAAAAATCCCACAGATATAATCTTATATAAAAAGTATATATACATCATATTATACCAACTAAATAAAATAAATGCTGTCATGCATAACACTCTGAAAGCACATTATTATTGCACTGTGAATACAAAGTTCAAGAATCCCTCTGATTCTAAAGACCTGATTTATATATAGCCAGAGCTAACCAACTGGACGTGTCACGCTACCCATCTGGGTGGCTGGCAGACTGGCAGCTTTGGTGTTCTGCGGCTGACCTGCCGGGACCGAAGGAAGGTGATCCGGCCAGGGGAAGGCGACGCTGGACAGCGGCGGTCAAGACCCGGTCATTTTATATGTTGCGATATAAATAAAGCTGCCAGCTCGTGAACTCACCACTCCTGAGGGTTAGTCCTTCTGCTACAATAATATATGGAGATTTTTAAACACATTTTCTGAAATTTAAGGGGAAAAGAGTCTCAAATTTAAAATAATGTAGACATTTCATGTGGAGGGAAATAGTTTTTTATGCATTTAATGTTCAGCAGCCCAAACAAACAGACCGCCAACCTCCTGAAACCGTGGAGATAACCCTAACCCTAAGTGCCCTTGAGCAAGATTGCTCAGTGGCCACCAGTAGAAGACTGTGGTTGTACTAGGCAGCTCCCAGTGTGAATGTGTGAAACTGTATGAATGTGAACCTTCACCGGATAAATAAAGGTTGTAAAACACCATTCACACATCAGAACCCGTCATCTACTCTGTGATCTCACTAGGAAGTGAGGAGTTTGAATCAGCTTCCATGATGACGCTGCGTTCTCGAGGTGAACGTCGCCGGTGAGCAGATGTTCGGTGGGCAGATGGAGCGACCGGATGGCTGAAGGCACCCGGCTCTTCCTTCACGGTTCCTTATCGGTTCTCATTAGTTCACCAGCTGCTCATTAGAACCATGTTGTCTGTGATGTGGCGACAGGAGAATCCATGTGACAGAGAAGAAGGAGGCAAAGCATAAAAGGACATCAGGTGGAGACTGGGAAGGTTTTGGTCCAAAGTGAGACACTGATGAAGGCCAGAAGGACGAAGACGTTTTGGCTGCAGTGGGAATGAAGTGATCTTCTGTTGAAGACTATTTTTGTCAAATGTGACCTCATTTTTTCAACACTAAATTCTGCCGACAGGACAAACCGACCGGTCTGAGCTCTCGGTCTCTCTATGGGGTTTAACCAAATGAAATATTCACCACTTGAAAAAAATCACTCATGTTTGGGAAATGATTGATAGCATTAAAGTAAAGTACAGGTTACGATTGAAGCCATGAGTCATCTGAAGACATTTGCTCACAAAATGTTTTAAGGACGTTTTTGAAATATTAACTGATGAATTTCACATAGAAAAACTTTTCCAAAATGGAAACACTGCCACTTTGTCATAAACCTTCAATTTACATTGACACCTGACACTGTTAACCAAAGTGACTTACAATGAGTGCAATAGTAGAATAAACAACTTATTTTGTCTCATAAGGTTCAATATTTGGCATTTCCACACTATATAATGAAACTAATACTCATGTTTAAACAACCTTTTTTTACAAACATCTGACTTTGTATGAGGACTACATTTTTCACACTTTTTTTCCCCACTTCATTTTTGCACAATATGTCAGAGGGAAGCCTTATACTGCCCTGGTCACATGATGCACACCCAATTTCATGAAAAACATTTTTTTTAATCTAAACTTTTGGATTTAGGAGACTTTATCATCTGCAGTGAGCATCCTGGATTAGGTGTTTTTTGTCGGTAAGAGATGCTTATTTACACTAATGCCTAATACCCTCCGACTGTCACCACCATCTTGGGTTAGTTGACACCTTTAAGAATCCCTCTGTTATTCTGGTATGGTTTATGACAGTCACTATTTGTGAACACGAAGAACTCTCTCCTAAAGACTCCAGCCTGTCCTGAGGTATTAACTCTATTATAAACTCATCATCACTCATCGGGGAACGAATGGAGAAAGCTCCCTAGGGGATTTTCTGGGGAAACATCTTCTGGTTCGAAATCGTCAACATTCAAAGAGAGTAAAGCTCATTTGAACTCAAACTTTCTGTGGGTCCACAAAATCATGTTCCCCTTCATAACCTATGGGACAGGTCTCTGGTCTCTGGAGTGTTTTCATGTTTCCAAATACGAGATGGCTACGCTCATAAAATCATTGTTGGCATGAAAGTAAAGCACATGGTGGTTAACTATTGAAGTCAACTTGTTAGGAGGCATCTCAACACGTTTTCTTATATTTTCTGATGAATTTCAGGAATTATTTCCTCCAAAAAGGATACATAGCAGAAGAAATGTAGAAATGAAACACTTGAAACACACTGATTTTCCTCTTAAAACTGATTTGGAAACAGTTTCAAACTGTGTAACGAGAGAGCTGAGTTTGTGTGGCTACAACTCTGGTTAAACTTTTCGAAGCCAGTCACAGTTGGCTGATGGTTCGAGGCGTTCTGGATTCTTTTTGTCCGTTCTCCACTATTTCTTGTCTCTTGGTGAGAATCAGAGCGAAATGACAATTAGACTCGACCAAATCCGCTTTCTCAACACTTCCTTTTTACCCTTGCCTGCTGTAGAAACTGTAGTAAAGAATATGTTTTCCCGTTGAGATGCTCATGCACCACGTTGCCACGGCAATGAGCGGCGTGCAGCGAAGTGCTCAGTCATCCTCCTAACGTGGATCACTCGCCCATCCTTCCTTCTCTCCAACAGCATCTTCCCTCCCAATTAGCGGCGTCTTCGCCTCAAGCGGCTCTGTCAGCTCCGATCAAGGCAGCTCCTCGTCTCGGAGCTGACTGAACGCTCAGCTCTCCACATCCAGGCCACGCAGGCCTGAGGACGATGTGGAAAGGACAAGAGGAACATGATGCTTATTGACTAATTTAAAGTGGTAATCCCTGATATACTCAGGGGTTTGTTTCTCCATCTTTGTCTCTCAGCCTCACTGTGGTGTTCCTCACTGTGGTGTTCCTCACTGTGGTGTTCCTCACTGTGGTGTTCCTCACTGTGATGTTCTTCACTGTGGTGTTCTTCACTGTGGTGTTCCTCACTGTAGTGTTCTTCACTGTGGTGTTCCTCACTGTGGTGTTCCTCACTGTAGTGTTCCTCACTGTGGTGTTCCTCACTGTGGTGTTCTTCACTGTAGTGTTCCTCACTGTGGTGTTCTTCACTGTAGTGTTCCTCACTGTGGTGTTCCTCACTGTGGTGTTCTTCACTGTGGTGTTCCTCACTGTGGTGTTCCTCACTGTAGTGTTCTTCACTGTAGTGTTCTTCACTGTGGTGTTCCTCACTGTGGTGTTCTTCACTGTGGTGTTCCTCACTGTGATGTTCCTCACTGTGGTGTTCCTCACTGTGGTGTTCTTCACTGTAGTGTTCCTCACTGTGGTGTTCTTCACTGTGGTGTTCCTCACTGTAGTGTTCCTCACTGTGGTGTTCTTCACTGTGGTGTTCCTCACTGTGGTGTTCCTCACTGTAGTGTTCCTCACTGTGGTGTTCTTCACTGTGGTGTTCCTCACTGTGGTGTTCCTCACTGTAGTGTTCCTCACTGTGATGTTCTTCACTGTGATGTTCCTCACTGTGGTGTTCCTCACTGTAGTGTTCCTCACTGTGGTGTTCTTCACTGTGGTGTTCCTCACTGTGGTGTTCCTCACTGTGGTGTTCCTCACTGTGGTGTTCTTCACTGTGATGTTCCTCACTGTGGTGTTCCTCACTGTAGTGTTCCTCACTGTGATGTTCTTCACTGTGCTGTTCCTCACTGTGGTGTTCCTCACTGTGGTGTTCCTCACTGCTCTTCCCAGAGATCACCTGTCAATCAAACAGTGTGTCCAGTACTGTGACGTCTTTCTCCTTGGATTTCCTGTTGATGGAGTTTGAGTTCCTGTAGGTGGCGCTCTTCTCTTTGTCTGTTCAACCATGGTGGCTATCGCTGCTTGTCTCAAGTTAATCTTTGTTAATTTTCACATTTTATTCTCTCTAACATGAAGAAAACATGAGTCATAAACGTATTGATGTTTTTGGTTGATTAGAATTTCAAGGGACAGCTGAGGATTTTTATCAACTTTTTATTGTCTGAGCATTTGGTGCCTGCTTCATTTTAGCAGTTTTTTATAATAAATTCTGGTTGGTCCAAATCAGTGGAAACTCTCACCATTGTATATAAATCCTTTAAAACAGTTACACTGCCAATGCCAAAAGTATATGTCTTTCATGCAATGCTGATAGAAATGGTTGTAAATTTCAGTTATTTTCACATTAATTTCTCACACCTTCTCTTTTTAAGTTCCCCAATGCCACTGCAGTGTATTCAATTATTACACAATTATATACTCTATTGTGTCTTTTAGCACCCATAGCTTGACTCTCAGCAGCGCAGCTATCTGCCATTTACTGCATGAAGCAGGAATCATTTTCATTGGGCTTTAAGAGAAGAACATTTCCACTGTTGGAGTTTGTAGACGGTGTCAGGAATATGAGACGTTTTCATTCAAAACACAAAAAGTGACTCCTCCTCTTACAAAACTATTGATGACACAAAATTACAGCAAATTAATATTGATGATAATGATACAGACTGGATCCTATATATATTTTAGAGATACTGAATGGTGAACTTCAGGTAATGAGCATTTTTCACCTCTTTTTTCTGTTAGAAGTGGATACATGACATTGTGGGAATTGGCTTTTCATAAGGTCTCAAGTATTGGAGCTACTGAGGTCTATCTGAAGTAGAACTATCAGCTCAGACACTTAAAGCTGCTGTTGGAGGCTGATTTCTTCTGCCTCTGAATTTTTTCTTCCTCTTTACTTGGTTGGCACCTTGGTTCATTTATTTGCCCTTGCATGTTACAAAAGCAGCATAAAAAACTGAGGAAATGAAACCTCAAATAATCCTGAAGCAGACAAAGTGAGTGTGGCAGTGAATGGGAGGGTGAGTGAATGAGTGTGTGTGTGTGTGTGTGTGACCTCTTTATTCTTGCTGCAGTGACAGTCATGTGGAGAGAATGGAAAGCCCAATAGATGATGGGGTTATCTGGTAATAAATGAAATCCAATTAGAGAGCACACAAGAGCTAAGAGCACTGCTAGATATCACGTTACAGCGGACCGGCAAAGCACTAAACCCTGCTCACGCTCAGTTTGTTAATAACCAGTTTCCCATCTCATGTAGAAAGCCATCTTTATTAATAAAGATCTCATCATGTGCAGAACATCATTCAACAGCAGGATGCAAAATATGAAATCGTCTCAATATGCAAGCTTACAAAATGGTTTGACTTGGGAAGCGTAGCCGTGGCGACGCACCGCAGCTAGCCGAGTTCATCTGACCTGTTGTTACAAACACAAGCACGCACGACGCTCACAACGCAAGCAGCACACATCAACTGTGATAGACATGATGTGACGATGGTTTTTTCGTCCCTTGGCCTTTTGACATATCGAAAGAAGAGAAGAGAGAAGGTGCCGATAAATAACTTGTACTGTACACTGTACTAGGCACTGTTTGCTTTTGGATGGGTGACATCATTCAGCAAATATATCTGACTGACACATCATTGATATGGACGTTATCATCATCAGCTGGTATGTTTCCCCAAACCTTTCTGGGTGGATTGTACTCATTCTCTTGAACATTAAAGATTAAAACACATGATTGATAAGCTTGTTGATAGCTTTGGTTGATTCGAATTTCAAGGGAAAGCTGAGGATTTTTAGAGATCTACCTGACTGATCACTAACCACGCCCCTTTATACTTGGCAACTTTGCACTCTGGCGGCCTCAAGTGGCAACCAGAGATAACTGTTTCATTTTTTCTGAAAGTTTGAAGGACTTCATTACCCAGGAGTCATGTAATGTGGCATCAGTAAATTAGTTTTTCTCGGTGGCTGGTGTGGGACGGTCAGCCATCGTTGGCTTGCTGCTGTTTAGGCGACACTTTTGTATTTCACTCTTAATTTTTTTCCCACCAGTGACAATACTGATACCAGAATTTAATTTGGGAGCATAGAGTAAAACTACAGTGTCTCCATTAGCGGGGATTGGAAACTCTCACTTTGTGGTTTAGGCTGATAAGACAGCTGTATTTAAAAATAATAATAATATAATATCTTGCCAAATTGGATTTGGGTGTGAAATATTAAGAATACGGATTAACTTTCAAGCAATTTTGATAAGACATGATTTCATACCCTATTGACTAACATTACGTAGAGATGCCACTGGGAGGCTGGAACCAACTTCTCAGCAACAGAAACTCATTGAAGACTTTTTGAACGTCCTCAGAAGGGCTTGATTAGTGATCAATAGGCTTCTAAAAACCTACACCTTTCCTTCAACACAAACAGTTTCACACCACAAAGGTCAAAAGATGATGAAAAGGTACATTCACACAGTGCAATGCTTACAAAGATAGCCTTTATCAATCATTTTGTTTGCATAACATTCATGGTGTCTCTATAGAAAATAAATGTGTTCAATAAAGACGTAATACTTAATAACACGTCAGCCAACATTAAATATAACGGCAGGCCAACACACTACTCGCAACCACTTAGTTACTCAGACGTCACATGATACTCGGTGTAAAATGACGACATCCCATTTGAAAAGTATTTGGTAAGACTTTTCTAAAGGCATACAGCTGTAGTGTGTTATAGTGTGACAACATGTCAGCTGTCAGAAGCGCTTAGAAATAGAGTCTTGTTCCAAAATGTTCCTTTTAAAAAGTCAAACTCACTCTCACAAAATGAGTTATAGCACAAAATTAAAACAAGTTATGGCACTTATACAGGATACAGGGTTCCTACGGGCATGGAAAACCTGGAAAAGAATTAGAAAGAACTCATAGTCTGGAAAAGTTATGGAAATGTGTTGCTGATCTTTTCCTCCAACCAGTGAAATGTTGAATGTCTCGGCTGCTTGTTGATCCACTTCCCTTTGAGGAATAAAAGCCCAGATCAGAAATGTCCTGATAGTATTGGTCCTAAGAGATAGTTGGAGCAGAAATAAGACCTAGACATTCACATCACATAAAAAAACAGTAACTTTGATGAATATTGGTCATGGAAATTGTGCTTTATGTCCTGGAAAAGTCCTGGAAAAGTCCTGGAGAAGTCCTGGAATTTGATTAGCAAAATGGTGTAGGAACCCTGAGGACAGCAGGTAGCTCAAGTCCTTAGTTGACTAAATGCTTTAATAGGCTGGATTCTTTGTTTTAGATATTGAATGATGAACTTTCAGGAGTATATTTCTTTCCAAAATGGATTCAAGATGACCTCTTTGTATGTACGCCTTAAGTAAAGTGTCACCACACATTTTTGTCAAACTTCTGCGTTCCTTACAAACTGCAATCATAATGCAACACAACCTGTAAAGGAAAAGTATCGCATGCTGTAAAGAGCAAGCTCTCTTTTTTCTCTTATCTTTTGACAAAATTTACAAGGAAATTACACTTTTGACAGCCATATAGCACAAACTACAATAAGAAAATGGCAAACACTGAGAATATCATGCAACTGTTGTAATAACACTCACTGCATGAATAACACCAACATTATTCTCTCTTAGTCCCGTTGTCCACCGGGCACCTCTGGTTTCACTGGTGACGCTGTGGGAGGCACACTGCAGACATATTCAAACAATATGTTATATTAATATCAATATGTCTGTCTGACTTTAATTTTTTTTTTTTTAATTTTTTTTTAAATGCACCAACGTCACCAAGTCAAATTCCTTGTATGTGCGAATGTACTTGGCTAATACATTTGATTCTGATTCTGATAGTCTGAGCACTAAAACCCTCTGAGCTGTCAGCACTGAACACGCTGTAGCAGTGCAAATGAGAAAATGAAAGCAGTGTAATGTGGTTGGAGTGGAGTGGCTGCAGGAGAATAAAAGATTTACTCTATGGAGGGCAGGAGATGGTGCAGGCTCATGATTGACCTGGTTCCCTCCTTGTGATTAATTCGAGTGCACAACATACATATCGTTCCCTCGTTTTTGTTAATCCATACGCTCATTTTCATTATTTTGCGTGCACAATTGTATATTGATCCAAAGAAATGAACACATGCCCACAAGTTAATAAAATATCCCAATGCTTTATTAAAGCACGTCCATTTAGCTCCTTCTGCTCCTTCGCTTGGCAAAATTAGTTGAATCTACTTGATTGCATTGATCTATTTTAGTTTAGATATTTAGTTGAATATTTAGCTGAATGGGGCTTTTGATGAGGTATAATGGATAGATTTGTTCATTAAGTTTTACTTCATGTAAAAAAATGAGTTTGTTCTTGATGACAACGCTACCATGCAAGGTGTTACTGTTAGAAAGAAAGAACTGAAGAACACTGAGAGCTGATGGGCTCATCGCCAAGACGCGACTGGAGAGACGTTATTGGTCACCAAGCTTTTCACCAAGTGACAGTAAAGGGTTGTTGTGGTTGTACTGCCGCTATATAGTAACTATATAGTGTGCATGTTTTCTAACGTTTTATACAACTTTTATATATCGGTGGCTCTCTGGCTTTGAAAATAAGATCCTTTTGGATTTGGTGCTGGGTGTTGAACCAACCGGTGGTTTTGCCAACACTGATAAGAAAGGTTCCCGATGGACACACTGTCTTAAGTTTCCCTTTTGGTAGAGCGACGTCTTCAGTCACATGCATGGCTTCATTATAACAGGTCACTGAGCACAGTGTGGAATCCATTATATCACAGAAAAGGGATTTGGAGCATGCACAGCACTTCTCAATGACACCAGTTAATAAAATGTACATGAAAAATGAACCAATTTGTCACAACAGTTTCAGTGATTCGATATAAAACAACCCTGTTTTCACCAGTATGGACAACTTGTGCTTTTGTGCCAGACCCGGGTCAGAATGGATTTGTGAATCATTCTCAGCATTGGTTTTAACTTCGAGTACCAGATGGGTGGGTTTCATTGGACTACAAAATAAATCCCTTAAAGTTTAGAGAGCAAAGTAAGTATTTTGAAGTCACTTTATTCAAGTGGTTCTCAACCAGGCTGACTAACATTCTGCAGGTTTTCTTTAATCAAACACTACAGTGACTGATTACACCGATTAGTTCTTCCTCTCTGGTTGAACATTTTATAATTGGTGAAATAAGCTGCTGAATTGGCAGAGTGGAGTTTTAGTTCTACAAACATTTCTCTGTCAGAGCTGCTCTGGAGGCAGAAATAATCTCATTGGTTGAGATAAAACTCAGTGGGCGGAGCAAAAGAATCACAAGTGTATAACTTAGCTAACTAGCAAAGAAAGAATAACTCTGGTCAAAATATAAATACAAATATAAATGTCTATTCGTTATTTTTCATTCCTTCATGACCACGGCATTCATGATTTTAGAAAGTCAGCAGGCTAGCTAACTAGCTAACCTAGATAGCTATAGGCTAGTATGGCTAGTTTGAACCTGGAAGGTCAGCCAGGCTAACTAACTAACCTAGATAATGCAGTATGTCTAGATTGCATTTTTTTCCGTTAGTAAAAATTTGTTCAGGCTAATGTTACTTAGAGAGAGAAATTGTGGTTCTTTGGCTGCGCCCACTGAGGTTTATCTCAACCAGTGAGATTATTTCTGCCTCCAGAGCAGCTCTGACACAGAGAAATGTTTGTAGGACTGAAATGTCCCGACGCTACAAGCCCCACCCGTTCGGTACTTCTCTCAGGTTAAAACAAATATTAAAAATTATTTACAAAAACCATTCGACCAAGGTCTGTTTTGTGCGAGCTGCGAAGCACGGGAGCATGTTTTTTTTTGCGGTGCGTCAGAAAAGTCTGCGTCAGGAGAGCACCACCATCTGGATCCACCAGGTCCTCACAGCACCGTGGTCTCCGACTGCAGGATGGACTGGGTCCGGGAGCCGCGGTGAAACTGCCCGGTATGCTCGGATCCGTTCCTGGAGGCGTAGGTGCTGCTAAAGTGGTGATCTCGGCTCAAACGGCAGTTGAGACAAACGCTCCGCCATTTTCTCTTCAGCTCACCTTGAACCTGCAGGGAAGAGGCATTCAGATGTCACAAACTGATACAGACCTACAGGCAGCTCATGAAAGCAAATACCCGGTGTCAGGTAGGTCTTTCCTGGGAAAAATCCACTGGTGCACAGGAATTGATGCGTTTTACGGTTTGTTTGGAATCAACAGAAGAAGAACTGGGTAGTTAGCGTGAGCAGCGATAGCCACCATGGCTGAACAGACAAAAAAGAGCCACCTACAGGAACTCAAACTCCATCAACAGAAAATCCAAGGAGAAAGACGTCACAGTACTGGACACACTGTTTGATTGACAGGTGATCTCTGGGAAGAGCAGTGAAGAAGCAATGAAAAATCACTTCTTAAAACTCTATAGACTTGTTTTTATGTGACATCTTCTATCCTATTTTTTAATATCATGTTTTTACTTATTCCTGTCATTTTTATCTTGTTTTGACTTATTTATTATTTTATTTATTAATTTATTTTATCATGTTTGCTTTGCTTTGATTTTTGAAGCACAATGTAAAAACTGTTTTCAGATGACTACAACAGACCTTGGTCATTTAGTGTCTGCGGTCACTTTTTATGGTCTGTTTTTATCCCAGTGAGGTGACTGTCTTGCCATATAGGACAATAACAATCAGAGGTAGCACTGTAAGCCCCACCCGTCCGGTAGTCCATGTAGGTTAAAACAAATGCCAAGAAATATTCTCAAATACATATATATACAATATGATGCCGTCTTTGTTTTTTTGTAATTGCTTATTGGTGGATTAATAATTTAACATAATTTTACTGAAAAATACATCTAAATGATGATATTACGATATGCTGCCAATATAATCCACCGCTTATCAAATGTTTTCAGCCGACGTTTCCACTGAGAACCACATTGGAAACAAGTGTTTTTAATAATCCCATGTGTTATCGTCTGGGTACAGACGTGTTTGGATATTTTAAGATGCTTACTTAATTTTGCCTCCCCAGAAAGCAACAATATTTTCTGCAAGCTCTGTGTGACTAAAATGGATGTTAATTGCAATTGATTGAGACGCCAGCCGTCCTATTTACTCAGTTTCAGCTCTTTGAAATACCAGTCAATCGAAGAAAAGGACTTGATATTAAAGACAGTTAAAGCTTACCTCACTGTTTAAGAAACAATACAAAATGGCCACCACCAGACCCTGTAAAACAAGACCAACACAGAACAATGAGAAAATGAGAAAATGTCAAAATTTGAATCTCAAAATTATAGCCGGAAGAAATCAGGATCACTTTATTATCCATCGAGTGCAATGAAAGTACAGTGGACTGTACATCCTGCATCTACTGGTATAGCTTTAATGAATCCAAAAATCTATTACACCTGAAAGGATCCAATGGCCAGGTCAAAAAAGATCTTGTAATCTTCTGCTATGGATTCACTGAGGGAAACGAAGACGACGTAGTGGATCCCAAACAGAGGGATCAACAGGAGAGTGGATTTGGCCAACCTCCTGAGAGGAAAACACAATGAAACAGACTTTTTATAAGTGTAAAAGTTGTAGACGCAGTTCTTGTTCTTATTCTTGCTGTAAGTGAACGAACACACAGTTGATTTAATGTCATCTGGATGGTAAAACTACTCCAGCTTGTGAATGGGAAATAGGTAGGTGAGGTTTGTTCTGTCCTATGGCACAAAATGACCATAATTTGAGCAATTGCACATTGATTTGCTGTTTAAAAGAGGTTTAAATGGTTTATAGCGTCAAGGCTAAAATGGGGCTAGGTGAAAGTTTAGTAGACGTCTGAAAATGAAAGCATCATCTTAACTATTGATTCTCTGGTGCTTATTCCTGATATTTACAGCTGTTTGTTCAGTGTTTAAATATGTAATGTACTGTGGAAAACTGGGCAACACACAGCCAGAAAGATTAAGTGTTGAAAAGATGTCGAGCGCTCAGTGTAAATCCAGCGGGCGTTGATAAGGTTGTCGGTCAATACCATCGACTCAATGATTACTTCACCAGCTGATTTCTGGCTTTCAAAACTCGCTCTCCGGCCTGAAGTCTTGGAGCAAAACCTCCGTCCTACTAACTCTGTTCTGTTCCTTGTCGTTGCATGGTAAAAAAAAAAAAGACTATTTGAACTTTTTAAGGATCCGTGCCCTTCGAATGAACGGCTCCCATCACGGATGTTTGGCTGCAGCACCTCCAGAAGACCTCCATCACCTGTAGACTCTCAGCCCTTATCGGACCGACATTACACCCACGCTGCAGTGACGCCTTCACTTCCCCTAACAGGAGAATCTGCTGTGGCATGAACCCTGCTCTGTGCCTCTAAACCTCTAATCCCCGCGGCTGGTGGAGATGAGAATACCTGAACGCGTTGACAACTCAGCACCGCTCGGCTTTCCTCCGAGGGGGGAAACTCGTCTGAAGATTACCAAACACACCGCTTCGGCAAGGACTCGAACCTCGCCGGTTAAAAAAGACAAAAGTAGAAAAAGTCAGCTTCCCCCCCCCCCTCCGCATCGTAACAGCTGCATCATGAAACGCTGCCTCGCTGAATGAATGTTAGCGTTGCTCTTATCTCTCCTGACAGAAAACACCACGGGGGTAAAAACAGTGTCCTGGGCTTCTCAGATTAGTTTGCATTTATTTTTCAGGCGTTTCGCTGACTCTCTCCCCCACAGGGCCTCACACCGAACCGGCAGGTAACGGTTTAGCGTTGGGCTCAACAGCACATCCCGCTGAGCTCTGCACGTCTTTTCAACGTCACTCCTTTATCCCTCATGTCGCCCAGGATCTTCCTGGCTGTGTGTTGTCCAGATTTACACCAAGCAGTAAATACATTATGACATTTAACAAACAGCTGCAAATATCAGGAATAAGCACCAGGGAAGTCCATATACTAGATAACACTTTTAATCCCTATGTAGCCTCATTTAGCCTCAACGCTACGAAGCATTTAGAAGATTGAACCTTAGCTCACATTTACGCAGCGTGTTTTGCAGGTAGGGGTTCGCTTTCTTGCTCAAGGGCACTTCGACAGGACATATCTATCTGTTCATATCTGTTCTAGGATGTAACCCACATCTGATACCGATATGAACCTGAGAGCGATGGAGACACACAGACAATAACAAGAGACGTCACATCTGTTCTTGTTACGGTTTGTTACTTTGAGTTTTGACTGAATTGAGGCGTTTCTCAATATTTCTGTCTCAGGTGATGTAAATGTAAAAGTTTTGTCATGGCAACGCTGATAAATTCATATTTGAACGTTCCAATACAAGTTGCATGTACGTCTCATGGTTCATATATACCACATATCCATGAGATCCAGGTCAGAAATGCAGCTTTTTGCTGTTCACACTGATTAGAAAGCATCAGATCTGCATAGGGACACTCTGGGCTGCAGTGTGAACGGAGCCTCGAGGGCTGTGGTCTAACCAGAGAGAGAGAAGCTGCTCACTGTGAGTCAGTCTGGATGCTGTATGTCTAAATGTAGAGGCAGCAGCATCCCGACCTGGCCCGCCCTGATGCTCCGAGTGAAAAGTGAGCGGTACCTGTACTGTGATTGGTCGTTGCCGCCCACGTCAGGACACCTCAGCTTCTGCACTAAGATCCGAATGATGCTAATGAACAGGATGAAGTTCACCTTGGAGGTGCAGAGAGGAAAATACTATTATTAGAGCCGCTCAGGGGAGATCTGCCAAATATAAGTCTCATGCAGCAAGATTATTTAAAAACCAGTATCCAGTACTGTATCCACACAAGAGTCTGAGTTTCAGTCCAAAACTAGTGACACCGACTCCTACCAAATCATTGCACAAAAGTAAAAAGAAATTGGGAACTTTCTAAAGCAAAGATTTTGTCCCAGTGACCCACATGGGAGGATTGTTTCGGTCAGTATTATTGAATTGTGTAACTGTCTAAACCTACTGGGGGAGATAATAGTGAAACCTTCGACTAGAACAGTCATTCTTATACATTCTCTATTTGGGCTAAAAATCCACCAGCCTAAATCACAAAGAAGAAGAGCATCCCATCTCCACGCCAAAATTAATTTCTGGTGTCGGTTTGGACACTGGTGGGAAATCTTCCCCACACAGGAAGTGAATTCAGACGTAAAAGTGAAATCCCAACCAGCAGCGAGGCTCCGTCCAGAGGAAGCTGGACTCCTCAACGTCTCTTTGGTCTCTTTGGTATGAAGCATGACAGACCGGCTGGCTGCTGAACTATGAGCTGCTGTGTGCAGTTCACTGACCTCACCTTACAGGATTTCTGGGTATTGAGATTCAGACTGCCTATCAGTTGCCTGTCATGCTCTGACATTCATGTCCCATAGGGAGTAATGAATTCCCCATGACGGTAGGAAGGTGTGAATATCCTCAGCATGGCATCCAGGAATGGAGAAAATCATTTTATCATTTATACTGCATTTTCTAAATTATTCAATGTTTTTTTTTAAAGGTTTCAAGATGAGTGAACTAAAACTAAAATCAGGACTAAAACCCTCTAACGTCTCATCTCCTTCATATCCATCTGAGTGAAGCTGAACCAATCAGGAATCACAACCTACCAGAATGGAGAATCCTATTGGTCCATTGATCACCCAGTTGGGTACCGGGTTGTCATTTCTCTCCCAGCATCTGAAGGAAGAAAGAAAACCATTATGTTACGTAACCATCACAGTATATATCTTGATGACTCCAATGTGCTCCAGCAGGCGACGGCGTTTTCAAATGGTTCAGATCTCATTTTGGGATCAAACTTTCCAAACCTGTCTCTGGACCCACTATAGAGGCTTTAAAGGAACCGCAGAGCACTTGCATCACCATATTCACATATTCAGGTTTACCCCCCAACCCCATCCCTCATGCATGCACACATTTCGCCAGGCGGGTCGGAGTTGCAGACTTGCTGTGCTGCATTAACAGACTGCTGCACTGTAATTGCCTTGTTGGAGAGGGTGTTGGAGAATTCAGTGTGATTCTCTTTCCAGCATGAGGAATCGTCTGGCAGCCAGTTGATCCAGAGAACAACGTACAACAGGCCTACTGAGGTCTACTGAGCTGCAGTGGCTCCAGTAATAACAGGATTATGACGTTTAGGATACTATGGCTGCTGATCAATGAAACCCTAATAAACCCGTCCCTGTTGAGTAGAGTAGCGTTACCTGCTAATGTGATTGAAACTCCTGAGATATCATCAGATAATGGAGGCAAAATAAAGAGTTGTTAAAACAGGAAGATTGCATTCCACTGTCCACAGATTCACAAACCTGCTTGCTGCCAAACACATTAGAGGGAATTAGTGACACGCCAGTCACACTTTCATTCATCGTTTTTTCTCACCGGACATTCACATACTGATGAAGATGAAGAGCGACATGCTGCTGACCACACTCACCCCGTGTCCTCCAGATAAATCCTCGTCATCACCCACGCAAACACAAACACAGTGGGGATTCCTGCAGACAGACAGAGAGACAGACAGACAGATTAAACACTGAAGACATTATTACTCTTCCTTCACAGTGAGGACAATTCTACCTGTCTATCTATCTATCTATCTATCTATCTATCTATCTATCTATCTATCTATCTATCTATCTATCTATCTATCTGTCTATCTATCTATCTATCTATCTATCTATCTATCTATCTATCTATCTATCTATCCATCTATCCATCTATCTATCTATCCATCTATATTTATAGACATTCATACACATTCTCAGCTATCAAGCTTGTTTCAGTGCAGCCACATGATTTCACCATTTCGTCTCAAAATGTCTCATAATTGGTTCATCATTAATGTCAGAAATCATGTTTTGATTCATTTTACCAACACAGTAAAATGTAGAGCCCCAGAATCTTCCGTTCTGCCCCACAGTGACACGTATGTGCAATTAAATGTTGAATGTTGACTTGGGTTCATATTTGCTCCCAGAGGGCTTTAGTAGGTCCAGATCAGACGGGTAACACCAACAGGTACTCGTATTACTCAAAGCACTCGATTCTCGTCCGTTGCACAGGACGCTGTAGAAACCAGACTCGACCAGGCGGGCGTACCCCAGCCGATGAGCAGGTAGACGATGAAGTGTCTGTTCTCGGAGAAGATGACGATGAGCAGGGTGTGGAGGTACAGACCCTCCACCAGCAGCCAGAAGAAGTTGGCCATGATGAAGTAGTGGAAGAACACCAGGCTGGCCTTGCATCCCATCTGAAACCAGATCAAACCAGATCACAGATCAAACCAGGACTACATGGAGGGGTTCATTGACAACGCTGCATGTCCATCCTGGGGGACCAGACATCACCTTTGAGTATCTTCTGCAGAAGGAGGCAAGGAGGCTCAAAGATCATAACTAGGGTTCAGATTTCAGATGACAAATACCATCCAGCAGCAGGAAAGATCTCAAAACAGGGCAGAATATGAGTGTTTCTATATCGTCACCCCACCATCATCATTACAAACTGTCTTTAGGTTAGTTAGGCTGATGGGTTGGTCTATATTTCCATGGAGAAAACCAACGAGTGCAACAGGTTAAGACGCTTTAATTTGAGTACAAACTTACAAGCAACTGACAGTAAAGACGTACAGCTTCCTCTCACTGCCATTTGCCGACGTGTGACGATGCCTAGTGCAGCTTCACGTCTCCGTTTTTTGTGTCAATTTAACTGTAAATGCTGTTAGCCAGTGAACCTGTTGCACCCTGGGACATTACATGGCGAGGCAGAGGGGTCGTGACCTCACCAGCGACGGTTGGTTGGAGCATTGTGTGTTTCGAGAGAAGAGGATGTCGTCCTTCACCAACACCGCCACGGCTCTCAGGATGAAGGAGAAGAAGAGGTTGAGGTGGATGTAGTTCCTGGTGCAGTGGAGCTTCCTGCAGAACACACACACACACACACACACACACACACACACACACACACACACATGATTAGTTAAACCATTACACCATTACAACCAGGATTCGACTGATGCTTTTTCAAGGCCGATACTAAAACCAAAACCATTTTGTCGATAGCTGATAGTTTGTGCTGATAATCAATATCTTTACATTTGACCATTTCTTAAAAAAAACTGAATTGAACCTGATCAAAGTGTCGCATTACAATTGATTCAGGTTAAGGGCCTCCTATACATAACCACTGCAGTATTGATTAATTCTACAATAAATAATATGTAATCAATCAAACTGAATCAGAACTGACTGATATCTGATTTGTAATAAAAGATCAATATCGGCCCCATATATCAGAAGGGATGTGTACACCATATATTCCATATTTATGGCATATTTTCACATTATACACGTCATTCTTTCTCTGCATACCTTCATGAAGCCAGTTTCATGCTCATATTTCTACTTAAAGGGGAATTCCAGTATTTTTAAACCTGAGCTTTATTTGTACAAATTTGTCATTTATACCGCAAAATAGGTACAAAAAGTTTTGTAACTGCTCCGGTAGATCGCCTCAGTCGGCAGTCGCGAAACTGGCTGCAATGGCTGCAATGTAATCCTTTGGGGCAAGTGCGCCGATCAAAGTACGTCCACTAAAATACTTGTTTTTGCCACTGACAGGCTCTGAAATCTCACGAGAGGTGAGTTGTATACTCTGGACGGCCTCATCCACACTGTCAAAATCAAGCTAAATGTTCATAACTTGCTAGCAGTTCCTCTACGTAAACTCCAAACTCCTCTCTCCATCTCTGACTGACGCTTCCTCCTCCTGCAACAACTCACCTCTCGCGAGATTTCAGAGCGAGACTTCTCCTTGAGCGAGACTTAACCCAAGGTCCATCTCTGATAAAATGACATGTGATCTCACCGGAACAGACAGAGGATGGCGCTCCCTGTGGTGAGGGCGATCAAAGACAGGCTGTGACCCAGAGTGTACAACGTCTGGACGACCATGTAGAAGATCAACTGGAGGGCAGAGAGGGGGAGAGGGGGAGGAGGGGGGAGGGGGGGGGGTGCAGATTATTATTGTTATGCACCAGTTATTTTTATTATTTTGATTCGGTTGTATTTGGAGCCTTTGGCAACACTGTCGTCTAACATTCCAGTACAGCAGAATGAATGAGAGAGAGAGAGAGAGAGAGAGACAGGCAGATGAAGAGAGAGAGAGAAAAGAGAAGGAGAGAGAGATGGAAACAGACAGGGAGAGAGAGGAAAAGAGAGAGGGAGGAAATAAGTGGGAAGGGGGAGGAAGAGAGAGAGATGGGCAGGGACAGAGAGAAAAAAGGGAAGATGGGAGAGAAAGAAAAACAGACATAGAGAGAGAGAGGGAGAGAGAGAGAGAGAGAGAGACTGAACAGCACAATGGGTGATTCAGCGATGACAGCTGTGACCCAAAATCAAATCAGACCAAACGAGTGCGAGGAGGAAACCGAAGCAGCGATTCCACAAACAATTCCACAAACGAGAGAAATTGTTCTGGTCTGAAATCATCCAAAGTCACGTCTGGGTTTTAATTACAGACGCTGTTCTAGTTTCCACTCAGATGATCAGCAACAATCAAGTCCATGGAAGAGGCTCGGTCCACAATCAGCCAGCAGCCCAGAGAAACACCTACTGACTACAGAGATGGGGAGGAGAACCCGCTACCGCACGGTTCTGTTTCAACATGTGATGAAAAAATGAAAATGAAAATTACTTAAAATGACTCTTCAATCAAATTGTGTTACTTTTTACCGCTTTAGTTTTACTGTCTGTAAAATTGTTATCATTTGAGAAATATCTTTAAAAAATGAAAATGTTTTGTCATGTTTAAGTTACTTTGCTATCCCACACACACACACACACACACACACACACACACACACACACACACACACACACACACACACACACACACAACCTAGTTTGCAGATCTGTAATTGTATTTCAGCTACAATGGAATACTTTCTGAGTTTCTGAATGAAAACTGGAAGTGTGTGATGTTTAGTTGTACAGGAGGTCTTGTCAGTCAGTCTGATTAAATATTGATTTAGCACAAGGTTGAGTTAGAATAAAGAATAAAGTTTTACAAGATAAGTATTTTAAATTTAGATACTCACTTATTTTCATGAAATGAAATGAAAAAGTAATAGGGAAAAAATACAAATAAATACAAACAATACAAAATAAAGTTACCGGCCACGCTGACAGCTGATTGGCTCCTGTTCTGTTCGGATCACGTCAAGACTTTTTTCCAAAGCGCATCGTCAGCCATTTGGCCGTTTGGCTCACCGGCAATATGTTAGGAACCGGTGTGATAATGTTAGTCCACCGTCCTACAGCACCACTTATATGTGACTTCTCGTCCTGCTGTTACGTAACTCTCCGATCAGCACCAGTTAGCCAGGTCAAATACCTTGAACTGAATTCTGAAAAGAACCTTACTGAGTGATAAACTTCAGGTCATGATTTCTTCTCCAATGTGGGTACATAGCACTGGAAATGAACCGTCATGTGCAAGGTTCTAAATGCCTGAAAGTTTCATTAAGTCACATTTTAAGGCCCTTTGAACGAGTCAGAGTGAAATACAAGGTCAATTTTGCAACTGAAAACAAACATGAAACTGACAAACTTCATCCCTAACAGTACATACAGTCGTTCTGCATGTCTGGGCTCAACTCCAGTCAAACAACTTACGAAGAAATGGCCTTTTTAAGACCTCTGAAACGGATTTGAACACGTCAAAATGCTATATTTAACCATATTCAAGACATCTCAAGGCCTTCAGCTTATTTTTAGATAATATATTTTTAGATATTTTAAGACTTTATCAGCACCTGCAGACACTCCAGCCCCTGAGAATAAAACAGGTTTTCACTGACAGAAATACAATGTTCAAAAATGTCCCTATTGTTTCAAACGTATACAAAGATGCCAGACAATAAGACCTCTGACTGAAATGAAGCACTGTGTGAGATCTGGACAGGCGTTTCTGAGTGTTGAAGGACAGAGAGAGAGTTTTGTGCTTTTATCTGTGAATGAAGAGCTGTGAAGAGAATCATTTCCTGCCAGAGAGATTCAAAGAGATCAAACTCTGCCAATAAACGGACCTGTTGGCATGGGCATGTGTGTGTGTGTGTGTGTGTGTGTGTGTGTGTGTGTGTGTGAGAGAGTGAATCCCTCCTCTTATCTTGCTTCCTCAGAAAACGAGCTGCCTGTCTGATTTCCTCTCCTGAGTGCTTTCATGAGAAAAACAAAGATTGTTTTTTTGACGAAAAGCTACAACACTTCTGGGGTCAAATTTACCAAATATCCCCTCAGTTAAACAGGATGAGCAGAGGGGTCCAACCCTGCAGGTGTGTGTGTGTGTGTGTGTGTGTGTGTGTGTGTGTGTGAGTGTGAGCGATATAAAAATGTTCGCCTGGAGAAAATCTATATACTCTTATTAAAGTTTGTGTGAGAAAAAGAGAAAGAGATGTGAACATTACACACACACACACACACACACACACACACACACACACTATCCATCCCTACAGATATCCTATAATCAAATGTCACCCACAGTGAAACAGTTTAACCTTTCCACAACAAAGAGCACATAGGATTGATTGTTTCCCATCAGGTTGCAGAAAGGTCAGAGCAGCGCTGCTCTATTCAGTCCACAGATCACATTCATACCGTACATGCACTTTAATGCTCATCCTGACTGACAGAAATTAGAAAACACAAAGACAAATGAGGAGATTCCCTGTAAATTGAGAGATCTGCCATTTGTAAATAAAGCAGCGGTAAACACATCGTCCCTCCGCTAATGATGCAGGCAGCCCTGAAGCCAATCAGCAACAACTTGTCAACGTCATGCAAGTTTCATCAGAATCTGTAATGTAGCAGTTCTCGTCAGAAAGTCAGAAAATTTGAACTTAGATTAGAGCGCCCCCATCCGGCCAATTAGTGTATTTTTTTCTAGAAGTCAGCAATGCAACGCAAAAATGCATCATCGCTCAAAATGTCATCGAAAACAGACCAGTTGTGTCACGTTTGAGTAAAATTTTTTGACCTTTATTAAAGTGCCCCCTGTAGGCCAATCAGTGTACGTTTTTTAAAACTAGTTTCCTCTCAGCTAATTTTCTGAATAACAACAGCTTCCTTGAAAAATTTCAATCCACTTTTAGATTGCTCCAGAGCACAAGCCACTAAAGATCTACTTACTGGCAAGGTTGGTGATTGCTCTAGTTTAATTCTTCTTGATCTTGGTACTTCTGACACAGTTGACCACACGATTTTACCTTCTTAAAAAACTGGTTGGCACTGTTGGTTGGCACAAATGTTTCTATTCATTCCTTGCCAGCAGGGATTTTTCAGGGGGAATGTGTCGTCGTCATCATTTGCAAACACATTATGTCCTTCTGTTTCTATGCGGACGACACACAGCTATATGTTCCCATAAAAGCCAGCGTTCCCACCACCCTAGTCCTGGTCAGACATCAGACATCAAATGTTAGATGTCCCAATATTTCTATTTCTATTCTTTCTAATATCTGCAGTTTAGTTGCTGCTGCCTATTTTAGCCTTTTTACTCTGGTTTCCAGTCAATTTTAGGAAGGATTTTTTTTCCTGATCACCTTCCAGGCTTGTGTTGGCTTAGCACTTAGCTACTGTACATCTCTGACCTTTCAATCCCCTTCGAGGAGCCTGAGATCCTCAGGCGTGGTGCTATTCCTCCTACAAAATCCAAGCTGAAAATGAATGGTGAGATCAGACTCGTTTCTTCAGTGTCTTCCTTTAAATCACTCCTAAAAACACACTTTTATAAACGTGTTTTTACTTATAAGTTTTTGTGTTTACATTGATCACTATCATCTTCTCTCTTATTGTTATTTTATTCTCAGTTTTATCGCTGCTGTTTTTAGGTGTGGTTGTTTTTATTGTTTTCCTTCTCTGCTGTTCTGTGAAGCACTTTGTAACCCTGCTTCAAAAACGTATAATATAATATATGATATAAAAAGTAATAACAATACTTTAACACGTTACTGAGTAAAGTGGTATCGCCCTACTGGACAGCCTTCATAACCACCAGGCCTCCCTGCTACTTCTGATATTTTTCAATGCCTGCTACTGCACTAACACAGGACAGATGCATGATGGGACGCTGGATGGACGCTGCTGTACACTCCTATCCCTACACCATCGCTATGTGGAACGCAGCCCTGCAGAGGAGTTTACAGCTTGACAGATCTGATATGAACTGATACGTTACGTAATGTGGCTGTCAGTCTTCTCCCCAGCAAAACACAGCGGAGATTAATCAGCCTTGATTTGTCTGTAATGGTTTGGGAGCAGAGGTAGACATCTGCCCCGTTTTAACCTGCCCTTCTGCATTAAGAGATGGAGGTGAGAAAGGAGTGACGGGCACTCAACGTTGATGGGGGTGAAATGGACGAAACTGGCATCGTGCCGTACAAGAGACATTAAGGAAGTAAATGTAAAGAGACAAGTAGAGCGAAAAGTGACCCTCGTGATCTGTAGTTAAGGAGAAGCACAGCAGAGGAACCACAGAGCTTCTGGTAGGAAATTCAATTCAATTCAATTCAATTCAATTCAATTCAATTCAATTCAATTCAATTCGGCATGGAAGTAAATGAACAGTTTTGCTAAAGCAAAGCATCTAACAACAAACTTCTGCACTGCTGCAGACATTTGTGTGTGTTTCAGTATTTCTATGTGATTAGGACTCTGTATGTGACACACACACACACACACCATGATGGCACATATTATGTCTCTCTCTCTCTCTCTCTCTCTCTTTCTCTGTCTCTCTCACTCTTTTTCTTCCTTTCTATCTTTTATTGCACAGCTTTTTTCCACTGCTAGCACAACAACATAATGGCTGTAATGAAGTGATTGTTTCGGCCTCAGATCTTCAGAGAGTTGATCCCCTCGGTACTCAGACAAATACTGAATATCCAAACAATGAGAACAATGCAGAGGAAAACATTACAGACAGCATCATGTCAGGCGTTTGCAGAATTAACAGAATAACTACGTGCAGCTTGTTTTCAGCTGTGTTGAACAGTGTTGTGAAACAATGGTTTGGTTTCTCCAATAGAGCAGCTGTGTAGTGAGATTGTGTTATTCATGGTTTATGGTCGTTATTTATGGTTGCTATTAAAAGTTTTGTCGTAACAACAATGGGGGAAAACAATGTGTCATTGATAAACGTCTAAGTTCATGTTAAAGCTGCACTAAATAAACTGTATCATCAGCCTAAATTACCAAGTGGTTCTACAAGACAGAAGAGCGTCATGTCCCCCTAATTGAGACGCCGTGGATTTGCCCTGTTTGCCCAAATTAAATTCTGGTGTCGGTTATGGTCCCTGGTGGGAAATCTTCTCCACATAGGAAGTGACAAATTGAAACGTAAAGGAAAAATCCACCCTAAAACACTAAAGCTATAGGCGATGTACTTTTGTTATTTGGTGAATTTTTCTTCTTCATGTGGATAACTGTCCAATCATAGATGACGTGATGTCACTTTGAGATATTTCCAGCTTGATATCAGAAAATGTCTCATGATCTAAACCATCAACGGTAACCGTCAGGTTTTGGTGTCAGACAATCAGAATCAAAGAGCAAGGGCTTCTTTCTAGACCGACGATCAACAATCATACAGGAGAAATCCATCAGAGGAGAGAGAGAGACCAATTTCTCCACCGACAGTAGATAGACCAGAATGCAATGCAGTAGCAGAGATAGACCAGAATGCAATGCAGTAGCCGAGATAGACCAGCATGCAATGCAGTAGCCGAACACTTTGCAGTTCAAAAACACTTTGTCTGCCACTCTCTTTTCTAATCCTCGGTGAAGTTTTACCCTGGAAAATGACATTTGAATTTCTTGGCGCTCCTTTGATACCAGGTCAACTAATTTTGCTTTACAGACATTGCTGTTAAAACAAGAAAAGAAAAATAAAGACATCTCCCCTCAAGCTGCTACAGTGGCAACCATCCTGATGGCATTAGGATGTCTGAGGTATGAACTGTGGTATTATCTTGCCTTTGGAAAATTGTTACTGTTGCAGAAAAAACACAGAAATGCAGTTTTGGTGTCACTCACTTTCTTGCTTGACTTGAAAAAGCACAATATCATTTATGTTTTGAGTAAGTTTCACAATACTTTGAAACCTTTGAAGCCTTTGAAAGCCAATGAATAACTTCAGGAATACATGGCCGTCCATGACAAAAAGCCTTCTTTTCTTCCTTTCTTCAGAAAAATGATATCTGCAGATGGATGGCTTTGGTCTGACAGCAGTGAAATATTATTTGGGACATTTTGGGGGGATCGTGGATGACAGAGAGACAGGAAGGGAAAAAAGAAAGCGAGAGTGATAACGAGAGTCAGGCAGAGAATTTGAACAGAACAATAGACGATTCAGAAAAAGACCAGTCGTGACCCAAAATGAACCAAACCAATGAAAGGAAAACGGAGACGCAATTACTGCCAACGAGGCGGAACGGGCTTCTCACCAAAACTGTTAGGGTGTAGAAGTAATCACCAGGCTGAAAACCCCAAACAGTGGTTATCCTGACGGCCTGAACCTCGAGACGTAGGCTTCCTGATGCAGACCACCGCTGTGACTGGCCTGAGGCAAGTTAATATCAGAAGACCCGATGATGCCCGACATCCCGGTAGGTCTTGATGACTTTGCACCCAGCTCTAATGAATATCGCCCTCTGTTGGTTCCTGTCCACTGGTCTGCTGGAAACTTTGAAGGGTGCCTGGGATCCATTGATAAGGGATTCAAGTCCGGACAGAAGGGGAGAGGAGGGGCTTACGGACAGGCAACACATAGTTGTTTGATTTTTTGTTTGGACAACGCCTTAAGGCTGTGACACACCCCTTTTTGAACGTCCGTGCGGCTGTCCATGTCCACACCATGTACGACGTCAACCAAAGGAAAATGGAGTCGTTTACGGAGCATCTAATAGCTGAGGTCAGGAGGTATTCGCACCTGTACAACCCCACTGAAAAAGGGAATAAGGACGTGCAAAAGCTTCCAAATCTGTGGTGTCAGATTGCACAGATGGTAGGCAGAGATCCTGAAATGTGAAAAAAAACCATGGAAAAACCAACAACTCTTCGTCCTCACTGAGGAGCCGCTCATTCACAATGAACTTCTTCTACCAAACCGAGCTGTCGACTACAATATTGCAAACACTGCACCCTATAGTTTTGGATAATCTTGTATTTCCACCACAACCACAAATAGTATAAATGCTCAAATGCATATTCGTAGCCGTCCGCGAGCCTACCCACGCCTGCACAGACTCTACATAGTCTGTAGAGATGCAACAAATAGGCAAGTGACATTTTGTTGAACGTCTACTTTTTGTCACCTGAGAGTTAACTATCAACATTTGACTATCCAAATAAAGTCCTACTGACTTTTTTCTCCTCCTCAAACACAAAACTCAGCTGTGAGCGACGCTAGTAACAGAGACAGCAAGAGGTCAAAGGGCGCGTGACATCATTCTGTCGCAATAAACAAGACGAGAGAAGAAGATCGCGAGGAACCCATTCTGGGAGGGAGGATGCAGGAAGACGACGTCCTGCTGGGAGAGCAGAGACAGTTTGATCATCTTGTCCAAGAGCTTTTCAAGAGTTTTTCTTTTCAGGGGCAATTTTCTCCTGACAGTGAAGCAGTTCGACCGGCTTGTTAAGCCGAGGACGGTGACATCGACGTAGCGATGAAATGCACGGTAAAGTGAAGTTGAGCTGTTGTTCGGCTTGGAGCCCAGAGGAGCGTCACAACGCGAGGCGCATAGTAGCAGCGAAGACAGAGAACCTTTTACTCTGACAGCAAATCGTTAACTGGGTGGAAGTAGACGAGGCAGGTTGAGGGAAAGTGGGTGCAATAAAAAAAAAATACATCATCACAAAATAACTCCTGGAAACTTCTCAGATTGATGATATATAGATCTGAGGGTGGACTTTACCTTTACACACACTGCTTTCTCATATTCAAGCATGTTTCAAACTGCTGCTGGACCTTTTAAAGCTGCTGTACCCCCCATCCTCCAACCCACACACCCACCAGGGTTAATTAACAATCAACCCTGCAGCCAATTACAGGCCACTGATGGTCCACATTATGAAAAATATGCTTTTATTGGAACACAGTAGGTTGGTGGACTTCATTCCAGCGCTGACATTTACAACATGGACGTGAACATGAGTACAACAGATTAGAAATTACAAAGGGCGAAGAACTGAACTGTTCAGATGCCTACTGTACCTTATCCTGGATGGGCTCCGACCCACACACACTGGTAATGTTGGGGAAAACATCAGACCATCCCTCCGCTGTGCAGTTCTTGCTAATGTTCCCTATGAGGGGAAGAGAAACACAGCTAGTTATCTCATGCTTCACTCCCACACCACGAGTTTCCCTCCAAAATGTGATATCCACCATTACAGCAACGTGGCACCTTCTCCGTCAAAATGATCGACAGCACAAAATTAAAACAAATGATGTGCCGCCCCTGCTTATGTTGACTGCCAATGGAGGAAAAACTAATTATAAACACATCACTTTAATCACCAAGTACAACACATACAAGAATGTGTCTGGTGCAGAGGCATGCAGCGCTGCACACGGTTCTTTAATCATACAGTAGAACCACATCAGTATATTGTACTACAAAACTGGAAGAGGAAAAACAAGTAAACGTCGTCCCCAACAAATGATGCAGACTCTCTTTGGGCCAGTTCGTAATCATGCCTTCCAAGTTTCATCAAAATGGGGCCGGTGATGGAGCAGCTGTGGCCTCTTAAAGTTTGGTATTTTGACCTTTAATTATAGCGCCCCTATTGGCCAATCAGTGTGGTTTGTAATAGCTGCCACCTTTAAAGTGTAGGAGTTGGGGAGTTGGTCTGTCATGTTTTTATTCAGATACTCCACTGGTATAGTGGAGCCTACTATCACTCAACATAATGTATGCTAATGTGTTAGTATGGAGCCTACTGTCAGTCAACGTAGTGCATGCTAAAGTGTTAGTATGGAGCCTACTGTCACTCAACGTAGTGCATGCTAAAGTGTTAGTATGGAGCCTACTGTCACTCAACGTAGTGTATGCTAAAGTGTTAGTATGGAGCCTACTGTCACTCAACGTAGTGCATGCTAAAGTGTTAGTATGGAGCCTACTGTCACTCAACATAGTGTATACTAAAGTGTTAGTATGGAGCCTACTGTCACTCAACGTAGTGCATGCTAAAGTGTTAGTATGGAGCCTACTGTCACTCAACGTAGTGCATGCTAAAGTGTTAGCATGGAGCCTCCTATAACTCAACATAACATATGTTATAACTCAACATAGCATATGCTACAGTGTTAGCATGGAACACCAGAACAATGATCTACCGGGGACACTTGGATGTTTTTGGTGTCTATGTTCTCGTTGCTTAACGGTTGAGTTGACTAACGGGCCGACCTCCAAAACTCTGTGTACTCAAGTAAAGTAAAACTCAACTGAAGTAGCGGTACTCTTTCCACGTCTGTCACTCTCTGATATATATCACCAGAGCACACGGCAGAAGAAGCAGCATGTACTTCTCATACGTCATACTTTAGTACATACCAAGTACTTTCACTATTTCACCTGATACCAATTGTGAATGAAGATGAGGACTTCCAATTTAGATTAAATCGCCGCTGGCTGGTGTTTACAATACAGATGCACAGCGGCGTTTGTCTGAGAGGCAAACCGATGTAATCTACGGATGTGAGATTGCTTTCCTCATCCCAGACTCTTTGGCGTTGATGCAACTGCCCCAGTGTTTCCAATTCAAGGGCAACATGGCATCTCACAATGGTCAAAATACAGAGAGAGAGAGAGAGAGGAAGGAGATAAGGAAGAGAGTGAGAAGGAGATGCGTTTCCTTTTACACTATCAGAGATATACATTTTGTATATTTGTGGACTAAGAGTAACAGATGAATACTAACCAGTCAAACTGCTGGAAAAGGTTTTAAATTACTGTCTGTTAAAGTACCTGTTAGTTTTGTACATTTTATATTACTGCTTATTAATATCTGAGTGCTTTGGCAACAGAAGTAAGACTGGTCATGATTCTGGAAGAGAAGAGAGAGAGAAGGGGAAAATGAGGGATGGTAAAAATAGAAAGAGAGAAAAACAAGGAGAGAGGGAGAGAGATAAAAAAAGATGCAAAGAGAGAAATCTGAGACAAAACAAGAGAGAGAAGCAGAATGAGCAGCTGTGTGTCGGTTTCTGTCTAAAACGATATTCATTCATTCATTCGTTCATTCGTATTACATTTAATATCATTTGTATTAAAAGTTCTTAGGCGCATGTAAAAAAAATAAACATCTAAAACAAAATTTATATTTAAACAAAATCTAGGGTGCCTAAGACTTTTGCACAGTACTGCATGTCATCATTTTGCCATGTGAAGCGCTTTGTAACTCTGTTTTGAGACATGCTATAGTTCTTATTATTATCATTATTATTATAATTAGCGGGATAGACAGCCGCTGATTTAATATTCTAAAATTAAAGAGTTATATCCATTGTGGAAGAAAATATTCTACCTGAAGATCATCAATAATCAATAATATAGATGATCCAGTAATATCAATTATTTCATATTATTTATATCATCATAGTGAAAAAAACATAATTTTGTTGTACAATTAGTCCAAATGGTGGATGTTTCATTTTGGCACAAAGTTCTTCAATTACTTGTTTTCTCAGTCCAGTCACGTCAAGGAGCCACAACTGAACAAATCCCTTCAGGTCGCACGGCGTTCGACTTCCTGTCTGCACTGAAAGTTCACAGTGGAGGATGGGTCTCCACTTGTGACTTCTCAGGGTTTGGAGGCGTCCCAAACCGGGAGGCTAAGAGACTTTGAATGAGCCGGCGGGTGCTTACACAATGTTTAGCCATCGATGGACATGAGGCTCAGGGTGCATCTCCTCATCTGGTCACTGGAGGAGGAATGTTATGGATTCAGGGGATGGATTCGCTAAATCCACTGCACACATTCACACAGGGGAGACAAATGAGGCTGAACAATGTGAGATGGAATTAAAAGAAAGGAAGAAAGAAAGAAAGAAAGAAAGAGACCAGAGAAAGTGAGAGGTAAACCCACCTGGAGTTTGCAGCCTCTTTTCCCAAGGACGTTTTAAAGGTGAAGATACAAACAAATGAGGGCCGTCCTCCATATTTATGTTGAATCGATGTTTTTATGAAGCCTCTCCAACCGAGCGGCTCTCTCTTTGGGAGCTCTCATTAAACTGACAGGGTTTTAACTGACATGCAAGAAGAATTTCATGAAAAGAAATGATAAATTGATCGACGTGTCGGCGAGAGTGCCTTGCTTTTCGTCTGTCACGCTTTTGATTAGAAGCCTACCGTTTCTGCCGAATAAGGTCTTGAGGACTCGGGGACAGGGGATGGTGATGGTCTCCCCGATCTCAGCACGCTCCCAGCACGCTATGTTGTCCCATGATCCTTTGCACCACCGTCCTGTAAAAAAGAATGGAAGGACGCATAAAGAGATTATAGTTGATTTGATGTTATGCGCTGGAGATGCCGAGGCGTTGGTGCAGGCGCTGCAGCGTGTTTATAATAAGTATATTTCTTAACAAACTCAGGTATCGGTCAGACTGGACTTTATTCTTGTCTTGTGGATTTCATCGCCACTCAGGCTGCTGGAAATCATTTCAGTGCAGATCTGTGACAAAACCCTGTCAGCTCGTAATGGACAAAACTGCCTGATAATTAAATAACTTCCCAAATGGTAATACTTTGTTCGTCTAAATGAGTCAAGAGTTTCTTCCCTGATAATTCATTATTCCTATTGAGGGTCACAGGGTTTCCTGATTATCATTATTATATTACAAGGGTGTAACCTGTTCAATTATTACAATATCAGCCTCAGGATGTTATTACATTATCCAGCAAATTACATTTTCAACCCCTTTAGAGTGACATTATCACGTCAAGTTATTACATTACCAGTTGCCTCAACAACACACATACCACTGCAGGGCAATAGTGAACAAAACCACATGTAATATGAAGTGCAACAGTGGCGTAATACACAGGGTGTCTGCAAGTTTGATCAACCTAAAGACATTTTCAATGCCAGTTAGAATGAAATAAGAGACCAATTTCACATTTGAAAAAAAGGTGGAAATGAAACTGGAGACTGTCAGAAAATCGTCTAAAGACTTAAAATCCTACATTTACTGTATTTAAGACCATTTCAGGGTTTGATTCAAGACATTTTTTTTCAGGACCTGCCGGCGCCCTGATCCAGTATACTACACAGTCCTGAGTCATATAAGAGGTTTGAGATCACTGCTGAGGAATACACTTGGTAATGGATGTGGCACGGCAGGAAACAGGCTATCATTCTTTTCATTCTTTTCACAGTGACTCCATGTGTGGAGAGTTTTGTTTGAAAATGAGAAACCCAAAAATCTTCCATTTGGAAAAACACAGTGGCTGTTAATCAGGAACCTCAGACCGCCGTCAGATCCTCTCCTGCTCAACGGAGGATGTGGGTGCATGTCGTCCTCCGAGGGAGAACAGAGCACCGAGAGTTTCATCGTCTGCTCCAGAAGATAGTGTCCTTTTCCAGGGTTAGTTAGTTTCTCCTGACTTGAAGCGAGGAGGGTGACATGTTGAAACATGTTCAACCTGGAGCCCGGGGCCGAGAGGTGGATAGCTTGGAGACGATGAGTGTCGATTTAAAAAAAAAAAAAGGTGCAGGCGCCTAAAAAGGCTCTTTTACTTGGTTTTTCATCATTTTATTATTGATCTTTGCATTAAGAGCTTTAAATGGTATCATTATTATTTACCATTGAATCAAAAGCTTGGTCTCATACCCCAGTCATGGCTGTTTACCTGCCAAAGTGGCTGGTAGAGAAGGCAAGTTCATCCACTGTATGAAAATTTACCAGCATAAATATATATATATACATATATATATACACAGTATCAAATTGGTGTTGGATGTTTACTATTTTGTTCTCTGCATTAGTGTGTCAGTAGAAAAGAACAAATTTGAGATTTACAAACATTCATTTTCCTACAAAAGGTCAATGTTACAGAGTTTTGCACAGTACTGTATATATTAGCAAAATAGATTCATCATTTCTGAACAGCACCTTAATAATGATCTTAAACATTATTTAAACATTATTATATCATTATTATACTGCAGCACATACAGACTATATCAGGACAACATGCTAGGATGAGGCCGACACTCCGCAACATTCAAAAAGCCTTTTTAGAAACAGAGGAAGGGAGGCTGCTTGGTACAATCCCCCCCCCCTCTCCCCCCCCCCCCCTCCCCCCAAGCTACCAGGGCATCAGACTGTGAAAGAAAACGCTATAAAAAGAAACCTATTAGTGTCAAATAGAAAAACAAACACACAGCCAGGGGAGATGAAAAACGAAACAAGAGCTGTCGTTGTTTTCTGCGACCCGGCTCCCGTGTTGCTTGGACTACAGTCATGGCAGGTGAATGACTAGTACAGTCATGGCAGGTGAATGACTAGTACAGTAATGGCAGGTGAATGACTAGTACAGTCAGGGCAGGTGAATGACTAGTACAGTAATGGCAGGTGAATGACTAGTACAGTCATGGCAGGTGAATGACTAGTACAGTAATGGCAGGTGAATGACTAGTACAGTCAGGGCAGGTGAATGACTAGTACAGTAATGGCAGGTGAATGACTAGTACAGTCATGGCAGGTGAATGACTAGTACAGTCATGGCAGGTGAATGACTAGTACAGTAATGGCAGGTGAATGACTAGTCACAGCTCGTATTCAGCCTACATGTCAAACACATGTTGTATTAAAACTGTCTGCAGTTACAGCTCACATTTCAGGCATTTAGCTGACTGGGACTGGGAGCAGCACCTTTGACATGATGCTGAAGGAGACGCTGGTCGTTGAGGGAATCAAACTTGGGACTTTTTTGTTACTGCACGGCCTCTGTACGCACTTGGCCACCATGCCGCCTGTAATATAAGGTAGATTTCCGACAGTCGTAGGGGTGTAGTAGGAGTTCAGCGTCTTGCCTAAGGACACTTGGTCAGGATATGTAGCTTTTGACGGACGCGCTGGCTGTTGCGGCCATCGTACCTGTGAGGTTTTGGTAACGGGACGGCCTCTCTAACCCACACTGCCCCTTCAGCAATGTCTGGATCCAGTCTTGGTACTGTATTGTATCATGCACGCTATACAGTGTCTGTCAGATATGCAGTAATCTATGACCTTAATCGACCTCTATTGGTGACCTGTAGGCACTGCAACATCGACTTCACTGTTAAAGGTCAATGAAAGCCACAGAGAGTCTTGAAGCTCCAGTGGTTGGGGAGTTTCTGATCCAAAAAAAAAAAAAGAGTACAGGAAGTGAGTTGTGAAACCTCAGCACCTATTGGTATTGATCAATAACCCTATCAACCCCCTGCAGATGTATCATGGTCATGTTGTGCTAACAGGACAGTAAAAAGCGCCAGGCTCAGCAGCAGCGCCACCAGCGTCTTCTTTGGGGAATTTAGCTATAAACTTGTTGTGCAGATGGTAATTGGTCGGTGTTATTGATCACAAATAGCCAATGGACATTTCCTGCTTGAAGCTGATTGGTTTTCGCTTTACTCCATGAGGGGAATTTATTGCTCAAGTTGTAAGCCGTCTCCTGGAGTGAACGTCTCTTCGCATCCGTTGCTTCTACATTTCACATTCTTGGTTGAACGTAGAGAAAGGACAGTTTAATTCGTTCCATCTATTGCCTGGGTGCTGTGACCTCTGACCCTTGAGCGCCGCGCTAATGTCGATGATCTAGGAATCGACTCTGCTGTGGATCTCAGTGGAAGTCTCTCTGGATGAGCTCGTCTGCTAAAGGCCTTGAATGCTAAAAGTAAAAATGCTTCATTCAGGTCGCGTTCACCACACCTGCACGGTCCGCCACATTTGGCTGGAGAGCTTTTTATATTTATATATTTATATATAGACATTTATATTCTACAGTCTTCAACTCTCACTGAAACTGCTGAATCGTCATACTGAAGGGAAAGTTCATGTGAAGTTTTTCCACAGAAAGGAATATTTAAGGAATCGATCGGGAAAGTTTAATTGAGATTCTCTAGAGATTCTATGATAAGAGGAGAATTGGAAAAGGATGAAAGAGGAAAAGAGAGAAAGGATGTTTTTGGATCTAAGGATGATTAACTTACTTCTTTGAATGACATTGATTGTTTCATACATTTCATTGCTTTGGCAATATTGTTTTAAACTTTCATGCCAATAAAGCTTGTTGTTAAGTTGTTGAATTGAATTGAAAGACTAAGAAAAGGAGAGAACAAAATGAAAACTCAACATAAAAGAAATAAAGAGGAAAAGAAAGCGAGGGATGGAGAGAGAAGAAGAGTGAGAGAGAAAGTGAGAAAGAAAGACAGAATCTTAGAAAGAGAGAGAGGGAGAGAGAAAGACTGAGTGAATGATAGACAGAAACTAAATGGATGAAAGAGGAAAAGAGGGAGGGAGAGAGGAAGTGAGAGAGAGTGAGCTAGAGGAAGAG
This sequence comes from Hoplostethus atlanticus, assembly GCA_034670405.1. NCBI lineage: Eukaryota > Metazoa > Chordata > Actinopteri > Trachichthyiformes > Trachichthyidae > Hoplostethus > Hoplostethus atlanticus. Next base: position 381,359 of record JAXDDX010000075.1, on the reverse strand, counting down.
AGAGACTAAATAAAGAAGACATAGAAAACAAAAGATAAAAGAAAGAAAGAGGAAAAGAGAGCGAGAGAGAGGAAGAGAGAAAGAAATGTAGTGAGAGAATGGGTGAGGATGAGAGGGAGGGGAGGGAGAGGAAGAGCAAGAAAAAGTGAGACAGAGAGAAGAAGAGAGAGAGAGGATGAGAGAGAGAGAGAGGAAAAGAGAAGACAAATGAGGAAGAGCTGAAACAGAGCAGATGTCAGACTGTGTCCCGGCTCTCACAAGAAACACCGACACAGTCCAGCCTGCAGCGAGTCCCGTCCTGCATCTGGTCCCGTCCTGCAGCGGGTCTCGTCCTGCAGCGGGTCTCGTCCTGCAACGGGTCCCGTCCTGCAGCGGGTCCCGTCCTGCAGCGGGTCCCGTCCTGCAGCGGGTCCCGTCCTGCAGCGGGTCTCGTCCTGCAACGGGTCCCGTCCTGCAGCGGGTCCCGTCCTGCAGCGGGTCTCGTCCTGCAACGGGTCCCGTCCTGCAGCGGGTCCCGTCCTGCATCGGGTCCCGTCCTGCAGCGGGTCCCGTCCTGCAGCGGGTCTCGTCCTGCAACGGGTCCCGTCCTGCAGCGGGTCCCGTCCTGCAGCGGGTCCCGTCCTGCAGCGGGTCCCGTCCTGCAGCGGGTCCCGTCCTGCAGCGGGTCCCGTCCTGCATCGGGTCCCGTCCTGCAGCGGGTCCCGTCCTGCAGCGGGTCCCGTCCTGCAGCGGGTCACGTCCTGCAACGGGTCCCGTCCTGCAGCGGGTCCCGTCCTGCATCTGGTCTCGTCCTGCAGCGGGTCCCGTCCTGCAGCGGGTCTCGTCCTGCAACGGGTCCCGTCCTGCAGCGGGTCCCGTCCTGCAGCGGGTCCCGTCCTGCAGCGGGTCCCGTCCTGCAGCGGTCCTGCATCGGGTCCCGTCCTGCAGCGGGTCTCGTCCTGCAACGGGTCCCGTCCTGCAGCGGGTCCCGTCCTGCAGCGGGTCCCGTCCCGCAGCGGGTCCCGTCCCGCATCGGGTCTCGTCCTGCAGGGGCTTTTATCCTGCGGTGCTTTAAACCCTGATTCAACCAGGGAAACTTGACCTGCTTAAATCCATTCATACTGTTTGACCCACAGAGGCCAAGTACTACCAGTCTCTCTCTCTCATCTTCTCTCTCTCTCTTCTTCTTCTCTCTTCTTCTTCTTCTCTTCTTCTTCTCTCTCTTTTTCTTCTCTCTCTTGCTTCCTTTTCCTGTCGTTCTCTTGTCCTTTCGTTTTCTGTCTCCATTTAGTTTCTCTCCTTCTCATCCTAGTTTCTATCTTTCTTCCTTCCTCTCTTTCTTTCCATTCTCTCCCTCCATCTCTACCTCTTTCGTTCCTCGTTCCTCTTCCTTTTCCTTCCATTTAGTGTATCTCCCTCGCTCAATTGCTTTCTTTCTCTCCTTCTCTCTTTTCCTAGAAAAATAGCGCTAGAAGGGAGAGCAAAGAGGAACCAAGAGACCCTCTACCTTCACCCTAAAGGAGCATGAATCATGGTGGCAATGTGAGCTAAGTCAGTCTGGTATGTGGGGGTTTATGTCAGCTGAAGGAGTCTGTGTTTCCTACAGTACACGGGATGATGTGACAGAAGTCGGGACTGAGAGTTGAACCCAGTATATAAGGACACGTTTCGCTCATTAATCTCATCATGAGCCCAGGTGAGACAAAGGACGCTACCTGATGTGACCAGAAACGTGACGGGGTAAAGAAAATGAATGAATGAATCAAATTCAGGCCAAGTTTATTTCTACAGCCCTTTATCACAGACGAGCCTTAAAGGACTTTACAGGCCTAACTAGGTCAGGCTGATAGACAATCACCGACACCACCAGACTAAGGTAGCCTAACCTGACCGACACCACCAGACTAAGGTAACCTAACCTGACCAACACCACCAGACTAAGGTAGCCTAACCTGACTGACACCAGCGGACTAAGGTAGCCTAACCTGACCGACACCACCAGACTAAGGTAACCTAACCTGACCGACACCACCGGACTAAGGTAGCCTAACCTGACCGACACCAGCGGACTAAGGTAGCCTAACCTGACCGACACCACCGGACTAAGGTAGCCTAATCTGACCGACACCAGCGGACTAAGGTAGCCTAACCTGACCGACACCAGCGGACTAAGGTAACCTAATCTGACCGACACCAGCGGACTAAGGTAGCCTAACCTGACCGACACCACCAGACTAAGGTAGCCTAACCTGACCGACACCACCGGACTAAGGTAGCATAACCTGACCGACACCAGCGGACTAAGGTAACCTAACCTGACCGACACCAGCGGACTAAGGTAGCCTAACCTGACCGACACCACCAGACTGAGGTAACCTAACCTGACCGACACCACCGGACTAAGGTAACCTAACCTGACCGACACCAGCGGACTAAGGTAACCTAACCTGACCGACACCACCGGACTAAGGTAACCTAATCTGACCGACACCAGCGGACTAAGGTAGCCTAACCTGACCGACACCACCAGACTAAGGTAACCTAACCTGACCAACACCAGCAGACTAAAGTAGCCTAATCTGACCGACACCAGCGGACTAAGGTAGCCTAACCTGACCGACACCAGCGGACTAAGGTAACCTAACCTGACCGACACCACCGGACTAAGGTAGCCTAACCTGACCGACACCACCGGACTAAGGTAGCCTAACCTGACCGACACCACCGGACTAAGGTAGCCTAACCTGACCGACACCACCGGACTAAGGTAATCTAACCTGACCGACACCACCAGACTAAGGCCTCTATGACGAGGAGGAAAAACCAGAAAAACCGTGTAGGAGGAAAAATGGAAGAAACCTTGGGCATGCAATTGAAAGAGGCTGTGTGTATAGTTCAGTTCAGTAGAATAGTTCAGTATCCATGTTCAGGGGCCCCTATAGTTCGGTGTACGTAGTGTAGGGCCATATGAGTCGGTGTCCTCAGTTGACCGGGGGGCTGAATAGACCGGTTAGATTGATCCACCGCTATTCACTTTATTCACTCCACAAAGTGTATGAAACAACTTGCCGGAAACTTTCCCCCTGACAGTTTCCCCCGCCGAGGATTTGGGCCATGTTATTATTGTGCTCTACTTCACGTCATTGAGCTTTAATTAACACAGCAGGGGGATTCAGCGTCACGTCGCTGGAGAGGACGGTTCTGCTCATTAACCCTCCAGAAAAGGTTTAGTCTTTTACCCTTCAGTCTGAGATGAAAGGAATAATAAAATAAGGGTTTTATTTCAGGGGACATGCCCTTTAGAGACAAAACTACAGATCGACACATTCTGTATCCCTCACATTATATTAGTACATGTCTATATCTCATGTTACAGGTAGGTCTGTTCACCCTTCTCAATTTAAAGTCAACAAACTAATTGAAGTTTGTCTTATTTAGAGAATGTTGAGCCAATTCAACACAATTACACAAAACATTTACAATTACAAGATGCTGGAGCTGGAGCGCGAGCCGGTGTGGACAGCAGCGTTGGTGAAAGTGAAAGTGTTTCTGCAGCGAGAGACGCACGACTGAAAAATGCGTCTGCGTCGCGTCCTGTGTAGACCAGGCTGGGAAAAATGAATACAACTGGTTTTAAAAAGCGAAATAATGCCTCAACTAGTCCAGGATTATGGCTCTGTCAAAAACTGTTGTCTATAAAGGCAGATCGTTGGAAGAGAGGGTTTGGTTGATGAACTGAGGCTCCATCTAAGCTTGTTTTTGACCAAGAAAAACCCGTATTGTTGTTAACTTACAGCTTGTTGTGTTGGAAAGTAACGCGGGTGTGCACCGTCCAGCGGTGGACACAGGGATGTGTTTCCTTAAAGAGTGTACTTGAGCGTTTTCTCTCCCTCCTGATGAAACCAGATTCTTGCTGTGGATAATTGTCCCATTAGTGAATTGGCTCAACATTATCTAGACAACAACTCAGTCAAACTTGTTAAAAGATTGAATTTCGGCACTTACTTTAAATTGAGAAACATGAAGCGACTCTGCTTTTGCCCACAGTTAGCCTGGCGGGGAGTATTCTTGATGAATTCTCAGTTAAATTACACTCTAATTGCAAAACTGCTCAACTCGGCTTTGTGGAGGATTTAGCACAATCTGTTGAAATTAGAAATGTGAATCAGAAATATTGTCCAGGCCTCATTAAACCAAACCAGAAAGTCTTTAGGGAATGTGAGAAGTAGCAATATTAATAATAATAATCATATCTGTATTTCTACAGCACTTTTCCTAACCAGCTCAATAAATGCTGTAGAACCAAACCTTTAGGATTTAGGATCATTTAAGATCAGTTCAATAAGATTTGATGGGGTTCACAAAAGTTATTTGGTATTCTACATGTTAAAACACACTTTAACAAGTCATTTTGTCTCCTTACATCTTAATTCAGCTCAACAGAGAGACGTTGCCTCATCCGGAGGCTTTACTGAAAGAAGTAAATTTAACTTTAACGGAAGATTTTTCACTTATTTTGAGAAAAATAAGATTTGTATGTATGAGATGAAGTTGTTGGATGTTTTTAAAAAGGATGTTTTTGTCAGTAGTCTGCTGAAAGGTTTGTTATTGTGGTTTACTCCTCCTCCTGAAACGGAGCGTTGCAATATATCACACGGTTTACAATAGTGTATTAGTGATGGTCTGTAGGCTGCAGTCTGAGCATATAAACACTGTCACCACTGCTTACATTTCTGACCGCGGCAGCTGGTTGAGCTATGATCTAAAGATTTCCTCAGTATACTTTAGAGACTTTCAAGCAGCCAGATCACGGCGGCGCCAACAGTTGAAGAGGTTCGTCTCATTTTTGCATTTAAAGGGGCAATAAGCAGAAGTTTTACTGCCCCAGGGGCAGTACCAGAGGAGATCAGTTCTATCGATGCTGCTGCAAGTCCTACTGGTCACAGCTTAAACAGATGTTCAACATTAAATCACCTTGTTTTGAGCTGTAAACATATTTGTATGTCTTGTACATTTAATTTCAGCAGACTGCTTTCAGAGTTAAAAAATGTATTTGTCTTGCCCTCCTTTGGTTGAAAAAAAACCATCGGTGATGAAATACCGAAGATTGAAAAGATTTAAAACAATGTCTCCACAGCGGTCTACATTGAGTTAGCAGGTAGCGGTTCGGTGCCTTGCTCAAGGGCACTTTGGTCTAACTGGCTGGTGATGGACACACTGGATGTTGCAGGGATCAAACCTGCAGGCTTTCATCACCAGGCCACCCTGCCCCAACAAATCATGTGACTTTTAAAGAACAGCATGAAACTTAAGTCCTTAAGTCTTGCTTGAAAAAAATGCTAACACTTTAACAGATGAATGTTCAATATTTTGAGATATTGAATGGTATATATATATTTTTTTATGTAAAGAACAGAACTCTTCATTTACAATTCATTCTGTCTGTGAAAAAGTTTTACTATGAAGGTCGTATATCAGATTATATCCATGCCAACATGTCATATGTAGCGTTCAGGAGTTACTCAACGCCATCTACCATCGGGGCCGGTCCTTAAAGACGCAGCAGCACAAACGGAGCCAGATCTTAGGCAGCGTTCACTTGGCTTTGAAACCAACTCGGACGAGAACGAACTAGTAAGAACGAACTTGCAAGACCAGATTGAGGGCTCAGCACCCGCCCCGCAAAATGAAAGCGCTGGTTCATACAGTTCTGGTGATAATCTGGTCCTTTGTTTCCCTTATTTTTATGCCAGAACTCACATGGACAGAGAGACCGCCTCTGTATAGGTTTCATTGGCTTATGAAGTCCGTTAGCGGATGACATTTACCTACGCTCCGTCAAAAGGTTTGACTTTTTTGACGTTCTCTCATGCCATATTTTCATTACATAGGTCTCATTGCTCTGTCCCTAAAGCACCAAATTCATTTTTTGTCAGCCTGCAGTGTGTGGATGGTTTTGTTTCAGAGCGTGAGGTGACCTTTGGGCTTGCCGGTGGCGTCCTGCTCCCTCAGCCTGTCCAGACACTCCGCCTGGTCTCGCTCCAGATCCAACAGGAAGTTGCATGTCGGATGCCGGCCGCTCACCTGTAGAAAAACAAGGAAGGAAAACATTCACGATTTCCTTCATGCTTTAAGCTGCACTTGGAAAGATCTCCACGTGAAAAAGACCTTGAGAGAGTTAAACCAGTACATGGTTTCTGGGTAATGAAGTCCTTCAACTTTCAGAAGCTCAGTTACCTCCTGCTGCCACTCGGTCGGTACGCTCTCCTGCTGTTATTCTGCACACCCTCATACATGCTGTCACTCATACACTTTCATATTTCTATTTGATATTTTTCTACTTATTTATATTCCACTTTGCTTTGCTCATCATCATTCACTGAAGTCTCGTCTGAACCGAGGGCGTTTTTTATCCACAACAACACATTTTGTAAGGATGGTGAAGAGGGAGAGAGAGAGGAGGAAGGTCAGGGGAACGAATGAAGGAATACCTGAATGGATGAAGAGTAATTTAAGTCTCTGTATTTATTTACCCTTGTATTTATTTACCTCTCTCATATTTACCCATGTGTTTATTTACCCTTGTGTTTATTTACCCGGTCAGAATTTATTTATTTATTTGTAAAATTCACCGGTGGAGGGAAATATCTCCCGCCAATACTCGGGGGGAAGCCCAGGCCATGACTGACAGGTGGATAAAGGGTCACGATAAGCAGCTTAAGTCAACTATCTCTCTCCTGTTTCAGTTTAATGAGCTTCAAACACACAAACACAACACACATAAACAGGTTACAGTTAAACATGTTCAGTCTCTCTGTGTCTCTGACAGCCACTGAAACTAGTTGTGAGTATTAATGAGTGTGTGTGTGTGTGTGTGTGTGTGTGTGTGTGTGTGATGTTTGCAGCGTAGCAGCAGGTGAACGTGTCAGTGCCCTGTTCACCGTTCTGAACCCAAACTGTAATTTCAGCCGTGATTTATTGTTGCATTTCCTTTTCTTCCTCTTTTTGTATTTCTTCCTATTCCTGTATTTCCCCCGTCATGAAACGAGGAGGCGGTAGTGGAATCAGGACAGGAAGGTTTTGAATGAGGAACATGTTAAATCTTGACCTTGTGCGATTGTGTCCTGGTGATTTCAGCGAATGTAATTATTCTGTGTGAGTGTGTTTCGTGAACCCCGAGAGGTTGGGGGTTCATTTTTAAAGTAAAAAGTCCAGTAGACTAGCTCCTCTGTGTGCTGGTGAAGACAGAGGTGCCTGATAATGCCAATCCTTTTTCGTCTAGACACACAATTCCCCCCCCCCCCTCCCCCCCGTCATGAGAAACGGAGGCTGTAGAGGAAGGGGATTTTTTTTGCAAAGGTTTTGGTGCAAACTTCAAGTTTTTGCTTGGTTAAATCAGGAAGTTGTCGTGTGCGAAGAGGTTGGGTGGTGATTCATTCATACTGCTCGCCCCATGTGAGTAGGGCGTCAAGACGACTGGCAGCGTGGGCGCCTTAGTGTGTGTAGATACAGCCAATGTGATTTTGCAGCGGGTTCACCCCAACGTAAGGGATGCGGTCCTACTGTTTAGCGTACCAATGTGTTAAATCAATCCGTGACGGGACCAACAGCGCCGGGCTGTTCCCCGGGTGGACGGAGGACAGACCGGGGCTAAACGGCTGTTCATCTCCACGTCTTCGCCCGTCACTCTCCCTCTGGTTGTTAACGAGGACCCAGATCCTGCCAGACAGATACCCTTTATCCCTTTATCCCTTTATGTGGCAAGCTGGCTGCCATCAGGACGGGACACACACACACAATACACCAAACACTGCTGTCCTGGACATGGAGGAGCTATGCGTTCGGCGTTCGGCGTTCAGCTCCGATGCGTTTCCTCGCCTGTGGCCCGACAAACCACATTAGCCGCGTTGAGAACGACTCAACACGACCATGAGATGAGAGAAATGTTTTGCTACCACGCAGCTGGTGCAGAACGTCGTATTACCCAGGCTGGATGGATAAGAGCACATGCTTATTCAGAGAAACAGCCTGGGGGGGGAGTAGAGGCAGGGGGAAGTGAGGCTACACACACACACACACACACACACACACACACACACACACACACGCACACACACACACACACACACACACACCAACTTCTCTTACCATCAGGCTACCAACACCCCCGGCAGCACTGTGGAGGAGACGCTTCCGTGTGATGCTGAAAAGTTTTGCTGCCGCTAATTAACGCGTGAATGTTCAGCTGAAGTTTTTTGAAAATGAATGAAAAGGCTCAAAACAACCGCATTTCCCATAAACCCCCGCGGCTTCCTGTCTCAGAGAGGACGTTACTCGCTTTGAAGAGCCAGAAGAAGAGTAAGAGCCGATGACCAGGTGAGCTAACGTGAAGGTGAAGCATCAGTTAGAGTGGAACTGGAATCAAGTTGTTTTAACGCCTGTTTTGTGTGTGTGTGTGTGTGTGTGTGTGTGTGTGTGTGTGTGTGTGTGTGTGTGTGTGTGTGATATTGACTGTCACAGTGTAGCGTGAGGTCCAACATGGCCTTGGCTCTCTGCGGTCACCGATCAGGAGCGTCACAGAGAACGGTGGTGCAGAAGGGCCTGTTTAAATGAGACTGGGATCAAGCCAGAGTGGACACACACACACGCACACACACACACACACACACACACATACAATCACACACACATAGGCTTGCACACACACACAGTTACTCTTAGTACACTCACTCTCTTTCTACTCATGATATCACACACATGCACACAAAGTGACGCTTAATAATACTCTCTGCTTCTGCAATCTCACACACACACACACACACACACACACACACACACACACACACACACACACACACAGCCGTCGCCAGTTAATTACCAGTTTAAAATGCTGATGAGTTTGTTTTATCTTCTTCTGCTGTTGCTTCGTTAGCCGACGACCCTCAGCCACCGACTGAGCTTCAGGAAGCGCTACGCTACGCTACAGCAGGACGGGCGCCGGGCCGCTGCAACGTGCACGCCCGTTTCACGTCAGCTCTCAGTTATGAGCAAGGCATTAGGGGGGTCTGGGTGTGGTGCTGAAATTAAATCTGCAACGTTGACTTTCTGTCCACTCCTGCTCGGTTTCCCCATGTAGACATACAGACATGTTTACAGCTCGAGACATGATTTCACTCTCACTTCAGGTTTGGGATTATTTAGCAAAACGAATTGAACGCAACGTGCAGAATGTGCTCAAGCCCGTTGCCTGAGAGAGAATGTGACCCTGCAGCCACCATGTTAAGATGCTGACGCTCCTGTAAAGGTCAGGAGAGAAAGCGTCTGAAACACAAAGGGGCATTAATGTAGTGAGATTACTAAATACTGTTAAAATCATTCAAGATGAATTGAATTTCATATTTTTCCTGCTTTTATTGTGAATACCTTTGCTTGAAAATCGTAACTTTACATTCGTGTTCCTATGTTTCATATCTACTTTCCTCTTGTCTGAAATGTTGTTGATTATATTTAAGATTCAATTTGAAAACTGAAACTCTGCCAGTTCTGCAAATGAGAAACCACATCAATACTTTATGTGACTTTTGTGATGATGTGACTGAGTAACGTCTCTACATGCCAGCTGCTTTCCTAAATACAATTAAAGCCCAGCCAGTTCCCCCTTCGAACTAGAAGAGCATTTGGGTTCATTGTAAGAGCGTTTTGCTCTTCTTGGACTGAAGTGTGTAGAGCTTGTGGGTGGATAGTAGAGGTATTCACCTACCCTTGACTTGTTGCACAATCTCTTATGTTATGAGACGATTTTCAAATGCATTTACTGACTTATCTGACTTGTATGCAAACTACACTTTCATCCATTTTGGACATTATGCTCCTTTTAAAATCATGTTGATTTTCCTGACACCAGGTCCCTTCCAAGCATCATGACTGAACGTCCTGCAGGGTGTCCAGTCCCTGAGGTCTCAGAATAAAACATGTTACCTTCTCGTCGCCATTTGAGGGCTCAGCTTCAGAGCTTTTCATCCCATTTCTCCATCATAGTTAGATTTCCCTCAGTGAAAAAAGCCACCATGCTCACCAAACTATTTTGATGTGTGAAGAATCAGAGGAGCATGATAATCAATACTAATAACTTTCTTTTCTTTTATTCAACCTGAAGCAGAGGCAGACAGACTCAGTATCATCATGTTGTTGCCCAGCCACAGTGAGCGGCACCTGAAAGCTAATTTACTCTTGATGGTTCAGCCTCAGCATCAGTCGGAGCGGTAATAAACATCTGGGACTCTTTGGTTCCGTTCACACTGCAGCTGAAAGCGTCCAAATACAGGTTTTCTCCCTCGCATGTGACACAGATCTGCTGTTTTCTAACCAGTGTGAACAGCAAAAAGCTGCATGGAATCACTTCTGATCTGTGGTATGAAATCTGATCTCGAGTCATGCAACCTACGTGTGACTCAGATTGGAATTTGTCAGCGTTGCCATGCCGATAAGTAAATCGCACTCGTCAGTGGCGGCCGGTGATTGGCTGACTAAGTGGGGCGGGTCATGACAGACACGAGATCATAGAGTAACATTGTAGCGACTCAGTGCACAAACAACAGGGCTTTGGTCTTTAACTGCTACAGTCAATCAAATATGACTCATCACGTCTCTGTGCTCTCTTGTGCCATCTACTGACCATGACTACAATGTTCGTTTGAATGGGGTTAAATGAGAATGGCCAGGGCGTTCTGCCCAGCGCCCCATATGCGATCATAGACCTCAAGCTAAAGTGCAGTCCTTCCAACAACCGCTAGGTGGCAATGCATGTCAATGTAGTGTGTGAGGGACTCGGCGCCCCAGAGCAACAGAGACGGTAATGAAGTCTGCAAACCAACCAAAGCCAATTATTCAACATACATGTATTGACTAGAACACATTTATATGAATTATAAATACAATCTATGAAATGTGTTCAGATAAAAAAAAAAATATATATATTTATATTTATTTATTATTATTATTATTATTATTATTATTATTATTATTATTTTTCTCCATCCAATCAAGTGGGGCGCCGCCCCTAGCGTCCCTATGGACGAGCCGCCACTGGCACTCGTCATTCCCCTGAGACGGTTGTCGTAATTTTAGCGCCTTACCGTGGAGGACAACTGGACACAGCCACGGAAAGGAAGAAGGTCAGTCCGGTCAAAATCTGAGGAAACAAACTGTAACCGACATGTTCAAAACAAGCAGTGGAGTCTTCTGTGTCTTTTCAACATCGGTATCAGATGTGGGTTACATCCTAGAAGAGGTATGAATGGATATTCCTAAAATATCAGATTTGAGCAGTAATTTGACTTGAAAGCCGGCAGTGTGAACAGAGCCAATCGAAGGAACAAAGAAATCCTCCGATCTTCTGGTTAAGTGACTCGTCATGAAGTCAAACACCGGGCGGGACCACAAGTGATCCCAGTGAATGTACTTTCATGGAGGTTTTTTTGTATAATTTGGAATGAAATCACACAGAAAAATAAAACAGAATCCTGCCGGGATGTTCTCTGCCTCTCTGAAAAGAGTCCACCGATGAACTTTGTTTCACATCCGCTAGGGCATCTCCCTCCTCCTTTCTGTTTCGTTGGAGTTCTGTGTTCACTCGTAAAAAAGTTTTTGTGCAAAACAGAGAGCAGACAGACGCGATGTTCAGCATCGATCCTGCTTCTGTTTAGATCCATTCTCTGCAAACTCTCTGCTGCGTCGATACCACATACTGTATATAACACAACTTCTCAGTTGTACTCTTTGTCTAGGACGGTCTCTGGTAGCATCTGTCGCTATATTCAAAAACACAGTTCAATTTTGAAAGTTTCTACTCTGTCCTTGGTAGTGACCGTTAGAGGAAGTTACTGGAAGTGATTTTGCCACTTTAAATTGCTTGTAGAAGCGTTTGGCGGGCTGGTGGATCATTTTTGGCAAGGGCTGGGTAATAACGGACATTTGCATATAGGAGCAAAACTGAAATGTGTGTAAGACATAGAAACCTTATCCGGTTATATGGCCTCTGACCCTTGACCTCCTTACTGTCAGATGCTTATCATATTACAGTTTTTCTCAGTCGCTTTGGTACATTTCTCAGATCAGAATTGAAATTCTCAAAACTCCTTGTTCAACCTCCACATCATCTAGTCACTTGTGCACATCATAAAAGTATTTTCTCATTCTTTTGAACAAATTGCAAATGCTTTAGCACATTCATGCAAATGGTTATGTCCAACTGTCTGCTGTTTCCTACATTATCAATAGTTTCTGTCATGTTGATCAAAATGTATTATATTGGTTCTCTGTTGAATCGTCTCACCCCCCAGAACATCTAGGCACTAGTTCATTGCATAAGTCATTACATGCAAAATGGTTGAACCAGTTGTCATAATCTGTCAAGCATATTTTCTATACATTTCTATTAGACTTATTTTGTAAATGTGTTCTGAATTGATGAATTGCTCTCAAGTGAATCTTGACTTTCACTAGTTTTTCTCAGTTGCTTTGGCTCAATTCTCGAATTACAGTTGAAGTCGTCAAGACAACATTTTGTTTCTTGTGCACAACAGAAAGAGCATTTCTCTTTGTTACCATTTGCAAATGTTTTAGCACATTTAGGCAAATGACTAACAATTATGACAATTTGAACAATTATTGGTTGTATATGTCTTTTGAAATTGATATATGCCATACAGAAAAAGTGCAGCCTTGTGTATTTTCAATCATTGTCATCAAACCCTTCGCCATAGTTTCCATCAGAGTAACTGTTCTATTGACAACATGGCTAAGCATGTTGACTATCTTGTTTGTACTCAATGACACAAGGACTTGTCATTCTGATGGACTGACATTGACACATTGACATAAAGATTTACTTTTGAGAGATGAACTAAGGATTTTGAGCAAGTTACGGGCTTTTGCAGGTAATCCATTGTGTGGTGCTGTTTGTACCAATTGTTTTGAGAAATGCGTTTACTGTTTTGCAAATCTTAAGGATGATTCGAGAAATGTACTAAAGCGACTGAGAAAAACTGTAGTGATCTAGGAAATGGAGCGCATGCCGCTGCGTCTCCCTGGATAAGAGCATCGCTTCAATGCCTCAAATGTAAATTCCATCAACACATCAACTAGTAGGTGGCTGTGACCAAATCCCTGCAGCAAACACTTCACATAGAGGAGTTGCCAAAAAGCCTTGTGGTATTTGTGGGCGGCAAAGCCTGTTAGCAGATAGAGGTTCCAGAGATAGTGGAGAGAATGGTTTGATCGCTATCGCACTGTGATCACTGTGATCACTGTGATCACTATGATCATCTGGTTCAGCCTCCTATCAGCCCCACTCACAATACCAACATTTGGTGTGTCCCGTGATGTTGTGTTCAACTGTCCAATTTCCTGTTAAAATGACTAAATAAGTTAGAAATGTAAAACTATCTAGCTATGATTTCATTATTATTGTTATAATTATTATTATTATTATTATCATAATAATACTATCAATAATGATAATAATAATAATAAAAAGTATATCACTTGGTGAAGGTGAAGTTGATTTATTGACCCTGAGGATGTGGCGTTAACTCTCTGTTGGTTTCATGGTTTCATAGCTAAACAATAATAATCACAGTTCTGGATCACAACCAAAATCTAAGGAATTGTTCTTGGCTCCTCGTATAACATGATGTTATAACAGAATGATGTTAGTCAGCCTAACGGGGAGTGGACTGGGTTGGCAGACAGACAGACAGACAGACAGACAGACAGATAGATAGATAGATAGATAGATAGATAGATAGACAGACAGACAGACAGACAGACAGATAGATAGATAGATAGATAGATAGACAGACAGACAGACAGACAGACAGATGGACAGACTAACTGTGGTCCGTCTCTCTACAGTAAGACTCCGTATCAACACAGCAGTCAGTGGTGTGGCCATAACCACAACAATAACCACAACCACAACCATAACCACAACCACAACCACAGCTAAAACCACAACAATAACCACAACCACAGCCAAAACCACAACAATAACCACAACAATAACCATAACCACAACAATAACCACAACCATAACCACAACCACAACCACAGCTAAAACCACAATCACAACCACAACCATAGCCACAACAATAACCACAACAATAACCACAACAATAATCACAACCACAACCATAACCACAACCATAGCCACAACAATAACCACAACAATAACCACAACCAAAACCACAACCACAACCGTAACCACAACAATAACCACAACCACAACCACAGCCAAAACCATAACCATAACCATAACCCCAACAATAACCACAACCACAACCACAACCATAACCGTAACCACAACAATAACCATAACCATAACCGTAACCACAACAATAACCACAACCACAGCCAAAACCACAACCATAACCACAACAATAACCACAACCACAACCATAACCATCTGGTGGATTTGATGTGATCCACTCGCCTCACATGCTGTTGCTGCGTTCATTCATCTGTACATCATATTGTTGCATCTGTCTGCAGGAGAAGACATTACCGGCACCGTCCATGCAGGGGCCTGTTCCAAGAAACGGGTTTAGTGAAAACTCTGAGTTTGTTAACCCTGAGATGAGGGAAACTCTGGGTTTTCCGTTCCAGAAAGAGAGGTAACTCAAACTCTGATTCAGTTACCATGGTAACTGACTCTGTGAACCTAACCTGCTGGCTGGCAGGTTTTCTTGAACAAACCCTGACTTTCTCCCTGTCTCCTCCCTCTGCTGAACCTGAAGCAGCTGTCGGACATGGCGTGTCCTTTCCTCGTAACCCGATCGATATTCAAGCGGAAGTAATTCACATAGCCTCACGTCGGGAGAGGATTTTGAGACCCCGATTAGATGTTCTATGTCCAGGATGGAAGAGCTGTCCGAGATATAATATGCCGTTTACACTTCACGGATTAAGCTACCACCACCCCGAACAGTCAAATAAAGACACCTTTCATTTGGTCTTCTTTATTTCCTACAAATACAAAAGCAACAGTTAGTATTTTTATATTGTTCCAACAACACATTTCACCTGTGACCATGCACCCACCTCTAACTTATGTTCGAGTAATTACATTTCTAGATCTGCCTTTCTAATTTGCCGCCCCAAGTACACCATTTGAAGTATGTCTGGTCCAGACAGCTCAGTTGGTAGAGCATGAGACTCTCAGTCTCAGGGTTGTGGGTTTGATCTCCACATAGTGTTAACTGTCGCTTTGGATAAAAGCCTCTGCTAAATGATTTTAATGTTTTTATATTTCATTTTCAGCTGCTGCCAAGAGCGTTTGCGCCCGTGGGATTGCACCTAAATGAAAATATTTTTTTTCCAATACCATTCCACCACTTTCTCACATGTAGGTAATATTATAAGAAAGTGTGGTGAAATGTTAAATGAATACACTGCTGCATTCAAACGTACGCATTGACTCGGGCAGCGATTCTCTCCCACGCCAATTCCCTCTCCTTTGCCGCTGCAGCTGTGTTGCTCTTCTTTTTAAAGATTGGTTCATACTCCCCATAAGCAGTTAATAACACTTCTAACTCCAGTGGGGTGAAGTACGCTGATCTTTGCTTGCCGGTTGCCATGGTGAATCGTAGTATCGGGCCTCCATTGATGATGGCTTTTTATTAACTCAAGGTGAACATACTCAAAGTTGATTGAACTAACTCAGATCAGCCGTTCTGGAACCGAAAACTCAGACTTTGCCATCTCGGAATGAATCAACTCAGAGTGCAGGGTTAGACTCAGAGTTTGCTGAACCTGCTTCTTGGAACAGGCCCCTGGTGTGCTCGGTTATTGTTGTTGCTGTTGAGTGTGTGTGTGTGTGTGTGTGTGTGTGTGTGACAGGTGAAAGGGGATGGGGTGGTAGGAGGGTCCACTAGGGAGGAACCAATCATTCTTTCAACTGCCAATCACTGCCTCTCTGTTTCAGTGAACATGAGGAAAACATAGATGAATACTTTATTATTACTTTATTAGTCTTTTCCCTCCATATTACTCCACATAGTTTCTGTGAAAAAAGTATCACTTTTATCGGTTTTGCTGGAAATGTCAGCTTCCACGTTTTAGCTTCACTTGTCTCAGCGTCGGTGTGCGTAGGTCTGATCAGAGTCTGGGTTTCATCTACAGTTTACTGAGTACTGATGTCTTGTCTTTGTGTGTTACAGCCATAGAGATGTGGAGGGGGGGTCTGCCAAGAGAAGGTATTGGGGGGTGGGGGGGCGTTTTCTGATCCTTCTGGGGGTGGAGAAACCTGCTGTCACCACCCTGCTGTCCTCTATCAGCCCTGCCACGTTTCTATGTAGGCGCTCCTTCTAGGTCAACACCACAGGGGGTCCTCCTATCAGATCCTGTGGTTTGGAAACAGCAGGGATGCGACGCCTTTTTGCCGATCAAGGATCGATCAAGTCAGGATTTTCCAAGACTACTTGGAAACTACTACTTCTGGCTCCGACTATCACTTAAGACCGATGTGTTTTCATAGCGCCGTCCTCCATCGTTTAGCTGAAATGCAAGTGGGGTGGGGAGGATGTGGGGAGGATGTGGGGAGGAGGTGGGGAGGTTTTGTTCCAAAACAGAGGACGGACCGGAAAGTGAGTTTTGAAAGCCGGACGTCTCAGCATCTGACCAAGTAATGCGTCTTGGTACCATCAACCCCTGATATCTCATTTTGTGCGACGGGGCAGTGAAACCTGAGAGAATATGTTGTATGTTCTCCACTGTTGATCCTTGGCTGGCCTTTCCCTCGGGACAGTACCTGCTGCTGTGTCCAGTTATCTGGTATCTCAGGGTGTGGTGTGATTTTAGTGTTGTGGTGCAGCTGACAGGTTATGACATTTCAATACCGCTGTTTGTGTGATTATGACAAAATAAGAATTATTGTTTTGGTATTGCAATTCATATAAATACATTGTTGACGTCCAGGAAAAAAACATGTGACTGAAGTTTTTCTTTTGTTTAATTGAAACTTGAATGTGTTTCATGACCTCGAGGCCCATTGAAACCTGTTGGAAAACAAACATCATTCTGGGAAAATAGGAAATCTTTCCTCCATTTCCGAGCAACATATTTTTAGAAGATGCGTGGGTGTGGCCTGACAACAGTGTTATCTAAAACCCACTGGACTGGCCAGGGCTGAATCCAGGCATTACAGATTACATCAGACCACATCAGTGAAGATCACCTGGAGCTGAAGAGTTTGAACTGTTGTGTTTTATACCGTGTAACCACGTCAGTTATAGCCTAATTTCTAGGTATTGAATATCAGTGTGTGTGAAATCCCCCGTGTTGGTCTGAGTCCAGACATCTGGTAGCCCTCGTTCAATATCCCGCTGTGGCCCTCCGTCCTGCGGCGAGTGAGGAGGCAGGAGACCCGTCCAGACGGCCGTGAAACGGGACGCATCAACAAATAAACATATTAGGCTTAAATACGGGATTGTCTTGGAGAATTTCCCTAATGTAAAAATCAGTTGCAGCCTACAAACCCGAAATCAGAGCAAACAGACTCGATATTTTCCAATTTTCACATTAATGGAAAGATGTAGGAGCCCAGTAATGGAGAGAAATAGATTGTATTTCGACTTTTTTTGTCCAGCGACACCAAACTAATGGTCTAATCTGTAATGGATCAGTCTATTACTCAGTACTGGCAGGGAAAAAGTGGAATTGGCTGAATCTCTGGTGAAGTAGGACCCCTGCCAACATTAGATCATGTTTTTAACTAACTAACTTCTTACGTTAGATAATGCACATGTTTCCTACATGTGCTTAACATACTGCAACCATGTTAGCATGCACACAGACACAAGACATGGTTTTGGTGGTTGACCAACGAGTCGGTGTCGTCCTTTAAGGAAAGTCGGTATCAGCCAATACATCAGTCAGGCTCAGTACTAACACACACACACACACGCACACACACACACACACTAAATGTAAGCGGAGGTGGTGTAGGATGTGAAAGGATAATGCTACTCATTTTCAGCATCCGCCCTGCTTAAGTATCCTTGTGTGCCTGTTGTGTATCTGACCTCTGACCTCTGACCTCTGACCTCCCTGTAGTGGATAATGGTAATTTCTCAATAAAGTATTAATCTATGTTTTCCTTGTTCACTGAAACAGTGAGGCAGTGATTGGCCGTTGAAAGAATGATTGGTTCCTCCCTAGTGGACCCTCCCACCACCCCATCCCCTTCCACCTGTCACACACACACACACACACACACACACACACACACACACACACACACACACACATAGACATATTAATCAGAACTGAATAGTCAGTTCTGATTGGCATAGCAGACCGGTTCACTTCGACTCATCACAGTCCATCTAAGAAAGACAGTTCAGTTTGTTTCTAATCAAATTAAGTAGCGCCACCTTGAGGCAAAGAGACGTTACTGCTGGTTATTGCAGACGAACGCTCGGCTAACTGAGGTGAGAAACATGAACATTCATTTTAATTTATTCTACTGATCAAAAGTAGGCAATCGTACCGGATTTGTTTATGTTGCTATGGTTACAGTTCTGCTACAGTGTCGCCATGGATGCTAGCTACAGATGTTGCTATAGTTACAGTTTTGCTACAGTGTAGCCATGGATGCTAGCTACAGATGTTGCTATAGTTACAGTTTTGCTATAGTGTAGCCATGGATGCTAGCTACAGATGTTGCTATAGTTACAGTTTTGCTATAGTGTAGCCATGGATGCTAGCTATAGGTGTTGCTATGATTACAGTTCTGCTACAGTGTCGCCATGGATGCTAGCTATAGGTGTTGCTATGGTTACAGTTCTGCCATGGATGCTAGCTACAGACGTTTCCGTGGTCACAGGTCTGCTGGACTATTTGTTTGGTGGAAGTTTCCCACTGCACAATTTTATGTTGAATAGCTGTTTAAAATATGTCAAAATGGTTTATAGTGTCTAGGAAAGGTTATTTTTATCTTTTATATATGGACTCTCTGGTGCATGTGTCTGATATTTACAGCTATTTATATATTGTTTAAATATGTAATAATGTATTTACTGCTTGGTGTAAAACTGGGAAACACACAAGAGATCAATGGGTTGTAAATTACTTTAGTTTAAAAAAAAAAAATTTTAAATCAATATTTTGTGTCAAATGATAAATGGTTTTGGCAGGTAGCCGTGTAATACATGGGATAATGAGCAGAGTCGGGGTCTTGATTCAGCCTGTCGGGTCTTATTTTGCTTTATTATATTCATTATTATTATTGTAACGATGGCCTTGTGTCTTTAGGTTTAGAGTTCATGTAGTGTTCATATAGCGTTGGCTTGTGGGTGTAAATGCCACACCTACACTACGCTGGATTTATTATACACATGTGCAGGGATTTATTGTATACACATTGGAGGACATCGTCACTTTAATAGTTATGTTCTCATAAACAGCTGGACGTCTGCATGTGTAAATGCCTGCTTTGAAAAATAGCCTAAACCCCGGGCTCAATAAGAGAAATGTCAAATACACTCAAGACTGGTTCACTGAGCTTGCCAGCAGCTCGCCTAAGGAAAGTTTCTGTGTCCTAGTTTATAATTTATCCTCATTTATAAATGCGTTGTCAGATCCCTCAAGTGGACAGAAGTGGGAATTACAGTAGAAACAGCAGAACTGACAAATACATGAACATGTTTTCGTCCACGGAGATCTAACAAAAGAAAAAGGCCTCCTACGTTGGATTTAATTGATCAAGTCTGGACGTCAGAATAGTTTAGATTTGTGACATTCGAGTATTTGATGATTTCTATGTTTTATTTTTTAGTTTATTTCATTTTAACAAGGCGGTCATGCAGACGTTACTCCGTAGATAATGCATCAACGTATGTCAAGTGGTAAGCGTTGTTGTTGTGTTGAGTGTGACACAATTTGAGCACCTCTCTCTCTCACACACACACACACACACACACACACACACACACTCACGCACAAGCAAAATATGAGTGGTGGTGCATGTTTAAGGGCAATGCCACTCACTCTCACCTTTACACACATTTATCTTTCACTGTCAGAGATGAGAGAGTTTGACCCGCCCTTAGTCTGTGATGTCATAGCAGTAGACAAGGGGGGGCAGGGGGGGGGGGGGGGGGCGGTGGGACGGTGACAGTATCAGTATTCTCTCGACGTAGCGGACAGCCCTATCCTGAAGTACAGCTCATTGGGGTTGAAAACTGTTTACAGGCCTGCAGGCAGAGCACTGGAAACAAGCATTCATCTTTGGTGCTAAGCGCTCTTTTCTCCGTCTGTTCAGCCACGGTGGCTATCGCTGCTCATGCTGACTACCCAGTTCTTCTTCTGTTGATTGCAAACAAAACGGAAACGCAAAACGCATCACTTCCTGTCACCAGAGGACAGAAAGACCTACCTGACACCGGGCGTTTAGAACAGCGGATGGAAAACCTTTCATGAGCTTTACGGGCGCTAGCCGTGTGTTTAGGTGCAAACGCGTCCTTTAAATTGCCCCATGTGGGAGAAATGAAGCTGAATTGAACTGAGCTGGGTATCGGCTGAATCACCTCCATGTTGTATCAATTGACGACATTTATCGATATGAAAATGTTGCAGATCATTACTTTAAATAAACATCTGATGGTGGCGATCTGATTCATGTTGATGTGCAGCTCCAGGCTCTGTTCATCCGAGCTCTCATCGAGAAGCCTCGTTCTTCTTCAAAATATTGAGGAATGAATCGAGTCACCAGCAGGCAGCAGGGTCTCCTGGTTCAAACCCGCACCCTGCTGAAGTGTCCTTGAGCAAGACACTGAGTCCCTACCAGCTGCTCTGTGGCTGAGCCTGACCTCTGACCTCTGACCAGATTCCCTACAGCAGATCATATTAGATCATTAAAGAGGAAGTTTTTCAGCTTGAGCTCGGGGGCAACATTTGTCACCTAATTAGCGTAACATTTGTGTTTTGGGTGATGTGAACATTTTGACAGCTCTGTCTGCTTTTAGTCTAGGGAGTAGATTAAACAGAGAGGGAGGAAAAGGGCAGATCAGCTATCAGGGTGGTAAAAGTGGGATAATAATTTGAAGATGGCAACAACCAGCCAGAGATGACCTTGTGGGAAATGCTAGTAGACTTGAACTACCTAGTATATATCACGAAAAAGAAATACAGTAACCCTATGATACATTAATAGAAATATTATAGGAATATTACAGTGATTTAAAAATAATAATAACCATACAGCCATACAGTATAAAGTCATTATAATCTCACCATCCTATAATCTGATGTAATTGGGTAATATAGGATTATAAGAGTATTTATAGTGATGTAACAAGAGGCAAAAATACTACAATTCGATTGTGTTATTGATTGATTGCCACACACATTGGACTAAACAATGTGTTTTACTGTATTCATAATAAATGTATTTTAGAGTTTTGCTTTATCTGTGTACCCATGCAACGCTGCCTTACTGGCATCTCCACGAGCCACACTGGAAATAAGTTTCTAAGATGTCATCCTATGTGATTTGTTTTAGGAAATATCATATAAATCTGGAGCGTCCTCTTGTATTTTTATTTTTCAGGATGACCAATACGATTCAGTCATAAAACAGCTTTGTAAATACAAAAAGGGACTTACCATGAAGGGACACGTAGAGAAACACAAAGTGACAAACAGAAAACTTTTCATCTTCAGTCCTTATAGGTAAAGCCAGCTGTCCTGACGGGGAAAGCTCTTCTTAAAATACACCCCACTTCATTGAAACTCCAGTTCAGAGTTATTCATCCCGAGAATAGGAACTCAATATGTTTTTAAACTCCATGAATGTTGAAAAACGCAAAAACCAAGATGAGGATGTACCGTATCCACACCGGTCGCTTCCAGAGAGCTGAATGAGCAGCGGTCCAGAGCTCCACGGCTGATTCTACTGGTGTCAAGACAGCAATAATACACAGGAGAACTTCCGGTGACTACTTTCAGAATAAAACCATTATTGACGATTAAAATACATCGTCAATAATGAGAGTATAGGAGTACAGATTTTACAGCCATGCAAAGATTCTATCGAATATTTAGATATTGTTTTATCTTGTTCTATACACTCTAGTATATTACTATTTTACGCCTAAAATATGTTCGTACTTCCGGTATTACTGTAGCTAACTCTAGCTAACTTGATGCAGCCAGACCGCCGTGCGCTGCATGTCTCTTCAGCCTAATAGGACCCGAAGTAGTCTTGAAAGCCTTGAAATGAATACAACTATGAAAGGCTGGTGTGACTTGTGACTTGAATCTGTAAACGAAATGGGAAAAGTGAACGTCCACGGAGCCTCAAACCTTCAGTCAGACAGCAACTTATAAATAAATATAAATATAAATATAAATATAAATATAAAAGGTAGATAAACCATCCACATCCAGTCAGTCATAGTGGAAACAACCGGCAATATAAACACAGATTAATTCTATTTTCAAAAAAAGCATTTTAAAAAGACCCTATAACCAGGGGTAGAAAGAACTACTGAAATCCCCTCTAGTGTACTGTACTGCACTTTACTGTACTTTATTGTACTGTACTGTACTCTAGTGTACCGTACTGCCTTGTACTTTGCTGTTCTGCTCTGTACAGTGATGTACTGTAATGATCTAATGGATTTTACTGACTACACTGTACTGCACTGAACTTTATTGGAATGAGTATACTATGAGGTATCTTATGTAATGTAATATACTGTACTGTGATGTGATGCATTATACTGTAATGTACTGTACTGTACTGTGATGTGATGCATTATACTGTAATGTGTTGTACTGTACTGTACTGTACTGTGATATGATGCATTATACTGTAATGTGTTGTACTGTACATTGTGCAGCTTCCCTGTCAAGTCCCAACCCAGTAAAGTGTCAACTCCATCAGGTTAGGCAAACAATACTACAATTGCTACAAGATACTGAAAGACAGCTGACATGGTATCCCATTTTTATGAATGAGAAAATGTCTCACTAAATTGCAGATTGATCTACAAGCAGGCCGAGGCTTTCAGCACATGGCGGCGGAAATAATGAAACACTTGCACAATTCCAGTTTTGAGAAATAGCTTTAGAAACCAGCTCAGAAAAAGGCTAGTCTAGTTTACTGAAATCACAGTAAACAACTGCACACATCTGACCTTTGCAGGATTATGAGTAGAAACCAAAGTGACATCATCGCGCCAGGGGGAAAGTCGGCAGCTGGACTGTGTGAGGGCCGAATAGTTCTTGAAAACGCCTTTACTGCACAAGACTACAGTCTCGCTTCAGGCTGTACCAGAAGCAGTTGTGGGAAGCACAAATCTGTGGGACAACCTCGCAGGTTAAAGTCACTCTTTGATTTTTACTTTGATTTTCTTTTCTAGCTAACCTGCAAAGCTCGAGCTTGTCATAATTTCCACTGAAAAGAAATGTATTGTCAACCCCCTGACCTCAACCTCACTGTAGGCCCTAAACCCAAAGAGACAATTGTTTTGAACATCAGTTTTCAAACAGTGAATTGTGACTTGATTATCTCTTGGAGGAATTTAGAGAAGCAATCGTGATGGTTTCGCCCAGAGAGCCCAGAGTCACACAACTGTGAATAAAACAATCGTTTCTGCTGAGACGTTCCTCCTCAGGCCATACGTCAGTCACCCTGGGCTTCGAGGGCGAACCAGACCGTCGGGTGGTTGGAAGGCCCTTCAAAAAAAAAACAAAAACTGTTTCTGTTTCTTTGCTTTTTAGCTGTGCTGTCGGCAAGAAGAGGGTGTAACGAAAAGTAATGTAGCAAGTAGTGTAAAGTAGTATTATTACTTTTAAAATGAGTAATGTGGTGAGTAACTCCAATAATAACTGGCCACAGGTTTAATCCAATGTGTATAGTATTTAAACTTTTCTGTTCCTGGGGTCGGGATACACAGATTGATCCCAATTGACAAGACCCTCTATTATATCCCAATAACACACCTGCTTATGGGCCACAACAGGAAAAACCAGACTCTGTGTTGTTTCAAGAGTGAGGAGAAGCACTACAAACAGTTAACAATCAGATTTGATGGGCAGCAGCGTGATGTGACCTCTGACCTCTGACCTCCCTGTGGAGGGGAGGCGGAAGTAAAGTTTCTCGACAGGGATCAATAAAATACCTCATTAGAAACAGGTTGTGAGTTGTCTCTGAGCAGTGAGACGATCAGATCTGCACCACATGGTGTTAAACAGCAGGTTCTCTGGGAGGATGCAGTCGAGGCGTGGCGGAGGGTTCCCAGAGGGACAGGCTTCTGAACCGACAGCGTTCGCAGCAGACAGAAGATGTGAAGACCTTCTGAATGTACAAGAGTTTTAACATCGGGGGATTGGAGACGCAAGCAAGAGATGCTGTCTGTCAGAGGATGCCATGTAACTGTCAGTATAGCCTCTCACTCAGGGATGCAGTGGGGGGTGAACTTAGCTTTACCTATCTTTTAATAATAACTTTCTAAGATTTTTATTTGTATAGCATTTTTCAAAAGATGGTTACAACGTGCTTAACAGGCCAAGACTAATAGAGCACAGTGGTAACACACACACACACACACACACACACACACACACACACACACACAAAATAAAAGATTACATTGAAGTTTAAGACAATACAAATTAAATCAAATCACAATTATTTGATTGGCCTCACAGTGCCGATAATATGAAAGTAATGAATGCTAAGACTAGTATAACTGATTAAAGTTGTATAAAGTGTCTTTTAGGTGATATTTTCCTATAAATAAATGTCCATTTTGCTCTATTGATGATTGATATGAGACAATAATGACTCATCCTATAGCCAGTTCATGAAAGGGGTGTCAGGTAGTTTGACTATCTCAACAATCTCTAACTGAGTTATGGTTTTTAAATGCATCGAGAACATGAAATCTACCGTCATATGTGTATCAGGACTGAGCCAGAGTTTTCCAGACGTTTCATCCAATTCCCAAACTTGACCTGGAAATGATCAGTTTCATTCTTCATACTTTAACCAGGTGAATTGATAGTAGAACTGTCCTTCATTATTTCCATCTAAACTAGTGGTTCTTCATCCCTAACAGTGCTGCTTGGGGGTCATTTTAGTTTTGGTTCCACTTGTTCTAAACATCAAGACTGAACTTCTTTGTGTTTTAGAGAATTGCCAAAGTTAAACTGTCTTAATTTCACATTTCACATTTTCTCTAGCAGGGGTGATGGAGGTCATGGAATCAATACAGAAGAAATACTGTCGTCATTCTTAGAAAAACTTTATTAATTCTTGTCAACATTCAGTTTGTTCACACATCCCATCAATAAAACCTGGTAAAAGACTCTTGTTCAATCTTTCCATCTAAACATTCACTTCATCCACACAATCAGTCATTTAAACCAGCATGTGGAGGAACAACTGGATGCTCTCCCTAGGAACTACAATGGTAATAATAATAATAATGACATTTGTAGTGCACTTTTCTTACCAAAGTTAAAAAGTGCTGGGAACAAATTAAACACATTAACAACTATTCAGTTCTAGTAAAGGGAAGACTGACAGTGCTGGAGCCATCAAGGCCGTGCAGTGAAACAGAAATAGAACAAGACAATGTGATGAAAATATTACAGCAACAATTCAAATATGCTGAGAAGATAACTACTATATAAACCACACTACAGTTTAAGTAATAACATGTTTTCTTTTTGTATTTTCATATAAGTAAATAAAAGTATAAGTCAGTAAAAGTAATTTTGTTTCTCTCCATCGAAAATTATAATACAATAGTGATTCAACCTCTAGACAGTTCATGAAAGCTTTTAGAAAAATCCTCTGGCAGACAGGAAGTGATTTGATATTTCTGACAGCAACAAAAAGGATTTGAACACCACAGTGAGGAACACCACAGTGAGGCTGAGAGACAAAGATGGAGACTAAATAAAAAGCAGATTTTTTTTTTTTTTTTAAATCTCACAGATTACCACTTTAATAACCTCTATCTACTTGAGCTCACACAACTCAGCAGTGTCTCCTTTAAAACCTGAAAGCCAAATTCCAGGATGGAGGGGCTGGGTGAAGGAGGTCTGGACTCTGTGGAGGAGAGTCATGGTTTCAGAGACGCTGTGGAAGGACAGAATACCTGCCCTGTGATCCAGGTACACTCCTACTCTGGAGGATGGAGGGCCTGGTGTTTCAGTTTTGATACTGTTGTGTCTGAATTGGTATCTGTTGTTGTAACACTCTAATGCCCAAGATTTGTCATTGCATCCAAATCCACTTACATTTAACATCCCTGCTCTCCTAATATTCTTGTATGAGACTGCTACTGAAGCTGCCAACCCTGTCCAAGCTACCTCCCAGTAACAACGTCCAGTCAGACTCTCTCTACTCAGGACCTGATGAGGTCCAGTGAATCTGTCTGGGTGACTAGGATATAACTGTGCTGTTCCCACATCTGTTGCTTTTCTGTTTCCCTCAGATAATAACAGATATGTGTTTGCTGTGTTTGGATCCAGTGTGATTTGACGTGAATATTGTAAGAACTCAGCTCTGGTCTTGGGCTCTGGATGTGGCAGTAAAACATCCACTTCAGTCACTGTCAATGAGATCTTTGGCCCTTCCTCTTTCAGAATGCCCTCTAGTTTATCTCTCACCTCTGACACAGCAACAGCCACATCCTCAAAGTAGCGCAGAGGACGGACACTGGTGGGTAGGTCTGTAGATTCACTGAGACATGAGAGGGAGGGGTAATTCTGCAGAAAATGGATGCTATCTGTGTGTGAGAGCTGCTCCAGTTCAACACATTTCCTCCTCAGTTCCAGCAATCTCCTGCTCCATCTTCTTCAGGAGTTTCTCTGCCTGATGAACTTCAGCTTTCTGCTGGGATCTGATCTGCTTCTTCACTTCAGAGCTTCTTCTCTCAATGGAACGAATCAGCTCAGTGAAGATCTTCTCACTGTGCTCCACTGCTTTATCAGCAGAGCAGTTGATAGCCTTCACCTCCTGTTGAAGCACCTTCACGTCTTTCTCTCTGTCCTGAATTCTCTGCTGGATGTTCTGCTGACTCACCCCGAGCTCTTTCTGCCTCTGATTCCTTTCTGCTTCTGCTGAGACTGTATCGTGGTCTTTATGTTCATCCATGGAACACAGGTAGCAGATACACTGCTGATCGGTACGGCAGAAAACCTTCATCACCTCGTCATGACGAGAGCAGATGTTCTCCCGAAGCTTCTTGGAGGGGTTGACCAGCTTGTGTTTCTCAAAGGTGGGGGATTGATAGTGAGGCTGGAGGTGGCGCTCACAGTAAGAGGCCAGACACACCAGACAGGACTTGAGGGCTTTCAGCTTTCTCCCAGTGCAGAAATCACAGGCCACATCTCCAGGTCCGGCATAGCAGTGATCAGGAGGCAGCATCTTGGAGTCCAGTCTTCTTCAGTTCTTCCACTAAAGTTGCTAACATGGTATTCTTCACCAAAACAGGCCTTGGTCTAAAGGTCTGTCTGCACTGGGTGCAGCTGTGCATATTCTTCTGATCCTCTTCATCCCAGAAGCCTTTAATACAGCTCATACAGTAGCTGTGCCCACAGGGAATAGTCACCGGATCCTTCAGTAGATCCAGACAGATCGAACAACAGAAATTGTCCCGGTCCAGCTGAATTCCTTGCTGCGCCATTTCACTTCTCAATGACGGTGAATGTCAAACAGTTTCACTTTCCGTCAACAGATAAGAGTTGTGTTGCAATCCAAACAAAACTCTGTTCCTTTTCTTCAAGTCCATTTGCTGATCTACTGTGAATGGGCTCATCAGCTTTGCTAGTTCACACTGTTGTTTCCACCCATCCTTCAACTGGAAGATCAGATCTGTGAAAGGGGGCGGATGAGGAAATATGTTGAGCGAATGGAACCAGCTTTGTCTGAGAGAGCAGGAAGAAGTGGGAGGGGCTATCAGGTTCTGCTTCATTCCAGGTAGAGGAGCAGTTTAAAAGAGGCAGTGCATGTTCAGCCCTTGTTTACCATTTAAGATGAAGATTATGAGGTTTAAAAATGGAATAGTTACACTTGGGGTCAATGACCTCACTGGGTTATTAAAAACATGTTTTAGCTCACAAAACACAGTTCAAACTAATACCCCCCCCCCATAGAAACACCATAGCAATGAACACCAAAAACAAACAAAAAAAGAGGATGACTTTAATGAAAAGATAATTGAATTGTGTTCATATGTGTGGCTGTTTATAGGAGGTCTGCATTTACCCTCTTTTTTATATAGGAAGGAAGTGATGACAGGAAGGGCAGATTATACATTTTTTTTCCAGTGGTTGTAAATTGTTCTTCCTCTTCTATTAATCATAAATATATTCCTCAATGCTCTTTTACTGATTTGCTTCACAAGTTATTTATAGTTGAAAATATATACACTATCCAATATCAAGCTAACTTCATTATAGTTTTTATGTGTAGGTGGAGAGAGTGATATCAGAAGTACAAGCTGCCAGTGGAGAAAAAGTGACAGTCACACCCCTTAGTGAGAGGGGGGGCAGTTCAATGTGATTCATCAAGTTTGGTCAGTTCAATGTGATTTATTCTGATAGTGGCTGGGCAGTTTGGCTGTCAGTTACTCCATATCATAGTTTATTCTCCATGACAACCAACTGTCACGGTACAACTGGTTGGACCCAAATGCAAACCCAGACTCAGAGTATGGAAAAAGGTGATAGTTTATTTGGGGGGAAGATGAGAGCAGAGACAGGAGGAGATCCAGTAGGAGGAAGGGGGGAGAAGCTGGATGGACTGGTGGTGAGCGTGGCTGGCAAGGCAGCCAGGTGATGAACAGGCAAACAGGCAGGGAGAAGAGCGGTATGGCTGAGTGACGGGTAGAGATCCTGGGACACAGGGAAAACAGGGTTAGGACGACTTAGGAATACACAGAGCTAGAATACACAATCCTAGAGGCCGGGAACGTGAGCTGACCACATTGGCTGAATCAGCGATCTGGCTATGAGGGACTGGAAAACCGGGGAAGATATACTGGAGGCTTGATGAGTAGATGGAGATCAGGTGTGTAGACAGGAGCCGGGAGAGTGACTGGAGTGCCACGCCCACCACACGCACACACACACACAGAGGACAGACAGCGACACACTGGAAACACAAGGGTGACAGTACAACCCCCCTCAACGAGAGCCTCCAGGCGACCCGCCAGGCTTGTCAGGATGGGCCTGGTGGAACTCCCGGATGAAGGAGGGGTCCAGGATGAGGCTGTGGGGAACCCAGGTGCACTCCTCAGGGCCGTATCCCTCCCAGTCCACGAGGTACTGGTATCCCTGGCCTCGGTGGCGCACATCAAGTAGTCGCCGGACGGTGTAGGCTGGGTGGTCATCGATGATCCGGAGGGGTGGAGGGGGAACGGCTGGAGGGCAAAAAGGGCTGACAGACACTGGTTTTAGTTGGGAGACATGGAAGGCGGTGCGAAGCAGGGCGGAGCGTGTTTCTTTCGAGACCCGGTGGCAATGGCGAAGGTGGGTCTGAACTGACGGCACCGCAATCTCCTCCTCCTGGGCTGGGAACAGGGGAGGTTGGTAACCCAAAGAGGCTTCAAACGGGGACATCCCTGTGGCTGCGCTGGTCAAGGAGTTGTGGGCGTATTCAACCCAAGGTAGCTGAGAGTTCCAGGAAGTGGGGTTGCAGGCGACAACACAGCAGAGAGCCGACTCTAGGTCCTGATTTGCTCGTTCGGTCTGACCGTTAGTCTGGTGATGGAAATCAGAGGAGAGACTCACTGAGGCTCCAAGCGCTTGACAAAAGGACCTCCATACCTGCGAGGTGAACTGCGGTCCACGGTCCGAGACGATGTCTGAGGGGATTCCATGGATTCCAACTCTAGGTCCTGATTTGCTTGTTCGGTCTGACTGGGATGGAAATCAGAAGAGAGACTCACCGAGGCTCCAAGCCCTTGACAAAAGGACCTCCATACCTGCACTTCCGTGGAGGCGCAGGACATGGTGGGGTGAGCAGCTCGGCCTTCTCATGGGCTGTGGGGAGTTTGGGGAGAGCAACAAAGTGGGCAGCTTTGGACAAACGATCCACAATGGTGAGTATGGTGGAGTTACCTTGGGATGTGGGACCAGGGGAGACCGGGAACAGGCAGGGGATGAAGCAGGCCAGCTGGGGGCTGAGAGGATTTGCCACGAGCACACACTGTGCAGGCAGCAACGAAGGCTCGAACGTCAGCCTCCATTGATGGCCACCAGAAGTGTCTCCTGAGGAGAGACAAGGTGCGGCCCACCCCTGGATGGCATGCAATACGGGACGTATGTCCCCACTGTAGGACCTGGGAGCGAGCAGAATCGGACACAAATAGGTGGTTAGGGGGGCCATTACCTGGGTCTGGTTGGTTCTGTTGTGCCTGTTTCACCAACGCCTCGATCTCCCAACTAACTGCGGCCACCACGCAGGACGATGAGAGGATGGTGTCTTGGATGGGTGGAGCTTCCTGGGTGAGGCACTGACGGGAGAAGACATCGGGCTTGACGTTGCGAGAGCCGGGGCGGTAGGTGAGGTTGAAGTTGAATCGCCCGAAGAATAAGGCCCAACGAGCTTGGCGGGAGTTGAGGAGCTTGGTAGACTGGATGTAGGCGAGGTTCTTATGGTCCGTCCAAACATCGAAGGGATGTTCCGCCCCCTTCAACCAGTGTCTCCACTCCTCCAGAGCTAACTTTACAGCCAGCAACTCAAGGTTGCCCACATCGTAGTTGCATTCGGCCGAGGACAGCCGTCGGGAAAGGAAGGCGCAGGGATGGAGCTTCTGATCTGTGCCGGAGTGTTGGGAGAGGACAGCCCCGACCCCTGTGTCTGAGGCGTCCACCTCCACGGTGAACTGGTGAGAGGAGCCGGGGTGAACCAGGATGGGTGCGGAAGTGAATCGCTCCTTCAGCTGGGAGAAGGCCTGTTCTGCCTCGGGGGACCAGAAGAAGGGAACGGCTGGAGAGGTGAGTTTGGTCAGTGGGGCGGCTATGCGGCTGTAATCCCGGATGAAGCGGCGGTAGAAGTTGGCAAAGCCAAGGAAATGTTGCAGTTGCTTCAGCAACATAGGTCTTGGACACTCTGCCACTGCCTGTACGTTACCCGGATCCGCTCTCACCTGTCTGCTCTCAATGATGTAGCCGAGAAAGCTCACTGAACTCACATGGAACTCACATTTTTTGGCTTTTATGAATAGTTTGTTCTCCAGGAGGCGTTGCAGCACCTGGCGAACATGTTGGACATGCTCCTTGATGTTTCAGGAGAAGATAAGGATCATCTGGGTACACAAAGACGGAATGGTTCAGGAAGTCCTGGAGCACGTCGTTGATGAGGGACTGAAAGACAGCGGGGGCGTTGGTTTGGCCGAAGGGCATCACCAGGTACTCGAAGTGGCCCAGAGGTGTATTGAAGGCTGTCTTCCACTCGTCTCCGCCCCGAATCCTGACCAGGTGGTAAGCATTCCTGAGGTCCAGCTTGGAAAATACCGTGGCTTCCTGGAGGGGTTCGAAGGCGGAGTTGATGAGGGGAAGAGGGTATTTGTTTTTGATGGTGATGTTGTTTAAACCCCGGAAGTTGATACACAGGCGCAGGGAGAGGTCCTTTTTGGACACGAAGAAGAAACCAGCACCAACCGAGGATGAGGATGACCGGATGATGCCAGCAGCCAGGGAGTCTTTGATATACGTCTCCATGGTAACCCTTTCCGGACGGGAGAGGTTGAACAGGCGACTCGAGGGTAGAGTAGCTCCAGGGAGGAGGTCAATGGCACAATCGTAGGGGCGATGCAGAGGCAGAAAGAGAGCCCGTTGTTTGCTGAAGGCCTCCCCCAGGTCATGGTACACGGACGGAATGGATGAGAGGTCCAGAGGCTCAGGAACAATTTGCTCTTCCCCCTCTGTAGGGGGAAGAGCAAATTGCATGCATGAGGCAGAGCCCTGTCTTTTGGCCGGACAGGGCAGGTGGCTAAAACGTGGTTGGGTTCCCCGCAATAGAGTCACTCACCCGCTCGCATCCTGCAGAGCCGCTCGGCAGGAGACAGGCGGGCTCTCCCTAGCTGCATGGGCTCCACATCATGGAGAGTCGCGGAGGACGGAGCTAGGACTGTGGAAGGTGGAGGGACTCCTGGCCTAGTGTGTGGAGGAAGAGCGGAGTGAGAGGTGCTCGGCGGAGGAAGGTGAAGCGCTCTTTGCCTGCGCCGCCCCCGCAGACGGTTGTCTAGCCTAATAGCTAGGGAGACAAGGGATTTAAAATCAGATGGTTCATCACGAGTGGCTATTTCATCTTGCAACTGTTCATCGAGAGCGTTTAAAAAGGTACACCGTAGCGCCGGGTCGTCCCACCCAGCGTCCGCTGCCAAGGTTTCCACTGAGTAATCAGCCACGCTCCGGGCTCCCTGGCGAAGATTAGCCAGGCGCTTGGAAGCGTCTCCCCAGTGGTCGGGGTGATCAAACACATCTTTAAGCTCGGAGGTAAAATCATCGAAGGAGAGGGAAACAATCGGCTGATGAGAATTAACGGCTTCGGCCCAGGCCAGAGCCCTTCCTCTCAATAAACCGATTACGTAGCGTACCTTTGACTGGTCGATGGGGAAGGTCTGTGGCCGCTGGTGGAAAACCAAGGAGCACTGGAGGACAAACCCTCGGCATTTACTTGCATCCCCGGAGAAGTGTTCCGGATCCGAGGCGTAGGATTCTCTGGTAGGAAGAGTTGCCGGGGATGGAGCCGGGAGGACAGGCTGGGTGAGCTGGGCTGAGTAGACTGGTGGAGCAAGGTGAGCGGTTAGCATAGCTACCTGGTTGGTTAGCTGGGTGATCTGGTTAATCATGGCCTGGTTGCTGTCGGAGAGGTTCTGAAGGGCCTGTTCATGCTGCCCCAGAAACTCGCCCTGGCTGACGGAGCAAGGCAGACTTCGCTGGGTCCATGTTGGCCAGATTGGTCTGTCACGGTACAACTTGTTGGACCCAAATGCAAACCGTATGTATGTGGAGTATGGAAAAAGGTGATAGTTTATTTGGGGGGAAGATGAGAGCGGAGACAGGAGGAGATCCAGTAGACGGAAGCGGGGAGAAGCCCGAGGGAATGGTGGTGAGAGCGGCTGGTGGTGAGCGCGGCTGGCAAGGCAGGCATGTGATGAACAGGCAAACAGGCAGGGAGAAGAGCGGTATGGCTGGGTGACGGGTAGAGATCCTGGGACACAGGGAAAACAGGGTTAGGACAACGTAGGAATACACAGAACTAGAATACACAATCCTAGAGGCCGGGAACGTGAGCTGACCACATTGGCTGAATCAATGATCTGGCGATGAGTGACTGGAAAACCGGAGAAGATCTACTGGAGGCTTGATGAGTAGATGGAGACCAGGGGCCTTATTACAGAAGAATTTCCTAACTGCTTGTCCTGTCTTAACTTAAGTTTCAAAGATAGGAAAAATCCTATCTTCCTATTACAGAAGCAATTCCTAAACTCATGGCTGTATCCTATCCTATCTCAGACCTCATATCTTATCTTAACTTAAGAAATCCTAACTACAACTGTAAACTCGATTCTTCAATCGGCACTCGTCCTGTCAAACCTGTATCTGTGTTTAGAATGTATACGAGACTGCCAGTATACTGATTAGAATATAATATCAACGGCTGTCTCACTTCAACTGTCACTGGCTAGATATAATGGACAAGAAAAGACGGGCGTTCAATTTTAATATCGATGAGTCGGAGGAATTAATCATGTTGGTGGAGGAGAGGAAACCCCACCTTTTTGGGACGTTTTCATCCCAATTATCGGCCCAGGATAAAGATTAAAATTATATTATTATAATAATATTAATATATAATAATAATAATAATAATAATAATAAAACATTATTATATTATAAATATTATTTATTAAAAATATATAATATTTCTGTGTTCATGTTGTTCCCATCTTCATTTAGGACAGGGTCGATGCCATCCTAATTTAGGATTCTTAAACGTCATCCTAAACTGAGATAAGAGGATTTCAGACTTAGGAAGTTTCTGTAATGAGGTACCAGGTGTGTAGACAGGAGCAGGGAGAGTGACTGGAGTGCCACGCCCACCACACACACACACACACACACACACAGAGGACAGACAGCGATGCACTGGAAACACAAGGGGGAGGGAGAACACAAGGAAACTGGAGGCAGGGCTGAGGCCGTGACACCAACATCACAACATCTGAAATGACAGCAGGTCTCCGACTACATGAAATCTACCGTCATATGTGTATCAGGACTGAGCCAGAGTTTTCCAGACGTTTCATCCAATTCCCAAACTTGACCTGGAAATGATCAGTTTCATTCTTCATACTCTAACCAGGTGAATTGATAGTAGAACTGTCCTTCATTATTTCCATCTAAACTAGTGGTTCTTCATCCCTAACAGTGCTGCTTGGGGGTCATTTTAGTTTTGGTTCCACTTGTTCTAAACATCAAGACTGAACTTCTTTGTGTTTTAGAGAATTGCCAAAGTTACACTGTCTTAATTTCACATTTCACATTTTCTCTAGCAGGGGTGATGGAGGTCATGGAATCAATACAGAAGAAATACTGTCGTCATTCTTTGAAAAACTTTATTAATTCTTGTCAACATTCAGTTTGTTCACACATCCCATCAATAAAACCTGGTAAAAGACTCTTGTTCAATCTTTCCATCTAAACATTCACTTCATCCACACAATCAGTCATTTAAACCAGCATGTGGAGGAACAACTGGATGCTCTCCCTAGGAACTAGAATGGTAATAATAATAATAATGACATTTGTAGTGCACTTTTCTTACCAAAGTTAAAAAGTGCTGGGAACAAATGAAACACATGAACAACTATTCAGTTCTAGTAAAGGGAAGACTGACAGTGCTGGAGCCATCAAGGCCGTGCAGTGAAACAGAAATAGAACAAGACAATGTGATGAAAATATTACAGCAACAATTCAAATATGCTGAGAAGATAACAACTATATAAACCACACAACAGTTTAAGTAATAACATGTTTTTTTGTATTCTTACATAAGTAAATAAAAGTATAAGTAAGTAAAATTAATTTTGTTTCTCTCCATCGAAAATGATAATACAATAGTGATTCAACCTCTAGACAGTTCATGAAAGCTTTTAGAAAAATCCTCTGGCAGACAGGAAGTGATTTTATATTTCTGACAGCAACAAAAAAGATTTCTTTGGAATCAACAGAAGAAGAACTGGGTGGTTAGCATGAGCAACGATAGCCACCATGGCTGAACAGACAAAGAAAAGAGCGACACCTACAGGAACTCAAACTCCATCAACAGAAAATCCAAGGAGAAACACCACAGTGAAGAACACCACAGTGAAGAACACCACAGTGAGGAACACTACAGTGAAGAACACCACAGTGAAGAACACCACAGTGAAGAACACCACAGTGAGGAACACCACAGTGAAGAACACCACAGTGAAGAACATCACAGTGAAGAACACCACAGTGAAGAACACCACAGTGAGGAACACCACAGTGAAGAACACCACAGTGAAGAACACCACAGTGAGGAACACCACAGTGAAGAACACCACAGTGAGGAACACCACAGTGAGGGACACCACAGTGAGGAACACCACAGTGAGGCTGAGAGACAAAGATAGAGACTAAATAAAATGCAGAATAAAATAACAAAATCTCACAGATTACCACTTTAATAACCTCTATCTACTTGAGCTCACACAACTCAGCAGTGTCTCCTGTAGAAAGAATCCTAATTCCAGGATGGAGGGGCTGGGTGAAGGAGGTCTGGACTCTGTGGAGGAGAGTCATGGTTTCAGAGACGCTGTAGAAGGACAGAATACCTGCCCTGTGATCCAGGTACACTCCTACTCTGGAGGATGGAGGGCCTGGTGTTTCAGTTAGGATATTGTTGTGTCTGAATAGGTAGCTGTTGTTGGAACACTCTAATGCCCAAGATTTGTCATTGCTTCCAAATCCACTTCCAATCCAGTTTCCTGTTCTGCTAATATTCTTGTATGAGACTGCTACTGAAACTCCTTCCCCTGTCCACTCTACCTCCCAGTAACAACGTCCAGTCAGACCCTCTCTACTCAGGACCTGAGACCAATTAATGAATCTGTCTGGGTGACTAGGATATAACTGGTCTGTTCCAACCAATGTTACTTTTCTGTTTCCCTCAGATAATAACAGACGTTTGTATGCTGTGTTTGGATCCAGTGTGATTTGACGTGAATATTGTAAGAACTCAGCTCTGGTCTTGGGCTCTGGATGTGGCAGTAAAACATCCACCTCAGTCACTGTCAATGAGATCTTTGGCCCTTCCTCTTTCAGAATGCCCTCTAGTTTATCTCTCACCTCTGACACAGCAACAGCCACATCCTCAAAGTAGCGCAGAGGACGGACGCTGGTGGGTAGGTCTGTAGATTCACTGAGACATGAGAGGGAGGGGTAATTCTGCAGAAAATGGATGCTATCTGTGTGTGAGAGCTGCTCCAGTTCAACACATTTCCTTCTCAGTTCAGCAATCTCCTGCTCCATCTTCTTCAGGAGTTTCTCTGCCTGATGAACTTCATCTTTCTGCCGGGATCTGATCTGCTTCTTCACTTCAGAGCTTCTTCTCTCAATGGAACGAATCAGCTCAGTGAAGATCTTCTCACTGTGCTCCACTGCTTTATCAGCAGAGCAGTTGATAGCCTTCACCTCCTGTTGAAGCACCTTCACGTCTTTCTCTCGGTCCTGAATTCTCTGCTGGATGTTCTGCTGACTCACCCCGAGCTCTTTCTGCCTCTGATTCCTTTCTGCTTCTGCTGAGACTGTATCGTGGTCTTTATGTTCATCCATGGAACACAGGTAGCAGATACACTGCTGATCGGTACGGCAGAAAACCTTCATCACCTCGTCATGACGGGAGCAGATGTTCTCCCGAAGCTTCTTGGAGGGGTTGGCCAGCTTGTGTTTCTCAAAGGTGGGGGATTGATAGTGAGGCTGGAGGTGGCGCTCACAGTAAGAGGCCAGACACACCAGACAGGACTTGAGGGCTTTCAGCTTTCTCCCAGTGCAGACATCACAGGCCACATCTCCAGGTCCGGCATAGCAGTGATCAGGAGGAGCATCTTGGAGTCCAGTCTTCTTCAGTTCTTCTACTAAAGCTGTTAACATGGTATTCTTCACCAAAACAGGCCTTGGTCTAAAGGTCTGTCCGCACTTGGGGCAGCTGTGGATATTCTTCTGATCCTCTTCATCCCAGAAGCCTTTAATACAGCTCATACAGTAGCTGTGCCCACAGGGAATAGCCACCGGATCCTTCAGTAGATCCAGACAGATCGAACAACAGAAATTGTCCCGGTCCAGCTGAATTCCTTGCTGCGCCATTTCACCTCTCAAAGACAGTGAATGTCAAGGAATGAGGAAATATGTTGAGCGAATGGAACTGGCTTCGTCTGACAGAGCAGGAAGAAGTGGGAGGGGCTATCAGGTTCTGCTTCATTCCAGGTAGAGGAGCAGTTTTAAAGAGGCAGTGCATGTTTAGCCCTTGTTTACCATTTGAGATGAAGATTATGACGAATAAAACACTTGGGGTCAATGACCTCACTGGGTTATTAAAAACATGTTTTAGCTCACAAAACACAGTTCAAACTAATACCCCCCCTATAGAAACACCACAGCAATGAGCACCAAAGAACAAAAAGAAGAGGATCACTTTAATGAAAAGATCATTGAATTGTGTGGCTGTTTATAGTGATCATCACTATGATGCATTTACCCTCTTTTTTATATAGGAAGGAAAACAATAAACCAAACAACTAAATGGGTCCAGAAATGTAACGAACGATCCGGAAGTTGGCTATTTCGGAGATACTGAACGTAAACAACGCAACCGAACTCCTGATTGTTCCTGATTGTTGTTGCTCAAAATGATCATTATTGCCGTGTTCTTGGCTGTACTAATCTGTCGGAGTACTTCATTTGGAGTATTTCAGATTGCCAAACGTTATTACAAATCAGGAAAAATCAAAACATTGTCTGAGGAAAGGTGACGTTTGTGGTTGGCCAAACTGAACCAGGATTCCCAGGCAAGAATCTTGACAGCATTCGAGTTTATTCTGCGCATTTCTTGTCAAGGAGCTGAAATATTAATAACAGCAACTCTTAACTCATTTTATAGTGTAATAGTATGTGAGCATATTGATATTAAGCTGCTGTTTCTTGCATTCTTGGCTGAATATCTGATTCTGATTTCATAGCCTACTACAGTAGTACAAGACTTAGTATAGTATATAGTATAGACTATAGTTTCTGTAACATGTTCCTAAAATGTAGCTTCAAAAGTGTGTTATATTTCTCATTGTATTCCAGGTAAAAAGTCTGACCTGTACAAGAAAGATGACCAGATTGGCTGATATGACAGGAAAGCAAGATCTGTACTATTTGTACTAAATTTGTACTAGTAGACTCGAAATCCTAAAAATCACCTACCTTGGCTTTCACAATATACATGTCATCGATGAGCTGATACTGTGCCTCTCTCACCCATCCACACACCATCTGGTTGTAGATCTCCAACCTTTGTAACATTTAAGGTCTTCAGCTGTGTATGGGCTTGGCAGAAAAAGGTAGTTCACTATGTCGGGATAGGAAATAGATGGCAGACTTGTCGGCTCGTCCTTCCAAGACGGAGGAGCCAGCTCGTACGGATCTTCACCACCTATTAACCTTAGTTTCTAGTTGAAAGTTGAAAAGTTGAAACTCCAAACTTTTGAAGTCTTAGCTGTCGCCCAAAGACCTCAGCTTCATTTTAACAATCTGTCTGTCAGCTGCTCAATGGCCGACAGTCAGAGACTGTGGTTGTACTGGTCAGCTCCCAGTGACCACCAGTAGAAAGCTGTGGTTGTACTCAGTGGCGGCTGGTGCATTTTTCTCCAGGGCTATACCAAAAAGTGCAAATTCGTTATAATAATTATCTTTTATACTACAATATGTATTACATTACATTACAGTCATTTAGCAGACGCTTTTATCCAAAGCGACTTACAATAAGTGCATTCAACATAGGTAGGCAAGAAAACTACTAGTCACCAGAAATCGTAAGTGCATTTCCTTCCTAAACAAGCAACTAAGAGCATAACTAGTGTTAAGGTAAGAGTGCAATAAGTTAGCAACCTACTTTATCTTAAACAAATGAGACAAATAAGAGAATCAAATAAGCAAGAGCTAAGACAAATAAGTGTATCAAATGAACAAGAGTCAATAAACAAGAGCTCAGACACATAATTGACGACAAATAGGCAAGGCTAAGAGGAAGAGTCAGGGTAGTGTTTCCTGAAGAGTTGGGTTTTCAGCCTGGTGAAAGATGGGCAGCGACTCTGCTGTCTTGACATCAGTGGGGAGTTCATTCCACCACTGCGGGGCCAGGACAGAGAACCAGTCGCCTCGAGGCAGCAGAGCGAAGTGGTCGGGCGGGGGTGTAAGGCTTGACCATAGCCTGGAGGTAAGAAGGAGCTGTTCCTTTCACTGCCCTATAGGCTAGCACCAGGGTCTTGAACTGGATGCGAGCCGCTACAGGGAGCCAGTGTAGAGAACGGAGAAGGGTAGTTGTATGGGAGAACTTGGGGTGGTTGAACACCAGACGAGCTGCAGCTTTCTGAACAAGCTGCAGAGGTCTGATGGCAGACACCGGGGCACCAGCAAGGAGGGAGTTGCAGTAGTCCAGGCGGGAGATGACAAGAGCCTGGATGAGCACCTGCGCTGCCTTGTCAGTGAGGAAGGGGCGAATCCTCCTGATGTTGTAGAGGAGGAATCTGCAGGAGCGTGTCACTGATGCGATGTTTGCCGAGAACGACAGTTGGTCGTCCAGGGTCACACCCAGATTCCTCGCAGTCCGAGTTGACGTCACCACAGCATTATCAATGGTGATGGCCAGGTCTCGGTGCGGTGCGGACAGCCCTTCCCCGGCTGTCCTTCCCCGGGAGGAACATCAGATTTTTCTGATGTAATGGTGAATGGTAATGGTGAAAGACTAAAGTAAGCGAAAAGTGCCTCGATAAGGGCAACTGAAATCTGACAACACAAAACCCTGAGACAATGGCAGAAAATTATGAACACAGTAAGACCTAATAGAAAATAACATTTAAGAAAAAATAAGTTAATATGGTATTACATTTGAAATACCCAGTGCCATCAAAACGCTGAGTGAACTGGCTCAAAGCCATATGACTTTGCCACCTTGTGGCTTCAACTTTTTGTACATACATTTTGCCCTTCTCTCCTTGAGAGATGCAGATTTCTCAATGACTCTATGGCACCACAGAACTTGACAGTTTATTATTTTAGACAGGATGTGCCTGTTTTTGTCAACCTCTTCATTATGCTTACAGATCCCTATCCTGTAGCCTTCATCAAGCTGAGCAGCTATGTTTACTTTCCCAAACATTTGCTTTTGATTTTTCTGATATGTGGTTTAAATCATTCAAACCTGTCTGAATCCATGCTGGGTCTGAGACCTGTCGTTTGAAAAAGGGTGCAGGGAAAGCAAAATAAAGCATTGGTGTCACTACATGCAGTTAACCAAGACTTCCTACTAAACCAGCTCCTTGAAAACGACCGAGTATATTGTCTCATTCTGGCGCATTTTATGTCAGATGTACCACGAGCCACTCGCTCTCTGCTGCCACCCAGTGGTTGGTGGTGTGTAAATCAGCAGCATTCAGATAAATGCTGTTTGTACATGCGCAGTTCGTTGGTGGGGCGCAGGAAAGCTCCTATCTCTTGTATTGAGAGGAGTGAACTGCGCAAGTACAACTTATAACGAGAGTCAATGGGCAAAGATTTTTGCGCCCCAGGCCGGAAATACGTGACCTAGCAGTAACTTTAGACAACGTAGAACAATTTTAATCTACATTTTATTGCAGATTATACATTCTACTCACTAACTATATAATATTTACCTCGCTCATTTAAAAAAAAAAAAAAAAAAAAAAAAGTCATTTTTAAAGTCTTATTCAATGAAGTCTAGGATGTGGGGAGTGGTGGGGCGGCGCCCTAGCGCCCTCTACTGGCCAGCCGCCACTGGTTGTACTGGTCAGCTCCCAGTGACCACCAGTAGGAGACTGTGGTTGTACTGGTCAGCTCCCAGTGGAACCAGTAGGAGACTGTGGTTGTACTGGTCAGCTCCCAGTGTCCCCCAGTAGGAGACTGTGGTTGTACTGGTCAGCTCCCAGTGGAACCAGTAGGAGACTGTGGTTGTACTGGTCAGCTCCCAGTGGAACCAGTAGGAGACATCCGGCTGCAGGTTAACAATCTAATTGAACAAACTTCATGTAAACAAATGTTAGTTCTGATGGTTAGTCTGGCCAACGACCAACGTACAATAAAGGTGCATGTGTATATACATGTTAAGGGTTACCATAGCGACGTACCTCAGACACTTCCTCAGACTTTCTGACTTCATCATCCGACTATGAATGGTATTCATTTGAAATTTCGGAATTCATTCATGTGCAATGATTTTGAATGTCCAACAAAACCTGTTCCAAAGATCCTCGTCTCTACCTGTCTATTGTTTTGGAGTTATTTTGTCTTATTTCAACTGCTTCAACTGTCTCAACACACTTTGGTCCAGAAGTACCTGTAGAGCAGCGTTTCCCAACCTTGTTCCCTCTGTGGCACACTTTC
Source organism: Hoplostethus atlanticus (assembly GCA_034670405.1). Lineage (NCBI taxonomy): Eukaryota > Metazoa > Chordata > Actinopteri > Trachichthyiformes > Trachichthyidae > Hoplostethus > Hoplostethus atlanticus. Next base: position 339,656 of record JAXDDX010000075.1, on the reverse strand, counting down.
AAATTTACAGAATGTCACGGCACACCACTCTCAAAAAAATGAAAAATACACACACACACACACACACACACACACACACACACACAGCTTAATGGTCAAGTAGTCACAGCAGCCAAGTAACATAGATTCTTGTTACTTGAAAATCAGATTTCCCTTTGATTTGCTCTTGTTTTTTATGTTGACTTCTTAACTGAATTAAATACTCTGTGTTCTTGCTGACGACGGGTGATTTGTTGTCAGATGCCTATTGAGTTTGCTGGGAACCATCGCATGATTCAGAAGTTTCTCTCCACATACCAGACACATGGGAAGAGGGCAGGATGACTCCCGATGTAGGTGAAACCGTATGACGTGTAGCTGTCGTCGTACTGCCTCCTCACTGACTTCTTCTTTCTGCTGCTCTGAGCTACCCGCTCTGGGCTGCTGCGAGAGGACGATGGTGATGGGTCAGACGGAGTTGGGGTCTTTCTGTTTACACACCGGTCCATACTGGCTCAGGGTCGCCACGTCTCCAACTTGTTAATGTAAGCTTGTTTACTGTAGTTGTGAACTGAGGTGGCTTTCACACATATAGTTCACAAGATTGATTTGATTGATTGATTGTCTGATTCAAGAGCAAGTTGCTACTTTGTTGCATTTGTCATTCGGTCCGGTTCGTGTTCACATGGTCCTGTGTTAAGCGAACCAACATTTGTAAACAAATGACACGCGGTCGTGCAGGTCGTTCATCTATTGGACAGAACATTTCCGAGGGAAAATCACTTTCTGTCACAAAATCACATTATCGCGGACAACAATGGAGCAACAGCAGCGTATTGCGATAATAGCTTTCATTATTATGATTTGGTGTTCCAACCAAATAAGAACCGTGGAAGCACAGTATGAGCGCATCTCGAGACGTGCGAACAATGTAGGCTTATTGCTTCACACAATTCAGAGGAGACGTACAAGATGGTACCAAAGAAGAAGGCAGGCCCTAATGGACGCCTACGATATGTTCTCCGTGTACTTATATTACACAGAAGACGAGTGAGGTATGTATTTAACGTTACATGAATTAAACTGCAGAAAGATAAACTAGCCAGTGTTTCCCCTACCATTGTATTGGAACCAACACCCCCTGAACGAATTATAGTCCCACCTGAACGAATCTGCCGGTGCACTCACATTCATTCATATTCACTCAACAACCTAAAATAGGCTACTCGTCCTCAACCCCCGCGTTGGCGATTGCTGCGGAGAAAAGTGAAAGTAAACGCTCTAAACTAACCCTGAACTCTAATCATTTCTTCCCTCGCGCAGGCTGTCTCTGACAAGTGTCAACATCCGTTTTCAACCCACAATGCACTGTATTTTGGTTTGCTTCCTATATTAGGTCCTATGTTAAGTCCGATTGTGTTCTCACATGTAACGAACCGAACCGTGGTTCACTTGGAACCGGACCGAGTCCCGACTTTTCAGGAGGACCATGGCTCGATTGTTTGGTCCGCACCAGAGTTCGAATGCGTGTTCTCACCTCTCCAAACGTACCGGACTAACGGAGTAAACGCACCATGGTTCGATTAAAACGGACCAAACAGGGTAGGTGTGAAAGCGCCCTGAGTAACGCTGAAAAAACTGCTAGCGGCGTACTGACGTTGATGTGACTGACGTTGATGTGACTGACGTTGATGTGACTGACGAGCCGACAGTAAAGTTCTTTCTGGGGTTTAATTAAACAATCTGAATTTGAATGACATTTATTCATTTTTGTGAGTGGGATTTGTTCATTTAAGTGTTTAACATTTTTTTTAAAGTTGAAAGGATTTCACACGGCACAGCTTGTCACGGTCTCAGCCGCGCCACCAGCTCCCCTGTGTTCTCCCTCCCCCTTGTGTTTCCAGTGCGTCTCTGTCTGTCTGTGTGTGTATGTGTTGGTGGGCGTGGCTACAGACTCCTGCACCTCCCTGGCTTCATCACCTACCTCTCGCTCACCTGCTCCACCTCTCACACCTGTGGTTCATCATCATCAGCTCCAGTATAAGAACCCCGGCTTTCCACCCACTCGTCCCCAGATCGTTGATTCAGCCACTGTGGTTAGCTCACGGCCCCGGCTCCTGGAATTGTGCGTTCTAGTTTGTTTCTCGACGCCTCGTTAATTCTGTTCTCCCTGTGCTCCAGGATCACTGCTCACTACCCAGCCAGTCTGCCTGCCTGTTCAACACCTTGCCTGTCTACCTGCCTGTTCACCACCTGCCTGTCTACCTGCCTGCTCAACACCTTGCGTGTCTACCTGCCTGTCTACCTGCCTGTTCACCACCTGCCTGTCTACCTGCCTGTTCACCACCTGCCTGTCTACCTGCCTGCTCAACACCTTGCGTGTCTACCTGCCTGTCTACCTGCCTGTTCACCACCTGCCTGTCTACCTGCCTGTTCACCACCTGCCTGTCTACCTGCCTGCTCAACACCTTGCGTGTCTACCTGCCTGTCTACCTGCCTGTTCACCACCTGCCTGTCTACCTGCCTGTTCACCACCTGCCTGTGTACCTGCCTGCTCAACACCTTGCCTGTCTACCTGCCTGTTCACCACCTGCCTGTCTACCTGCCTGTTCACCACCTGCCTGTCTACCTGCCTGCTCAAAACCTTGCCTGTCTACCTGACTGTCTACCGGCCTGTTCAGCACCTGCCTGTCTACCTGCCTGTTCACCACCTGCCTGTCTACCTGCCTGTTCACCACCTGCCTGCCTTGCCAGCCCCGTCCACCACCAGTCCCCCCGGCTTCTCCCTGCTTCCTCCTCCTCCTTCCTCCTCCTCCGCTCCAGTCTTCCCCCCGGATTTCCCTCAATAAAAATCCATTGTTTTCGATATTCCGAGTCTGGGTTTGCATTTGGGTCCAACCGGTGATATCGTAACATGGTATCCTTGATTAGAATGTAATATCAACGGCTGTCTCACTTCAACTGTCACTGGCTAGATATAATGGACAAGAAAAGACGGGCGTTCAATTTTAATATGGATGAGTCGGAGGAATTAATCATGTTGGTGGAGGAGAGGAAACCCCACCTTTTTGGGACGTTTCCATCCCAATTATCGGCCCAGGATGAAGATTAAAATTATATTATAATTATTATCTTATAATGTTGTAAATAATATGCCTTGTACTAAGCAATATAATCCAGAGTGTGTGTGTTATGATAAACATACATAAATATAAAGTATGTTTGATTAAGCATGTAAACTAAAAGATCATAAAGTTTCAAAAAACATAGTCTAACAGTTTCCCTACAGTAATCAAAGTTTTAAAAAAATACAGTCTGAGGCCCTTTTTGCAATAAGGGTGTCCAAGGACAAGCTGCAGAGGCCTAAAGACAGACAGGCGGAGCATGCGCAGACAGGAGAGGCCCAGGCGGCCATTTTATAATGGTGAATAGGAAAATCCCCAAAACCCTGGGTTTTACGGCCACGATTGGACACCATTATTTTCTTGCTGACAAAGCTGAAATTAATGAAAAATGGGCGTAGAATCAGTATTCTCCACCCAGTCTCCACCCAGTTTTTGGGATATATAAGATCATGCACAGACAGTTGTACTTCGGTCTGGTTCCGGAGCCAACCCGGGTTTTGTTTCTGTTGAAGAATAAAACTCTATGCGTCGAACTCTGATCATCTCCAGTGAATTCTTTGAACCTGTTGTGAGACTCCAGTAACGACTGAATTATGAAGATTAAGTGTTGGCGAGGAGGTCCAGTCCTTATCACTGGCCCTGACCGGGACTCTTCCTCCCCCCACATCAATAAATATTATTCATTAAAAATATATAATATATTTTCATGTTGTTCCCCATCTTCATTTAGGACAGGGTCGATGCCATCCTAACTTAGGATTCCTAACTTAGGAAATGTTTCAGTTAGGATGGTTCTGTAATAGCTAAATTCCTAAGATACGATTTTTTTCCTAAATGCAATTAGGAAACATGTTTCTGTAATACCAGAAATCCTAAATGCATACACACACACACACACACACACACACACACACACAGTGAAAAAAAGGGTGTCAGTGCACTGGATTAACACTAAAACAACGACATGCAGTGTGAGGGAAGAGAACCCGGTCCTGGAAGACGCCTAACACGTACGGTCACCAGCCGCTCCAAACAGAGGAGATAAAATAATCAAAAACAAGAGATGCAAAAATGACAACAACTATCCAGTAAATAAAGAAAACAAAATAACGTTACACAGAAAACGCTGGCGCAGTCAGCATACTATAACGATTGCCCATAAAATATACTCACGGAGTACGGCGGCTACGCCGTACTACCGGCAATACACAAGTTAAAAACAGCCTTTTACCCTAACAGGTTTTAGGAAAAGCAAAGCAGCAGCGGCGATGTCCTAAAAGACAGACGATCGCCTGTTATTTACACTTAAAAGCATAACAGTCATACATCATACAAAGAAATCTGGCCTCCAACATTACCTTTACTGTAGCGCTACCTCCCGCTGAGCAATGGATACCCCGAAGCACCTGTAAGACAGTGATTTGGTAAATCTGGCCCGTGCACAGATCGCCTAGTGCGATACAAGGGGATGGTCTATATCAGGGATGTCAAACCATGGCCGAGAGTATGCAGGTTTTCATTCCAACCGAACACTACACCAGGTGATTTCACTGATTAGTCCCTCCTCTCTGGTTGAAGGTGTGGTAATCAGTGAAATCACCTGCTGTATTCTTGGGTTGGAACGAAAACCTGCATACTCTCGGCCCTCCATGGCACATGGTTTGACACCCCTGGTCTATATAGAGGAATACTGCCCATACAATACCTGCTATAATAGACAGACACCCAAGTTTACCCACCGGGGAAACGCAACAGCCCGTGACACCTGTTGATGATAAAACGGTAAGACCTCAAGCCACATTATACCCAATAAAACAAACCCAATAGTCGACATACCTCTCAGCAGCGATCGGCTCTACACAATGTCACGGCACAGGGAAACCAGAACTTAGGCTTAACCATAGCGTGTCTTACCTGGGGTATTTATACACTCAGTTAACAAGCTAATTGTTTGATACTTCTGGGGGGGGGGGGGGGCTGCAGGACAGCAGAACTACGGCAGCCGAGTAGCTCCGTTTGTAGAGACGGGAGCTATTTCTACCGGTTACACAAGGAAACTGGAGGCAGGGCTGAGGCCGTGACACCAACATCACAACATCTGAAATGACAGCAGGTCTACGACTACATGAAATCTACCGTCATATGTGTATCAGGACTGAGCCAGAGTTTTCCAGACGTTTCATCCAATTCCCAAACTTGACCTGGAAATGATCAGTTTCATTCTTCATACTTTAACCAGGTGAATTGATAGTAGAACTGTCCTTCATTATTTCCATCTAAACTAGTGGTTCTTCATCCCTAACAGTGCTGCTTGGGGGTCATTTTAGTTTTGGTTCCACTTGTTCTAAACATCAAGACTGAACTTCTTTGTGTTTTAGAGAATTGCCAAAGTTACACTGTCTTAATTTCACATTTCACATTTTCTCTAGCAGGGGTGATGGAGGTCATGGAATCAATACAGAAGAAATACTGTCGTCATTCTTAGAAACACTTTATTAATTCTTGTCAACATTCAGTTTGTTCACACATCCCATCAATAAAACCTGGTAAAAGACTCTTGTTCAATCTTTCCATCTAAACATTCACTTCATCCACACAATCAGTCATTTAAACCAGCATGTGGAGGAACAACTGGATGCTCTCCCTAGGAACTAGAATGGTAATAATAATAATAATGACATTTGTAGTGCACTTTTCTTACCAAAGTTAAAAAGTGCTGGGAACAAATGAAACACATGAACAACTATTCAGTTCTAGTAAAGGGAAGACTGACAGTGCTGGAGCCATCAAGGCCGTGCAGTGAAACAGAAATAGAACAAGACAATGTGATGAAAATATTACAGCAACAATTCAAATATGCTGAGAAGATAACAACTATATAAAACCACACAACAGTTTAAGTAATAACATGTTTTTTTTTGTATTTTTACATAAGTAAATAAAAGTGTAAGTCAGTAAAATTAATTTTGTTTCTCTCGATCGAAAATGATAATACAATAGTGATTCAACCTCTAGACAGTTCATGAAATCTTTTAGAAAAATCCTCTGGCAGACAGGAAGTGATTTTATATTTCTGACAGCAACAAAAAAGATTTCTTTGGAATCAACAGAAGAAGAACTGGGTAGTTAGCATGAGCAACGATAGCCACCATGGCTGAACAGACAAAGAAAAGAGCGCCACCTACAGGAACTCAGACTCCATCAATAGAAAATCCAAGGAGAAACACCACAGTGAAGAACACCACAGTGAGGAACACCACAGTGAAGAACACCACAGTGAAGAACACCACAGTGAAGAACACCACAGTGAGGAACACCACAGTGAGGAACACCACAGTGAGGAACACTACAGTGAGGCTGAGAGACAAAGATGGAGACTAAATAAAAAGAAGAATAAAATAACAAAATCTCACAGATTACCACTTTAATAACCTCTATCTACTTGAGCTCACACAACTCAGCAGTGCTTCCTGTAAAAAGAAGCCTAATTCCAGGATGGAGGGGCTGGGTGAAGGAGGTCTGGACTCTGTGGAGGAGAGTCATGGTCTCAGAGACGCTGTAGAAGGACAGAATACCTGCCCTGTGATCCAGGTACACTCCTACTCTGGAGGATGGAGGGCCTGGTGTTTCAGTTGGGATATTGTTGTGTCTGAATTGGTAGCTGTTGCTGTAACAGTCTAATGCCCAAGATTTGTCATTGCTTCCAAATCCACTTACATTCCAGTTTCCTGTTCTGCTAATATTCTTGTATGTGACTGCTACTGAAACTCCTTCCCCTGTCCACTCTACCTCCCAGTAACAACGTCCAGTCAGACCCTCTCTACTCAGGACCTGATAAAATCAGTGAATCTGTCTGGGTGACTAGGATATAACTGGTCTGTTCCCACTTTTGTTACTTTTCTGTTTCCCTCAGATAATAACAGATATTTGTGTGCTGTGTTTGGATCCAGTGTGATTTGACGTGAATATTGTAAGAACTCATCTCTGGTCTTGGGCTCTGGATGTGGCAGTAAAACAACTTCAGTCACTGTCAATGAGATCTTTGGCCCTTCCTCTTTCAGAATGCCCTCTAGTTTATCTCTCACCTCTGACACAGCAACAGCCACATCCTCAAAGTAGCGCAGAGGACGGACGCTGGTGGGTAGGTCTGTAGATTCACTGAGACATGAGAGGGAGGGGTAATTCTGCAGAAAATGGATGCTATCTGTGTGTGAGAGCTGCTCCAGTTCAACACATTTCCTCCTCAGTTCAGCAATCTCCTGCTCCATCTTCTTCAGGAGTTTCTCTGCCTGATGAACTTCATCTTTCTGCTGGGATCTGATCTGCTTCTTCACTTCAGAGCTTCTTCTCTCAATGGAACGAATCAGCTCAGTGAAGATCTTCTCACTGTGCTCCACTGCTTTATCAGCAGAGCAGTTGATAGCCTTCACCTCCTGTTGAAGCACCTTCACGTCTTTCTCTCTGTCCTGAATTCTCTGCTGGATGTTCTGCTGACTCACCCCGAGCTCTTTCTGCCTCTGATTCCTTTCTGCTTCTGCTGAGACTGTATCGTGGTCTTTATGTTCATCCATGGAACACAGGTAGCAGATACACTGCTGATCGGTACGGCAGAAAACCTTCATCACCTCGTCATGACGGGAGCAGATGTTCTCCCGAAGCTTCTTGGAGGGGTTGACCAGCTTGTGTTTCTCAAAGGTGGGGGATTGATAGTGAGGCTGGAGGTGGCGCTCACAGTAAGAGGCCAGACACACCAGACAGGACTTGAGGGCTTTCAGCTTTCTCCCAGTGCAGACATCACAGGCCACATCTCCAGGTCCGGCATAGCAGTGATCAGGAGGAGCATCTTGGAGTCCAGTCTTCTTCAGTTCTTCCACTAAAGCTGCAAACATGGTATTCTTCACCAAAACAGGCCTTGGTCTAAAGGTCTGTCTGCACTGGGGGCAGCTGTGGATATTCTTCTGATCCTCTTCATCCCAGAAGCCTTTAATACAGCTCATACAGTAGCTGTGCCCACAGGGAATAGTCACCGGATCCTTCAGTAGATCCAGACAGATCGAACAACAGAAATTGTCCCGGTCCAGCTGAATTCCTTGCTGCGCCATTTCACTTCTCAATGACGGTGAATGTCAAACAGTTTCACTTTCCGTCAACGGATAAGAGTTGTGTTGCAATCCAAACCAAACTCTAATTTGCTGATCTACTGTGAATGGGCTCGTCAGCTCTGCTAGTTCACACTGTTGTTTCCACCCATCCTTCAACTGGAAGATCAGATCTGTGAAAGGGGGCGGATGAGGAAATATGTTGAGCGAATGGAACCGGCTTTGTCTGACAGAGCAGGAAGAAGTGGGAGGGGCTATCAGGCTCTGCTTCATACCAGGAAGAGGAGCAGTTTTAAAGAGGCAGTGCATGTTTAGCCCTTGTTTACCATTTGAGATGAAGATTATGACGAATAAAACACTTGGGGTCAATGACCTCACTGGGTTATTAAAAACATGTTTTAGCTCACAAAACACAGTTCAAACTAATACCCCCCCTATAGAAACACCACAGCAATGAGCACCAAAGAACAAAAAAAAAAGAGGATCACTTTAATGAAAAGATCATTGAATTTTGTGGCTGTTTATATGATCATCACTATGATGCATTTACCCTCTTTTTTATATAGAAGGAAAAAAAATAAACAAACAAAATAATGGGTCCAGTTGGCTATTCCGGAGATATGAACGTAAACAACGCAACCGAAACTCGCAAATTTTTCCTGATTGTTGTTGCTCAAATGGTCATTTTTGCCGTGTTGTTGGCTTGTATAATCGGTTTGGACCGGAAAAGTATTTGGAGTACTTCAGATTGCCAAACGTTATTACAAATCAGGAAGAAGAGCAGCAAAACATTGTCTGAGGAAAGGAGACGTTTGTGGTTGGCCAAAATGAACCAGGATTCCCAGGGCAAGAATCTTGGTCAGGGGACTTTTAAATATTTAATAACAGCAACTCTTAAATATTTTATAGTGTAATAGTATGAAAGCATATTGATATTAAGCTTGTTTCTTGCATTCTTGGCTGATATTTGATTCTGATTCCCTAGCCTACTACAGTAGTACAAGACTTAGTAGTAAGTTAATATAGTTTTGAAGATTTTTTTGACCTTTAAAGGGTGCCTCCGTAAAAGGCGAAAAAGGGCCATGGTGAGTTTAAATGGCAAAGCGCTTTCTATTTCAATTTTTACAAACCAACCTAATAAACCCGGCCCTCCTTACGCAGCGCGTTTTCCCCCTCCCCCTTGGTTGGGGGCCCCCCCGGACAAGGTCTCAGCCCGGAGGGGTTCAGGGGCATCCCCCCAAGGGTGGCAGCTTGCGGCGGCTTCCGACGGGGCCTCGCGGATTTTCCAATTAACCTTTTTTCCAAAACCCCCCTTTCCGTACAAAAGTTTCTTAGTTTTCGTTAACTTTTCCTAAATTTCCTCAAAAGGGTTATCCAAAAGGACCAGGTAAAATAGCTGACTGTAAAAAAGGATGGGGCAACAATGGGCTGCCAATGCTGTTTATAGGACAGGAAAACCCAAAAGTAATTTTAGCAATTTTACCGAAAACTCCGAAATCCTAAAAATCACCTAATTGGTTTCAAAAAACCACAAAGCAATTGGATTTTTGGGGGATTTTTTTTTTTTTGGACTGTCTGGCTTAGTTGAACGTTGAAAAGTTGAAACTCCAAACTTTTGACGTCTTAGCTGTCGCCCAAAGACCTCAGCTTCGTTTTAACAATCTGTCTGTCAGCTGCTTCAGGCTCGTGACCAGACGGCCGCTAGTTTGAATCCTTGGAAATACCTGGCAGAAAGTGAGTTCAGTAACATTTCACCTCTTAGCAAATTCTGAAAGGTTGCCCCTCTGCAAAGGCATGGTCCATGGTTGCTAGGAAAAGCTGCTCAATGGCGCGTTCGCGCCAAAAGTCACACGACTTGTTGTACTGGTTAAGCTTCCCAGTGGACACAGTAGGAGACTGTGGTTGTTCTGGTACGTGTCCCATTTGGAACCATAGGTATCTGTAGTTGTACGGGTCAGTCCGATGGAACACCAGTAGAGACTGTGGTTACTGTCAGTTCTAGGTGCCAGGACCACCAGTAGGAGACTGTGGTTGTACTGGTCAGCTCCCAGTGTCCACCAGTAGGAAACTGTGGTTGTACTGGTCAGCTCCCAGTGGAACCAGTAGGAAGCTGTGGTTGTACTGGTCTGCTCCCAGTAGAACCAGTAGGAGACTGTGGTTATACTGGTCAGCTCCCAGTGGAACCAGTAGGAGACTGTGGTTGTACTGGTCAGCTCCCAGTGGACACCAGTAGGAGACATCCGGCTGCAGGTTAACAATCTAATTGAACAAACTTCATGTAAACAAATGTTAGTTCTGATGGTTAGTCTGGCCAACGACCAACGTACAATAAAGGTGCATGTGTATATACATGTTAAGGGTTACCATAGCGACGTACCTCAGACACTTCCTCAGACTTTCTGACTTCATCATCCGAATATGAATGGTATTCATTTGAAATTTCAGATTGTATTCATGTGCAATGATTTTGAATGTCCAACAAAACCTGTTCCAAAGATCCTCGTCTCTACCTGTCTATTGTTTTGGAGTTATTTTGCCTAATAAATCCTTAGGTCAAAATGAGATTCATTCATTCAAAGTCATTTACTTTTCACATTTGACTCATATCCATTGATCGACTGTGCAGCGTGGTCAACATTATTTGAATTTTACATTTTAGTCATTTCATTGACAACCTCATTCAAAACAAACTACAACGAGTGCAGCAGTAGATTAAGGTTAAATGCCTGGATCACCATTGCAACTGTAAGGGTGTAAGGGGTCAGAGGTCACAGATGAGGAAGGTAAAGAAACAAGAGCCAGGGACAAATGGTAGAAGAAATGTTTTTGTGCAAAGTGTAAAGTCATAGTCACAACCTCAACCGACAAGTCCAAAAAAACAGGTTTTGAGCTCATAGCCCAATGCAAATAAAACTCCACAATGTTAAAGTTTCTACTGTCATCCAAGAGTGTCAACAGTGTTGTTTTAAAAACCGGACCATTGATTGCTTTGGAAAATTGCTTCCAGAGTAGTGTCACCCCAGGATTAATTGTAAATGCCTAAAGGGAAAACGGTTTTATTCATCTGTTAGTCCAATATCCAACGGTAAATATGCCGTCCATGCCGTGTCCACTCAGTCCTCCTGCAGCTGCAACCACCCTTTATGCCACGCTGCCATCATCTGTCTTGTGCTTTCCCTTTACACTGTACATGCAGTCTTGTTGTCCCTGTATCATGTGACGTATGTATGTATGGAAGTCAGTTGTTGATATGTCTCTGCTCTAATAAATTCCTGCACATGTATTGCTGATTCTGGTAAGACATTGACCTCTGGATGCCTTTGTTTATGGACAATCTGCCACCTCATTATTTGTCCATATAGCAAGTTAGTACTGAGGTGTTCACTTGACCCACTTAAGACAGCAGGTTGCTTTAAAGCCATACTCTCTCTGCAACGATGGTCTACCCAGCATCAGCATCCAAGCCTGGTGATCCCAGATCCATGAATCCATGAAGTGAATTAAAAGTGGAGTTTTCATCCACTTTATTCCGTGTGTGAGTGAAGGTGGTGGTGAAAATATACGCTTTCATTATGGGTGCGAACAGACTAGAGCTCAACATGGAGCTACTAGGTGACATAGACATAAATCCCATTCAGAACAAATTCCTTATTTCATGTTAGGCTACATGTTTCTGTTTCAACAGTAAAGGTGTTATATACACGTGTGCTAAAATAAATGTTGTCATCAACTTTCATTGTATTTCTTCAACTGCAAGCTGAGCTGATGTAGAAACCAACCTGGCCACAACCCTTGGTCTTTTCCTCTCATTTACTCTGTGGCCTCTTGCCTTCCTCTTTCTTCAATGAATACAAAAAAAATAATACTCGGCAGTGAATTGCCTTTTCTTCTGTCAGGCTTTTATCTTCCTCCTCTACTTGCAGCCGACCTCGCTCCTCTGTCGCTCTGAAAAACTCTTGTGTTTTTCCCCAGCACTTCTCTATCGCGGAGGACATGCATACTTTAGAGAAACAGGAATATTTCTTTCATCTATTGTCTTGCATTTCGTCCTATCGGTTGCTTGTAATGTTGGTGATCTAGTAACTGAAGTACAGTTGTCATGTAAAATGTTTTATTGAATGAAAGCAAACAAGCAAAACGGTGAATCAATTCAGTGAAAGATGTGATTTGTTATAGTGCAGTATCTACTAGCTGCATCCAAATACACACAAACTCAAATAACCTTTTAGAAGTTCTTCATCCTCTTCAGAGTTGAAGGAAAACCATCACAGGGAATAACTTTCGTTTGTGGTTTACAGCGTGAGTGAGAATCTGTGATCCGTTATTGATTCGCCTGTTAAATCAGAGATAGAGATAATAATAAATAACAATATCTTTATTTGTATAGCGCTTTTCAGACACAAAGTTCTTTACAACAATACAAAAAAAACAATGCAGAAACAATAAAACGTGAATCAAAAGAACAATAATACATTAAAAAATAATTAAAAAGCAGTAAAGCAGCAAAAGGGGCACAGAAGGAGGCGATGGACTACTTGAAACGTGTGTTTTTAAAGGTATCAGTTGAATCATTTACTCAACTCAGTTCCAGAGGATGAAGGATGATTCTCCACTCACCAGACGTGTTTTTGGGAATGTACAGTACATCGCTGTTTGCTGACCTGAGGGATCGTACTCGGAGCGTATCTGACAATCGTGTCACTATAGGCAGGGGGTAAGGTTATGAAGACACTGAAACACTAGAATGAATCTTGAAGTCAATTTTTTTTAAAACAGAGCTGCAGGGAGAGGAGAGACGTTGAAGAGGTTTTACTCTGGACTGGGCAGAATGGGCTGCAGCTCAGCAGCAGGAAGGATTCTGATTCTGAACACATCTTTTTTTCTCCAAAGCTTAAAACTGCCCATGGTACAGTGAGAAGAAAAACATGGCAACCGCTCAGAGGCAACAACAGGTTCTTACTGAGCAGCTTCCATAATTCATAGACTCTGATATATTCAACGCTCGCTGTGGGAACATGCAGATGTGGTGTTCAGCTAGACGGACTGATGGATTCACTGGACACGGAAGAAGCAACTCCTTTGTGATGAATAGATGAAGTGGGACTGAGCAGAGTGAAATGGATTCGTTTTCTCAGTGGATTGACTATAATGCACCACAGGTCGAGGGGATCAATCACAACCACAATGAGAATCACTTGAATGAAATGCACAGGAGTTAAAACGTTTCAGTTGTTTTAACCGTCTTTCTGTTTTGATTGCAAACTGGAAGGCAGGTCGTGACCGCTTATATGACATGGAGAAGAGAAATCAATAATGTGTGATTATTACAGGTATTGCTAAATTATGTGCAAGCATCCCCCCGGCTTTCGGCAATGACAAACAAGTTGATGAGTCATACAGCCACACTTGTACAATCCAATGCCTACACTCTGATGTTCACACAGACAATTTCTTCCCGGCCTGCGACACTAAATTGGTCTGAGCGTACCGACGCCTTGGAACACGGATGGAGTAATTTGACTTGTCCAATCTCCGGCTGCTTTCAGGGCTGTCCTCCAAACAGCACCTCGAACAATACAGTCCCCGGTTGTTTGGTACCGGCGTCGCCACATTTTCTACATCGCAATGTCATCCAAAGAAATGTGACGGAACAAAACCCAAGGCAAAAACAACAATTCATCGCCTTGGGTTTCTGTTTAAGTTCAGGTTGATTTCAGCAGCGATCTCTTCAGAAAGCACTTTCCTAGACACTCTGCTGGTTTACAGTGTCGATACAGTCCTTCACTATTGTCTGCTGTTGTTGGCAAAACACAAATGTTGGATTCAAAAATCACAAAACAGTTTGGAAGGTCGATAAGTCTAGGGAATAAATACATGAGTTTTAAGACCGAGTGCTTCTCACCTGGTCCGCTCTGTGGCCGGGTAAACCATCTTATTGGACCCCCCACAGACTGTACATACAGTATAGAGCAGGGGAAGGGAACCGCACTGTTTCGGGACCCAGCCCATTGAGACAATTTACACAACGCACAAACAAGTGTTAATATAGTCCATATCTTCAAGATAATGCTTTAATCTTCATCTACTAAACTTTCACTTTTGAACCCTAGACACTGTAAACCATTTAGACGTCTTTAAACTGCTTGGAATACCTTGAAATATGGAGTCATTTTATTTCTTTCATACTTTAATGTGTCTTGAAATATGGAGTCATTTTATTTCTTTCATACTTTATTGTGTCTTGGAGTATGGAGTCATTATATTTCTTTCATACTTTAATGTGTCTTGGAGTATGGAGTCATTTTATTTCTTTCATACTTTATTGTGTCTTGGAATATGGAGTCATTTTATTTCTTTCATACTTTAATGTGTCTTGGAATATGGAGTCATTTTATTTCTTTCATACTTTATTGTGTCTTGGAATATGGAGTCATTTTATTTCTTTCATACTTTATTGTGTCTTGGAGTATGGAGTCATTTTATTTCTTTCATACTTTATTGTGTCTTGGAGTATGGAGTCATTTTATTTCTTTCATACTTTAATGTGTCTTGGAGTATGGAGTCATTTTATTTCTTTCATACTTTATTGTGTCTTGGAGTATGGAGTCATTTTATTTCTTTCATACTTTATTGTGTCTTGGAGTATGGAGTCATTTTATTTCTTTCATACTTTATTGTGTCTTGGAGTATGGAGTCATTTTATTTCTTTCATACTTTATTGTGTCTTGGAGTATGGAGTCATTTTATTTCTTTCATACTTTATTGTGTCTTGGAGTATGGAGTCATTTTATTTCTTTCATACTTTAATGTGTCTTGGAGTATGGAGTCATTTTATTTCTTTCATACTTTATTGTGTCTTGGAGTATGGAGTCATTTTATTTCTTTCATACTTTATTGTGTCTTGGAGTATGGAGTCATTTTATTTCTTTCATACTTTATTGTGTCTTGGAGTATGGAGTCATTTTATTTCTTTCATACTTTAATGTGTCTTGGAGTATGGAGTCATTTTATTTCTTTCATACTTTATTGTGTCTTGGAGTATGGAGTCATTTTATTTCTTTCATACTTTATTGTGTCTTGGAGTATGGAGTCATTTTATTTCTTTCATACTTTATTGTGTCTTGGAGTATGGAGTCATTTTATTTCTTTCATACTTTATTGTGTCTTGGAGTATGGAGTCATTTTATTTCTTTCATACTTTAATGTGTCTTGGAGTATGGAGTCATTTTATTTCTTTCATACTTTATTGTGTCTTGGAGTATGGAGTCATTTTATTTCTTTCATACTTTATTGTGTCTTGGAGTATGGAGTCATTTTATTTCTTTCATACTTTATTGTGTCTTGGAGTATGGAGTCATTTTATTTCTTTCATACTTTAATGTGTCTTGGAGTATGGAGTCATTTTATTTCTTTCATACTTTATTGTGTCTTGGAGTATGGAGTCATTTTATTTCTTTCATACTTTATTGTGTCTTGGAATATGGAGTCATTTTATTTCTTTCATACTTTATTGTGTCTTGGAGTATGGAGTCATTTTATTTCTTTCATACTTTATTGTGTCTTGGAGTATGGAGTCATTTTATTTCTTTCATACTTTAATGTGTCTTGGAGTATGGAGTCATTTTATTTCTTTCATACTTTATTGTGTCTTGGAGTATGGAGTCATTTTATTTCTTTCATACTTTATTGTGTCTTGGAGTATGGAGTCATTTTATTTCTTTCATACTTTATTGTGTCTTGGAGTATGGGGCCATGTTAAAGGACCAGGAGCTACCCAGATGACAATGCCCCCAGACACACTGCTTCACAAAACTCAACACCAGGACGAAGTCAAACTCCCTCCACGGTCTCTCCAATCAGCAGATCCTTCATGGGGAGCAGATTTCCACATCCATCAAAGCACTGAAGGCTTTCCTATCTGATGAAAGCCCCAACACAGTCCGGGATGCAGTTCGACAGCAGCGGGAGGAGGACCGAAGCTCTGAAGTGGTCCAGCTCCTCACCAGACTCTTGATGTTGATGTGTTGTTAGGAGCTGTTTACTGAGTGATAGATTCATAACACACTGTGGTCCAAGATGTTGTTTTCTGCTCTTTATAGAAACTTTTAATTAGATTTTTTAAAGCATCTTGGAACTTTTTTACAGTCCAAGACTTCACACAGTACTGTACATTACAGTAGATGATAATAATAAACTTCATTTACAGATTTCAGTGCTTTCCAAAACCAAACGGTAGCATCAGGCTCCTTTCAGTGGCGTGACAGTCGGGTTGTGTCTCAGAAACCGAAAGTCTCATTACTTTTTTGTTCAAATCTGTTGCTGTTCGCCTGCCTGGAGTTCATAGTTTACCGCTACACCACCCTCCCTTCGTCTCCGCCACATCTTTCTCTCCAGACAATGAGGCATAATAGGGGCCCTGTGTAACACGTTTCCTCCCCCAACAAACGAATGCTGGGCACAACAACAGAGCAAGCAGCTCAAATTAGGGAATGCGAAGGGGGGAGTTTCATTCTGCCGCACTGTGAACTCTGAGTTCAAACCCTCAGAATGGGCCTATGTGGTCTAGACAGGAGGTCATGTGAGGCAAAGGAAGCATACAGGTTTGGTTTAGTTTAGTTGCAGCAACAAAACATAAAAAAGAGGAAAAAAGTGCAAATTTGTTGTTTGCTCAGGTTCAATTCTTAACTCACGACAAGTTTTCTACTGGGAGGGACGTTTTCATTTTCAGCAAGTTAGGGTTAACCCCTAATCCTAACCCTACCTAGCATTAACCCTTAACCCTCAACCCTTAACCCCTAACCCTTAACCCCTAACCCTAACCCTAAGGAATCGATTTGAGGAGATAACTTTTTTTACAATGTGAAAACATTGTTCTTATCTTGACCTAACCCTACCTAGCATTAACCCTTAACCCTCAACCCTTAACCCTAACTCCCCTAACCCTAACCCTTAATCCTTAACCCTAACTACCCTTAACCCTTAATAAACGTGGTAACTGTACATAGAGAGTACTGTACTTCTGTCCTTTGCATGAAACTCACAGATGCATCACCGAGGATGAATTGCATCACATACACATCTGAGCGGTTGCAGCAGCGAATTGATTTAGTGACAGCGAGGAGGAGGAGGAGGGTTATATAAACACACACTGAGTGGAAATGCATGAATGAGGCAATGAGGGTTTGATTGATGCTGATATATGTGCAGTATGCAGCAAATGAGAGGAGAATGAAAACATGAGGAAAGCCAGTATGTCAACCCACATCATACTGGATGTGCAAAACACGAGCTCACATTCACATTTATCATCCGTAATAACAAACGTATTATCAACGTGCAGATTTTGGGTACGTTCACAACAAGTCTGTTTCCCTGGCGGCGTGTCCTCCTCTCGTCCTCGGTGGTTGTTGTTGTTTTGCCGCCTAACAAGGAAATGATCATGCTGGAAATGCGCTGGTGGTTTGAGGTAATCAAGATCACAAACCGAACCGCCTGGTGTTCGTCAGCAGGTCCACCGGCCAGGTTAGCTGCAGCTGGCTGCTTTCAGTCTCTTTGTAATCCTGTGAGATTACCGTCAAACTGTTTCGGCGGTGGGACAAAACAACCCACGAGAATGTAAAGCATTTAGTTGTTTTCTGCCAGAGACACTGCCGGGGGAAACAACGTGTTTTTCAGGGGAAGCGGCGTTCGTTTCAGAGAACTGGGGTTAGGAGCGCAGGTGCCTCGTAATGAACCGACATCAGGCTTGTTTTGTTGTTTGTGGTCTTAGTATCTCAAACCTACAAGTGGTCCGGTTATATATGAGTGTACTTGTCATTTGTTAAGCACATACAAACACCACACCAAGGACAGAACCAGGACACGCTGTCACCTGGACGCTGCCGATGCCAACAATATGGCGGCGGCGGCTGATACGACGCCGTACGAGTGCTATGTATAATGCTCCTGTCCTGTACCGCTGAAACAGAAACCTGCGTTATAAACAGAGCAGGGAAACCCCCCCCCCCCCCCCCCACCTGGTCCAGCTGCCTGGCCTCAACACTGACAGAAAGCATGGAGCCTGAACTCTCTCCATCTGCTTCAAGTGCTTTATGGCTTGTGTACAAAATTGATTTCAAACACCGACGGGGCGAGCGGACTCCATCCCAGCCCAGTCGGAGGAAGGACAGGAGAATCTCAAAGTCAAAAGTTCGGACTCAGTATTACTTTCTTTTCATTATGTGAAGTCAGGGGATTCATGTTTATCACTGTGGGGTGAAATCCCACCTTTAAAGTTTTACCAAGCCTGACTAAAGTCCCTTCACAGTGTTATAAATGTACAAAAAACATGGCTAGTTCTACAAATATACACTGTCATTTATTTTTCATCTGATCCAGCCGTGAAATAAAGTTATTCTACTCCTTTCTTAACAGGACGAGAGCCTTGCACCTTCTTTTCCTCATCTTGCACAATCAAATCGGCTTCAAATTCGTGGGGCGGCGTGCTAAGGCTGCGTCCAGACAATGGTGAAGGCATTGAACCGCTCTGAAAGGCTTCAGGCCCGTTTCATGTGTTCATATCCTCCGTTAGAGCAGCAACTGGACCGCAACTGGAGTTCACGTGTTGCTGGAGTTTTATGACCCTTTGCAGCCCTGTTACCTGCTGCACCATTTCAATACATGGACGTCAATAAGAAAATCATTCTTCTTCTTCGTTCCTGAGACATGCAGAATGCACGTACGTGGCTTTTCACAGGGGTGACTGTGTAAAGAGATCGCTGCTCTCAGGGACGTTTCCCTCTAGTTTGTAGTCCAAACTTCGAGGGCTTCCAAACAGAACGGAAATTAATCATCGCAGACTGAAATTGGACCTCTGAGGGTTTTTTGGCTGCTGAATTATGAGAAACATAGAAAGAAAATAATGAAAGATAAAGTACCAGGGTGCAAGGCAACCCTTTCCCACTTCTTTCGCCAATGCACATGCACACGGATAGACACACAAATACACAGAGACAACGACGTACTAGGGTTCAACTGATGTGACCGATACCGATACACTGAAGTTGTTCATAGATATTTTGTGCCAATATTCAATATCTTTATATATTTGGCCATAATTTTCTTCTCCTCAGGGTGAAAAGCCTCAGAAACAGCATTCAGACCATCATGGACACTAAAACTCTCCACTGAAACCAGAGTGATGAAACTCTTTTAGTGTCAGCAACACTTATCATGTCCTGTACATCAAAATCATGGATTACCTGACATGTTGTTAACAAACAGAACCACTTAAAGGTCCGATATTATTCAGTTTTCATGATTTTGTTTTCAAATGTTCTTCATGATGTTTTATTAAAAGTTGAATTGAATTAGTTAAACTGAATGAAGACCTTACAATTCTGGACCCTGATTGGCCGACAGCACCAGCTCCTCTCCTCTCAACCTGCTGAGTGGAGGCAACTGATTGGACGGATTTCAGGAAGTCTTTAGTGAGGGGAGCCAATCAGGACCAAGTCCAGTTGTGATGGTCTGAAACCGCCTGGAAAAAAGGGTGGATGTTTGAAAACCAACAACTTTAAATTAAACCACTGAAACAAATCAAAACAACGTCTTCATTAAACATCTTTGATCTTGTATGTATAGAAATAGAGGGACGTTTGAATTCCTCGTGTAGGGCCCCTTTAAGACTCGGCCCCTGAGGGTTATGACACTATACGACACTAGCGACATTCAAGAAGTAAACCATCTCCTGGACAACACCAACAGGAAACAGGTGTAACCTCTTTCTTCTGGGTTGCCAGGTTTCACGGTGGAAGCCTGACATCTAAATCTCCAGACATTGTGGCATTTTAAACAATGACTTTGGCTTCGGGGCTTTGAGGAATTTTTCAGGAATTTTTCACCCTCGGTTGTACTTGAATAGAGACACTGGGCGTATGTTTCACCTGCTGTCTGGTTGCTGGGGCCCTGCAGTCAACGCAGCCTCACACAGTTTGGGAAACTAGCACGAACTCTGAAAGGCAGATTACAAGTTGTGGACATGAGTAATGTGAAGAAGACGTCATGGGTTCGATTCCGTCCCTCCTCTCTCACCCAATCTTTCCTGTCCCTCTCTACTGCTGACTATCCAATGAAGGCAAAATGCCCCCCCAAAAAATATGTGACAATAGCAAGAATGGGACACCATTTTCACCATGAAAAGAAGGTCAGATAATGGTTAAGGTTAGGTAACTAAACCAGTCTGGTTAAGGTTCTGGTTCAGGTCTGGTTCAGGTTCAGGTTCTGGTCATGGTTAAGTAGAAAACTTGTTGTCATGAGTTGGGAATTGAAGCCCCCTGACCTCCACACCCTTACTGTTTCACTGTCAAACGCGTCTCCTCCACCTGATCCTTTGCTTTTTGTTAGCTTGTCTGTCTGTCTGTCAGTCAGCAGGATATCTCAAAAACTCATGAACGGGATTTGCGGGAAATGTGGCGGAGAGATAACCGTCGGCTCAAGGAACGGTTGATTAGATCTTGGTGGTGATCCGGATCTGGGATGTCAGACATTACGCGACACATAGCTATGAAACTTACGGGACGTTCTCAGGGTGAATGAATCAATATAACTTACACCTATTTAAGTGATAGGGTGCATCCCGATGGCTCAGTTGGCTCATACCGTGTAGCCTTGGTGTCCTGGGTTTGAATTTCTTTGCCGCATGTCATCCCCCTGTCGAACCCAATCTTTCCTGTCTCTCTCCACTTTTGCAAAAAGAAAAAAAAGCGATAGGAAAAATGTTTCTGGGTGTAACAGCGAGTTGGAGACTTGTTCAGCGTTGGAGGAGGTTTGAAGGGAGGCATTTCTCCTCACGCCGTTCATCCGCACATCAAAGTGTGCCTGGGGGAGGCAGGCAGCGAGACCTGCAGCGACTCTGAGCTAATCCCATTAGCCGGCAGCGACTCTTGAATAGCGTACAGTAGGCAGGCGAGGAACGTGGGCATGGAAGATGTTGGATGATAGGAATGTCATCTGGAATGTGAGAAGGAAAGCTTACAGATAACCACCTTTTCTCCCTGGCTCAGGATGAGAAAGATCTTCTTCATGATGTTTTTAAAAGTTGAATTTAATGAGTTAACCCGACAACACCGCCTCCTCAACCTGCTGACTGGAGGCTTTCCAGTTCAGACACTGCAAACTGGCCTGATTGGACGGATTTCAGTCTTTAGTGAGGGGAGCCAATCAGGACCAAGTCCAGTTGTGATGCGTTTAGTGGTGTTGGTTTGAAACACCTCCTGGAAAAAAGGATGGATGTTTTAAAAATGCAACAACTTTAAATTAAACCACTGAAACAAAATCAAAATTGAACAACGTCGTCATTAAACATCTTTGATCATGTATGTATAGAAATAAAGGGACATTTGAATTCCTCGTGTAGGGCCCCTTTAAGACTCGGCCCCTGAGGGGTTTTTCAGCCACTGTGTTATGTTGTCAGTTTGTCTTTGTCAAGTTCAACAGTAGAATAAGAGTTAACTTATCTATCTCAGCTACTGCATTGCATTCTGGTCTATCTCTGCTACTGCATTGCATTCTGGTCTATCCTGGCTACTGCATTGCATTCTGGTCTATCTTGGCTACTGTCGGTGGATTTCTCCTGTATGATTGTTGATCGTCGGTCTAGAAAGAAGCCCTTGCTCTTTGATTCTGATTGGCTGACACCAAAACCTGACGGTTACCGTTGATGGTTTAGATCATGAAACATTTTCTGATGTCAAACTGGAATATCTCAACGTGACGAACTGATGAACAAATGTGAGGTGGCACCAAACCAGCACACCCTGAGGAAGGCTCTGTGGAACGTCAGCTGTGTTTAGACTCTGATCACATTTTAAATCAACTTCAGTCTGAGTGTCTTCCGCTAGGCTGCAGTTTAAATGATGAAATGAAATATGAAGGTAATTTAGGGTCCAACCACGTAGCATCCCAAGTGAAAAAAAGTACTACAGTGAATTTAAGATATACATAAATTGTTTAAAGTATGTTGTAAATACACTTGTACTTTGATGTACTTACTTTGTATCAGAAGTATATTAATGTATGCTTTCATTACACATCATCTACATTTGGCCAGTAAAGAATAAAAAATACTCCAAACAACAAAATGGGCCCAGAAATGCAATATATTTATATATATATATATTTAGCACTTTTAATTTCCTTTTGTGGACTCGATTTGCTCTGGTGTCGGTCTTGACTTGATCTCGACCTTCTCTGGACACAAAGGGAACCGGACCCGGTCTTGAAAATGACCTGCACTTCACTAAAGTGGTCTGAACGAGCCCTGGTGATATGAGGTCAAGGGTCAGAGCCATAAATGATCATTTAAAAGGTAGAAGGCCTTTTAGAGCAAGAGAGGAAACAAAAATAACGTGAAAATCGAATCATCTTATATGACACATTCAGGGGCAACAGGAATATTCAATACATCTATTTTCTGGGCGTTGTGGTTTTGACTTCTACACTCTGGCGCGTGTTTTTACTGCCTTTTCAATTCAAGAGGCCACGCCTTTTTCTCGTATTTTCCATGAGGACGTTTTATAGAGTGTGACGGTTCAAAGCTGGTCCAAAACTCAGTACTGAGATGTCTGGATGTTTGACAGTCCAGGAAGGAAAGTTGACTTAATTTCACTGATGACCTCTGATGTTAATTCACTCCGAACCAATCAGCTTCAAGGCTGTGACGCCATCTAGTGGAGGGTTGTCTGTTGTGCAGCGTCTGTTTCCCACATCTCTAACAGCATCGTGATCAGTGATTGGTCCTAAATGTTCTCTTTAATTCTGTTACGTGCTTTTCATTTCTCATTTTGACGCTCAGTGGGGATTGCAGCCACACCCACAGCAGACAAGCCTTCACTTCCCAGATCACCAACCGTACAAGCAGCCAGCAGTAAGGAGGTCAAAGGTCAGATCCTGACAATACTCCTGTATAGAATTAAGAGTCAAGGAGAGCAGAGGAGTCAGATATCACACAGATATCTATTTATTAATATAAATATGAAGGAAGATATATCAGGGACTGATCTGTTGTAATTCATGTTTTAATTAATATTTTTTCTTCTTTTCTTTTCTTACTTGAGGTTATCCTCTCCTATTCTCTTCTCTTCTATTTGATTCTATTCTATTCTTACCTGCATCTGTTCCACTATAATGTATTGTGTTGTGTTCTTCTTACTTCTATTCTATTCTCACTGAGTCTGTCACATTCTATTCTGTTGTATTAGATTGTATTCTTTTATATTCGTTTCTATATGTTTCTATTCTATTCTATTTGTTTCTATTCTATTCTATTAGATTGTATTGTATTGTATTGTATTGTATTATTTTCTATTGTATTGTATTGTATTGTATTGTACTGTACTGTATTGTATTGTATTCTATTTTATTCTATTCTATTAGATTGTATTTTATTTTATTCTATCTAGCCGTACCTTTCCGTAGTGGAGTTGCTCCGCCACCAGGTGGCGCCTGGCTCTCCCTCTGTTCTTCTTCTGCTGTTCCGTGTTGAACGTCGCTCTCCGGTGGAGGTTGACCCCTTCCCTGTGATGACGGTTTCCTGCAGGCAGAGATCGACTAGGTCGCTCTCGGAGCAGGATGTGCTGAAGGGGAAAAGGGATTACTAGACTTCAAACTGGTTGGAATAGACGCCATGCAGCGGACGGGACTCGTACAGTGAATTTTATTTATTTTTTTTCCCAGGAAGAACGAATGTCGCAGGCGGATACCGGTGAGTGTGCTGTTTGTACACAGGGAAGAAGTTGGTGTTTTGGTGGTGTTTGGTTTTAACGCAGTGCCGGAGAAGTCCTAGCCCCGATACGATACGTGTTTCTTGTACGGAGAGAACGTCACGACAAACTCCATTAAAATATCACGCCCTGCTTATCGGTACAACTACACACCCCATGATTTATTACTCAAGACATTTTCTGAATTCCTAGTAGCTGCTCTTTAATTCGGCATAGACGCAATCCACCACACAGCACGCGACTCAGTAGAATCTCTACTTTTAGAATTGGTGCCTACCGCTCGCGACCGGCCACGATGGCGTATTTTGATGGAACAAGATTGAAGGAAAACCAGTGAAACCACTTCTTAAAGTTAAAATATTATTGAAATAACAGAAGCTATGTGTGTTTGGTACTAGCCGAATTCAACAGCGTCTCCGAAGGATTTAGAAAATGTCTTACGTTGTGTTCTACGATGTATGTAGCTTTGCCAATAAACAAATTAAAAATAAACTGCCAGATCTGTGAATAGACTTTCGGATGACGTGGTCTCCAAACAAGAGTAGTCCTCGAGATGACAGCTCAGCCTGCAGCTCATATGGATGTGAATGTATGCTGCGAAAAAGGACATTTTGGAAGAAAAATAACAATTGCATTTTTATTTACAAAAGATTATTTCATGTGCTGAGTCACACTTTGAAACTTGGTATGATTCAAAAAGACAACACTCATGCAACGTATTTGCCAGAATGGGTTTTATTTTGACAATATTTGACAATATAGTTTTATTCTGGCTTGACACTGCACACTAAAGTACTTCTATTGTGAGAATGTGTTACCCCCCCACATACATTATATACAGTTATATGATTCATATATAATAATAGTCATAACCAACTATACAAATCTTCTTAGATGGGGATTTAAATCTTAATAAATAGATGCCTCTGGTCTAATGTGGATCTATTCAGGGGTTCGTGGCATGAAGAAGGTTGGGGGTCCCTTATTTAATCTTTTCAATCAACTGCAAGTTGGTAAAGGGAAATGTCGTAACACAGGGCCTCTGGTTCAGCCTCCTATGCTGTTACTACAGTTCCTGTGGCATCACGACAGTAGCTGCGTGACATCTTAAACTTTTGATATTTGACCTGCATCGACATTTTGTCACGGGGTTACTGAACTGCCATTCTCTCTCATAAGGGACGGTTAACTAAGGACAGGGAAACATGGAGGTTGCATCATGGGAGGAAAACACTGTAAATCTGTTAGATTACATTTACACTAACAATCACTCCAATATTGCTGTGGTGTTCCTGTAGGGCCTTATGGTATGTCTGTGGTGCTCAATAGTGAGTTTGTAGTGACTTAATAGTATTTTATCTCCTATGGTATTACTGTAGCACTCTCTGGTATAATTGTTTGACCTTTGACCTATGTTTTTGTGATATATGTATAGTTTCCTTCATTTTATTATAGTTTTTTTAATGTGTAGGAGCTACAGTTGGGTAAAGAAACAACATGAGGCCTCTGGTCTGCCGCTCTGTGTGACGGCACACTAGTGTTGACTGTAAATGTCAAAATGTCTTTTCAGAGGGGAAATGAGTAACAGTGGAGTGCAAGGAGGCGGGTCCAGGACGGAGGGTGCGCCGGGACCGGGTGTCAAGTCGAATGGACCCGACGCCGCGCCGGGCAGCCCGGTCGGCTCCCCGGTGGGCCCGCCGCTCTCCCCGGTGGAACCGGAGGAAGTGCCGCAGTCTTCTCTGGCAGACGTCACCCAGATGTGGATTAAATTCGCCAAGACGTTCGCCTTCATTTTCCCCATCTACGTCTTGGGATACTTTGAGTTCAGCTTCAGCTGGATTCTGATTGGACTCGCCGTGTTTTTCTGGTGGAGGAAAAACCACGGCACCAAGAACTACCGGATAAACCGCGCCTTAGCGTTCCTGGAGCACGAGGAGAAAGCCGTGAGGCAAAGCGTGCCTACGTCTGAGCTGCCACCATGGGTAAGTCAATAACTACACTGTTAGTCCCACCATTTCTTTATTATTGCTGTACTCTCCAAAACCATGGTTCACACTGAGAGCAACTTGGTGGGCGGGACTTGTGGGCGGGGCCAGAGGCTCCAATTGGTCTGCAGCTACAAAGTTTTGAAATGGCAAATAATGTATTTTTTCGTTGCTTTGGTGTTTCCTTTCAAAACGTTGCCTTGTTTTGATGAGTTAACATAGCTAGCTAGTAAGCAACTTCTGATCTTCCCGTCGACCAACAATGGATGCAACCGTTTATTCCTGTAGTCTTTCAGAATAAAGGTTCTAGAGAACAGGGAAGCTTTGAATGGAATCAACCTCTCGTCCATTTCGTACTTGCCAGGCGGAACAGGAATCGATGGATTCGTGAAACAAAATCACGTCTGTAGGGAAACAAGGAAGTGTGGATGTCTGATTGGCTGCTGACGGTAAACGGTTCAGCCGTGGTGACCAGCTTGTTGATCGTCCACACATCGGCCGAGTTTCCCCGGTCACTCAGCTCTGTAGGAGATGAACGGACTTCTGATTTATTGATCATGTTGCTCTCTCAGCTAGAGGCGCCGTCCCACCTCTAAAATCATCAGCTACTTTAGGAGTGGTGCACATGCTTTCAACCTTTTATGCTTTTTCCATAGAAATGAATGGTGGAGAGTGAATAGTGACATCTGGTGATCAAGTTGTTCACTTAACACTTTTAAAAGATTAACTCTTTGTCATGGATTCAACTTTTAAACCTTTCTGGCTGAAACAAGAATACTCCCAGCAGATTTCAGAAAGCGCTAATCCACTTTTCTTTTTGTAAGAATGTCACTAAGTCGGTAGCGGCCAAGCAAACATACTAGTGGTATTGTGTTCAGGCAGTGATACACAGGGCAACTTACTGGGCAACGGGGGAACGGTGCTTAAAGAGTTGCCTCAGCAATGCAGCTTTAATCCCATAGGTACACATTGCTGCCAGGAAACTGCCAGATCTTTGGCCCTGTGTCTCACTTTGCTGCCTGTTGCTGGGAGCGTTGCCGACTATACATTGCCCAAACATAAATTGCTCAGTGGCAGAGCGTCCCTCCAGTAGCCAGTAACTAAGCTGAAGCTAATTCTTGTGTCCGCCGGCTCCAGTGGCTGGTACATCTGAAGATTCATCATCCATTTTCTCTCCTGTGACAACCAACAACATTGCTAGACTCGAATAGGATCTCCACGTTTTGACTGGTTGCCTGCCAGAGACGCTGATCGAATCGACGAGCTTCCCAGACACAGCCAAGATTGATCATTTATCACCCTGGATAGGCTGCTGTGTCTTTCTGGGCAACTGGAGATCCGTTCCCTGGATTAGCACTACTTCATTTGACTCACTTCAAGATGTACAAAAGAAAGTACCTCCCAGAACACACCCTCTTGCATTTGTTTGCTCCATCCGACCAAATCAAAAGACCAAACCAACACCCTATACTTTGCCTATTTGGGTTTGTGGTTTCCATACTCTTGCATACGAGGCTTTGAAACTGTATTGCAAACTGTAGCTCCAGTGAATACAAGTCACTTTTCACAGAAATGTACATTTGAAGAGGTTCCCTCCAAAACAGATATGCAGCGTTTGAAAATAGTAACGCCTACTCACTGTCTTGCACAATATGATGTTGCAGTCATCGGGATGGTGAAAAGCAAGCACAGGGTTGACGATCTATCGAAAGGCTACCTGGCAATACCCAAAACTCCTCGGGACCGTTGCCCACCAGTTGCCCCAAAAGTTGCACTTGTGTATCACTGCCTTTCTCGTGGATGAACCCGCTCCGCATTGCCTCCGAGAAGACATTTCCACCAATGGTCTACTGGTGCTTGAGCTGTGGGGACAGTGATGGCAACAAGGGATAAAGAGAGGCAACATCTCTGACACTCAATACTCTGACACCTTTATTTTAACACACGGAACAATGCTCGGTTCAAAGAAAACTTTTAATTGCTCGTTCAGGACGGCCTCGCAAATAGCCATCGGAAAGGTCAGTCACTCTGCATCGGATAAGCTCACCGACAGTTCCAGGATCTGTGCTAGGCTTGTTTTCATCATTTCAGTCTAATCCACCCGAAGGTTTTCTGTTTTTGTTAGCCGCATAGTCCTCAAACCTGTTGTAATGTCCACTTTCTATATTCATGCCTTGGTGTGGTCAGCCCTTCAGTCTGCAGGCTTCCCAACGCCACGATAAGAAACCGGTGTGGGAAGGAGGTCGGCTTTTCACATACCTGTCATTCTCTCTCTCTCTCCCGTCTAGTCAAACCCTGGCCTGTACATGTGGCAAGCTCTCCTCTACCACATCACACAGCTCTCATGTTGTAGGAATGGAGCTGAGCACCGGGCGTGTGCATGCAGGATGTATTTGTGAGCAGGCGGTAACACTGGCCCGTCGTAGCTAACTCAGCAAATCAGCTACGTTAGCCTTTCCGTACAGTGTTTCCCCTGCATGTTTTTGTAGAAGGGGAATGGATGGGAAACTTTTTTTTTTTTTTTTTTTGCTCAGGGTTCAGTTCCAATCCAATGCACTATCCCACTTCCACCAATCCCAAATTGCTTTATATTTGGACGGATGCTCATGATTGAAGGACACATTTGCAAATTTAGCCCCCTAAATGTTGTTTTTAGGAGCTTTGGCAAGTAATGAAGCATCATTTTTAGGTTCATCCATCAGTCTTTAGGTTGTAAAATAGCGAAAGTGGTCTGTGAATTTTGCCGTTACCTGCCGCTGGGATGTGTAGATGAAAAAGTTTCCTGCCCTGATTGAATTTACACACATTCTGTAGACTTCCAGAGCAGGAAAACGTTTTTTGTCCCCTGGCCATAGTGCCTGGCATGTCTCTAGATTCACCAACCACTTTCCCCTATTGTACCTAGAGTAGAAGGAGACTCTAAAGATGATTGTTTACCTGCCAAAGTGGCTTATGGAGTAGACTGAATTACCACGACCGCTGAATGAAGGGCTAGAGTCTTGAATTAGCCTGTAGGAGACTGAAACATGATGACTCAGGGTTTCTTCTTAAGCTTCTGATCTTCACTTTGAGTTTTGCAAATCATTCAGGTCATTGATGATAAAGTATCTGGAGGGACAAACTGTCGGCTCAGTCTCTTCCAGAGGTGAAAGGTCACTGCTGGCTGCTCATCTGAGGGATGTGATAATCCTTTCACATCCTTTCCCCCGACGAGTCCGCTCAGTTTCCCTTTAATCAGGGAAACAAAGCGTTGTCAATCACCTCCAAAAGTCTTTCACTGTAAAAGTGATATATCCTTTTCCCTTATTCAGCCAGATTGTCCCATTGAGGTTAATCTAATCTTGTTTTTGCCAAATATGCAGCTTCCAGACAAAAGATAAAAGACCAACAACACAACAAATGTAATTTATTGCGTTGAGTCTCGCTGTCTCTGGCTGTAGCAATGCATTTTGTTCTTTTGCTTTAGGCCCAGTGTTGTTGCTTAGCACTGTGTTTCTCAAGGTCTCTCCGATGATAGCCTTGTTTATGTGATGCAGGGGGGGGGGGGGAGGGCTGTCTGGCTGGCATCCACCCATCCACTCAGCTTCCCATAGATTTCTGGCATCATCAAAAATAACAGAAAACCATTAACGCTGCAAGGAAGCCTCGTCAAGTTATGTAATAAAGTATGAAACGTTGTGCAGCTACCTCGTGAACCGCCCCGCCAGTTCGCTCCGTAGGGGTGTGTTCAGCAGAACTAGCACTGCCAAATGCTGCCAAAGAACTGGAATGTGCAAAGATGACGTTGCCCGTGAGTCCTCCCAGAGAGAGGCATGTTCAAAAGAGTGACATTCAGGCACCTTGAAAGGCTTTATCTTCATGATATTACAGTTTGAGGACAAGCCGGTTTGCTTTTCCCCCGGTGTTCAGAATCAGAAACACTTCATTCAGCAAGTTAACGTGCATTAGTTTTACAGTACATACTGACTCATATTGTACAGGGACCTCCAATACAGTGCGATACACACACACATCTCTGCATGAAAGCATGTGCAAAATGACGTCATCCATTGTGGAGGTGAGATATTTTCGTCAGAGCAGCGAGCAAGTCCAGACGTCTCTTTGGATGTCTTGCACCGTCACAGCAATCGGTTTGCTGTGCGACGACGAGCCCTTATCCAGACATCGGCATCGACTTGATCACCTGCAAGCACTGGATCGACTGTGATCATCACTCAGAGAAATGAGCCCACAGCCTCCTCCAGGCCCTCTCAGCAGATATGTCTGGAATGGGGCGTCGTAGGCAGTGGATGCCTGAAGTAACGCCACGGGTTGTTTTTCTCTCCAAAGACAAAACAGACTTATTGTTGCCACACATAAAAAGACAAAAGTCTTTTGTTTTGTCTTTCCTGCCTCCTTCAAAGTGTATTTGAAATAACACAGTGGGGTTTTAAAGAGGAGTTGGCCGTGTAAACGTTAAAGCTGAGTAAGAAAAAGAAACAGGAGAATGACGAACCAAACTTTTTGCTGTGATAGACAAAGTGAGTATTTTAGTCTGAAAAGTTAAAACTGTCTCTCTTTTATCTTGGGGTTTTTATTTCCTGCCTCATTTGAGCTGAAACGCGTCTGTCAGTTGTGACTTTTCAGATTCCCAATGTAAAATAAATCACAGCCTCAGACACAGTTTGGCTTTTAATACCTTATTGTGGTTTGCTTTCTGCACTATGCTCCCAAATCCTTTTCTAACATGAGAGTTACAGTCATGTGTTGTGTGTCGTCGTGGCTGAAGCCATATTCTGTCTCTCCTGTTGTCTCCCAGTCTGTCCATCCATGGTTATTTGATCACCATGTAATCCTTTGATCCCTACAAGCCAGAAAATCATCAAGTTCGTGACGGACTGAGCGGAGATGAGCAGACGCCGTAGGAATCATATGGGAAACCTTTAAGCTGATAAAGTGATTAGCAATGGGATCAATTAGAATTGATTTTGTTTATAATGTTCATATGGAAAGCATGACATAATTGATGCAGAAATGACGGTATCCGTCCAATATTAGGTAAGGGAGGACCAGGGTGAGAAATGAACTCCCCTAGCTACTAGCCTCTAGCTGCTAGCCACTATCCTCTATCCTCTACCCACTAGTCTGTTGCCACTAGCCACTAGCCTGTATCCAGCCTGTAGCCTGTTGCCACTACCCTGTAGCCACTAGCCTGTAGCCTGTAGCCACCAGCCACTAGTCTGTAGCCACCAGCCACTAGCCACCATCCTCTAGCCACCATCCTCTAGCCACCATCCTCTAGCCTGTAGCCACCCTCCTCTAGCCACTAGCCTTCTAGCCACTAGCTTCTAGCCTCTAGCCACCATCCTCTAGCCACCAGCCACTAGCCTGTAGCCACTAGCTTCTAACCTCTAGCCTGTAGCCACTAGCCTCTAGCAGCCATCCTCTAGCTACTGGCTACTAGCCTGTAGCCATCACCAACTAGCCTGTAGCCACTAGCATCTAGCCACCATCGTCTAGCCTGTAGCCACCATCCTCTAGCCCCGTGCTACTCAACACGCGGCCCGCGGCGAGAGTCCCTGGCGCTGCGCTCAAAGTTCAACTATAATCAACTTTTACCTTCGCGACGCTGATCTCTGCGACTCGCAACCAATCACAGCACAGTTTGATATCATAACCGCGAAATTAACATAAAACAAACAATGGAGGAGAAACTTGTTTTATGTGTCGGAGCATCCCGAGTTATACAACATGACCTTAAATCAAACCACGATCTGACTAAAAAGTCTGGCATGGAATGATGTCGGTTTACAGACGAGACTACCAGGGTGGTTGACAGCTTAGTACAGGTTCGTTTATGCAGCCAGTCTATATTCACTTCTATGGCTGTGCTAGTATGATCATTGGCGGTGTGGTTAGCTACAGCTGATGCGGGCTGTAGTCCGAAATTGAACTCCACTCTATTCTTTCCTGAATGCTGTAATTTTAAAAACTCGACAGTGTGAAAGTAATGAATGTAATGTAATTCTCCTGGCGCTGATCACGTGAAGGGGTCGCGCTCAACCTGGTGTTGACGCCGACGCTTTGCATGGATCATGTGAAAGCCCCAACTGTGCAGGAAGTCTAGCCTCGCCTACTCTCAAGTCATGGCAAAACCGGCAAAACGTAACATTTCTGATGAACACAGGGTATTTCAAAAAGCATGGGAGGAAGAATTCGCTTTTGTTGAGGTAAATAACAAACCAATGTGCCTTCTTTGCCAGAGAACAATAGCAGGACCAAAACGGGCAAACGTTCACGTCACCATGATGGCTATCACATTGACTTGGAATTACATATCCACCTGGGGTAATTTGATATACTCAGACCTGATTTCAATTTAATATGCCTATATTTATTTTATTAAACATTCTTGTGATTTATTGCAACAGCAATCTAACACTTTTACATTTAATGAATAAAGCCTTATTGTCATTTAATAATTTGATATCCATGTGGCTTGAAATAACACTACAAAATAGTTTTATATGACCAAAAAATTTGCATTGCGGCCCTTTGACACAGCTGTATCTTGCTGTGTGGCCCTTGAGCTATGTAAAGTTGAGTAGCCCTGCTCTAGCCTGTAGCCACCCTCCTCTAGCCACTAACTTGTAGCCACTAGCTTCTAGCCTCTAGCCACCAGTCACTAGCCTGTAGCCACTAGCTTCTAGCCTATAGCCACTAGCCTCTAGCCACCGTCCTCTAGCCTCTAGCCACCAGCCACTAGCCTCTAGCCACCGTCCTCTAGCCTCTAGCCACCAGCCACTAGCCTGTAGCCACCATCCTCTAGCCTGTAGCCACCAGGATTGGAATGAAAGTTGTAAAATGTGTAAGTAAGGGCTGAGGTCAGCAGAGGTCACCTGAGGTCACCCCAGGCCCCTCCCCAGGCTGGGTGGCTGGGCCTGCTGCCTGGGGGCGTGGGGTATTGTGAAACGGCAGCAGCAGCATTACTGAGAAGGAATGAGGTCAGGCTGGTAAACAAATGGTGCAGAAGTTCAACACAGGCTGCAAAATGTAGGCCAGTGGTCTACTGTGCAAAACCACATTTCTGTGGGGGGAAACCTGCCAGATACGTCTGTCTGTACCCAGGGTACCGTCAGTACCAGCACCGATACCGGTACCAAAGGTTATCATCTTAACAATAGGCAAACATTTTTCACTATTATGTAATGATTACGAAAGATTTAAACTCTTAAGTGTGAAATATTTTATTTTTCTTCACTTTAACAGTTTAAAACTAAAGTATTTATTTGTTCAAAATGAAATTTTACAATATAAAAGAAAATCACATTTTGGTTTAATCAAAAGTATCAGATTGAAGACCTTATCATAAAAATATTAAAACTATTTAATAGCTTATTTTTTATATTTAGAGCTATGTAAACAGTACTTCACATCAGTTTTCAGTGTACTTAGTGTGTATTAAGGGCTTCATCAGGCTCGAGGTGTTACCAGACTTGTTTTCTTGTGACAAATTGCACCGCCGGCTGTTTGAGTAAAACAGGCTGGTCCTGCCGTACTGCAAACAGAGAGGAAGGTGAAGAGGATGAGTTTGTTTGGTTGTCCCGCCTGTCGTTACCTAGAAAGCCAATCAGAAACCACTTCGGGTTGTAGAGCAGGGATGGTGATTGGGTGGAAGACGATGCTTTAAGCACTCAATGTTTTAATGACATGAAGCCCCGCCCACCGCACCGGTCAGTTCCCAGTGGACACCAGCAGAGGTCTGTGGTTGTACTGGTCAGCTCCCAGTGGACACCAGTAGGAGACTGTGGTTGTACTGGGCGGTTTCTAGGTGTGAACGTGAAGCAGAGCGTTGCTGGAAACAAAAGGCAGTCAGCAAACCGTTCCCTTGGTAATTAAAGGTTAAAACAACGTGTTTCTCTTCCTCGCTTTATGTTTCCTCCCTCCTCCTCCTCTTCCTCCTCCTCTCTCTGGACTGGTGTGACGTGGCGAGGGCGGGGCTTTCTCCCTTGATTGATGTGCCAAAGGGCGGGGCTCTCCTCCACAGCGGAGGATGGAAACAATGTGGAGGAACAGAAGAGCCTTGTCCAACATGCAGTAGTCACAGTGTGTTTTCAAAGTAAAGCTCCAACATCTTTTAAATCACTTTTATTATTGTCTTAATCCGTTTTAAAGCTGTGTTTTGAAAATTATAACAACTTGTGGAGACCCGCCAGGTCAACAAATACATTTCTGTTTACTCCTGAGCGCTCCTTACAATCCTTACCATGAGTGAAGGATGATGAAACCCAAAGAAAACACAACAGGAAGTAAAGAGCACAGCAGTGGTTGTTGTTTGCCACTTTGTAGTTCAGAAGAAAAAGCGTTTCTGAAGCGTTCTTAGTCATTTTGTTTTGTTTTTGTTGATTTTGTTACAAGCTACAGTCATTTACCAGCTTCCATACCAGGCTGACCGGGCGCCCTGGCTGTCCTCACCACATGAAGAAGAGTTTAATCCAGTGGGTTTTCTTCAGAATTCAAAAACTGTTTTCTTCCCTGCAAAGCCAAAGAGCAGTAAAATGACTAACACTTCATCTGCTGTCCCGCCAAAGTACTCAACTGTACCTTTATATAACAGCATTTATACGCATGATTGTTGCTCATGTGAAATCTTAACCCCAGTCATTCCCTTTATCCTTCAAAATAAAATAAACCCCAAATGGCTGTTTACCTTTGTAGAGCAGACCTTTAAAGGTTCTTGCATACTGTGTTTCTGTATTCTGAGTCCACCGCGGCCGCCCATGTTAAAATGTACTATGTACGTTATATTCTGTTATGTTATATACAGTCGGCCATGCATGCGACATTGTAGGTTGTATCATTTTTAGTGTATTGCACTTTCAGTTCACGTTTCAAAATACGACTTTATAGCTGCACGAGGCAACGTCGGCCCCAAATGGCAGCGAGAGGTAGCTTGGACTTCAATACCCAGAAGTCCTGCGAGGCGACGTCAGTCTTCTTTGTGGTGCGGTGGTGAAGAGGTTCGGCATCGCTGCTGTTTAGTTTTAAGTTTTGATTCGTCACTTCCTGTGTGGAGACGACTCCTTCCTGCCAGCGACCGAGCTGACAGCAGAATTGTATTGGGGCAAATATGGTGAATCTACGGCGTCTCAATTAGTGGAGATGGGATGTTCTTCTCTGTCACAGCCCAGATATGTGATCTAGATTGATATAGATATGGATAGTGATACAGACAGTAGATACAGTAGAATCTTTTCTAGTGCTCATAACGGCTGAAGCACCACCCACCCCCTCGGCACAACGGGGCCCTCGGCACAATGGGGCCCTCGGCACAACCGGGGCCCTCGGCACAACCGGGGCCCTCGGCACAACCGGGGCCCTCGGCACAACGGGGCCCTCGGCACAACGGGGCCCTCGGCACAACCGGGGCCCTCGGCACAACGGGGCCCTCGGCACAACCGGGGCCCTCGGCACAACCGGGGCCCTCGGCACAACCGGGGCCCTCGGCACAACCGGGGCCCTCGGCACAACGGGGCCCTCGGCACAACGGGGCCCTCGGCACAACGGGGCCCTCAGGTCCCGTCCTGGAGGCTGTAGATCCTCCCTGTGTCCTCCACCATCTCCCTGCCTCTCTCTAAGACTCAATATGGACGAACGGTCTTGTCATGTGCGTTGCGTCTTCCTATACGCCTTTCAACCCAACATCTTCTCCTCCCCTGCTCTTCCACGGTCGGAGAAGAAGCTGGATGGATTCATGTTTGTTTATTGTTGTTGTGGCGTCACGTTGGAAGGAAGAGTCTCTCCGAGCTCATAAACCGCTGGACAGTGGTTGGCAAGAATGTGTGGGATTGCAAACGTGTGTGTGTGTGTGTGTGTGAGTGTGTGTGTGTGTGTGTGTGAGTGTGTGTGAGAGAGAGTGAGAGTGAGTGAGAGTGAGAGTGTGTGTGTGTCTTTGGGGTGTGGCTGAGGGGTGTGTTGACCCCGTAGGCTGGATTTCCAAACAGCTGTTGCATAGTTGTGACTTCCACCCCCCGAAGCGCACACACACACACACACACACACACACACACACACACACACACACACACACACACACACAGGAATTCACATTGAAAACTAGTAGGGTGACATATTTCTCTGAATAGTCCAAACCTCTGAGTTCACTACCAACAACTCTTGTTTCAAAAACTAACACAAATGTTTAGTCAAAGTATATTTCTCAAAGAAGATTACATGATTTTAAAATAATTTACTTTACTAAATATATACTGTGTATATATATATTTTCAAAAGCACATGTAAAAAAAAATCCATAAAGGGAAGATGCTTTCAAAAATAATGAAATAAAAAGTTTCTAAATATAAAAAAAATACTAATGCAGAAAACAACAAATAAACATTTATATTTAATATCTAGGGAGCCTGAGACTTTTACACAGTTCTGTATATTTTAGTTTAGTTTCACCAGCCAATAGATCAACTTCAGACTCATTGGGGTGTATGTGTGTGTATATGTGTATATATATATACTGTGTATATATATACATATATACAGTACATATATATATATATATATAACATCTCTTTCTATCCTCCCTCCCTCTGACAAGCCAGTTTCCCCTGAATGGATGAATCAGTTTCCCTCTTTTGTGTTGATCTTCCAGCAGACAGGATCTGATCTCAGATCTAAACCAGCTAAAACTACACATGTAATATAAGAGGACTTTCTCATGCTGCTTGGTCTCCGAGAGTCCTGGTCTCCGAGAGTCCTGGTCTCTGAGAGTCCTGGTCTCTGAGAGTCTTGGTCTCCGAGAGTCCTGGTCTCCGAGAGTCCTGGTCTCTGAGAGTCTTGGTCTCCGAGAGTCCTGGTCTCCGAGAGTCCTGGTCTCCGAGAGTCCTGGTCTCCGAGAGTCCTGGTCTCTGAGAGTCCTGGTCTCCGAGAGTCCTGGTCTCTGAGAGGGCGTGTTGATGACGTATTTATCCTGCGACTGACGCCAACCCGGGATAAGACAATGTAAATCTCTTTCCACCCTTTCGTCGATACTTCCTGCGTCATGTCCTGTCTCCCGCACGCTCTCCCCAAGCCCCGCCCCTTTGCCTGAACTAACCGGAGTATTTTCTGTTGTTGTGAACGCATCCCAAACGGACATTCTCCGGTGGTGTGCTGTATGTGTGGAAGGGAAACTGGTTAAAGACCGGACCTGATTCTCTGGAGAATATCCGAGGTGGATGTCTGAAAGAGGCTTTACTCAGTGTTTTGTTCGTATGAGTCTTGCCGGGTGTTTGGTTCAGATTGTCTTGGTATCTGCTTGAGTTTTCCTTTCAGTTTGACTGTTTCTCTATTTATCTTTATGACAGGTTAAATAGAAAATATTTGTCGCTCTTTCTCTGTGAAGAATGGAGAGTCGGTTGTTTACCCGAGGAGTAGAGAATGTTGTGCCGCTGTGTCGTTCCCTGGTTATTGGACAAATGAATCATTCCTTCCTGCTTTTGAGACACAACCAGGTCTCATCAAACACAATCTGCAAAAGGCAAACTCACCCAGTGCAGGTCGAAGGCCCGATGCCCTCGTTCTGTATCTCCTGATGGATAAGACACAGGGAGATGAAACCTTATTGATCTGGGTCGTTGCAGCAGCAGCAAATAGTAATAGGATTCAGCAAAGAGGGTCTTATAACAGGGCATTAGCAGTCTGGAGAAGTCTTAAAATCACTTCGATTTCATCACCTAAATTCAAGGTCTCAAAAGTCCTTGGAATACTGTCAATACCACCCCCCCCCCCCCCCCCCCCAAGTCTCCAGTCTAGTTGTGGAGGTCTGAATCTGATAAATAAGTGAGAAATCAGTCCAGTCATGCAGACCTTTATTCTGAAAGGACCATTTTTTGTTTTGGTCTTATATTTCATTTTAACTGGCATTAAAAAAGTTCTTGAAAAGTCTTAGATTCACCTTGATGAAACCTGAAGTTAAAAACAAACGCAACCAACAGTTTTGACAACCAACAGTTTGTGTTTTGTCTGCAGACTCTCTACAGTCCAGTTCAGTCACTTCCTGTCCTCTAGACCCCCAACTGGTGCTCTGGACATAATGATCATAATTGATGCGACTCTTCTGTATCTATTTATGGTGCTTCGTGTTTTGGTGCTGAGAGACGGTGATCTGTGGTGATTGTTTTCTGTGGGCCGCTGGTAGAAATGACCTCCCGTCCCTCGGTAATGTGAGACCGGTGGCGATGTCCTTGGGAGGAATGTGACGTGCGTGAACATATAATACATTTTTTGCAGCACTTATCTAAAAGCACAGTTTGCAAAGTACTTCACAAGGAGGCATTGAAACAAGAATAGTCAAATATATATATATATATACATATATAAAGTAGGGGATAAAAACGTGGAGTACATTCAACAGAAAAGTAGTTAATAAATAGATAAAATAACAACTCAACCTGAGTACAGTAGAGGTGAGGACATCTATCGGCCTCAAAGGGCTAACAACACATAACCTGATATACGGGTGATAGGTTCAGGGACCTGCCTCATGACAGAACAGTGACTTGGCTGCTTGTTGATCCACTTGAAAAACGTCCTGATAGTTTCGGTCCTAAGAGACAGTTGGAGCAGAAATCAGACCTGGACATTCACACCACATGTTCAACAGAGACTCTGATGGATTCTGGTCCTGGAGGTGCTGCTGGAGGTCTGGAGGTCCTGGAGAAGTCCTGGACTTTGGTGTAGGAACGCCAACATCTGGTAAAGTCATCACCTCTTCAGTCGCCCTGGCGTCTGCCTACCGCTGGCAGTTCACGTGACACATGCACTGTGTTCTGTACCTGAGTGACCCGGTTATGTAACGGATCCGTCACGGTCGACTCCCAGCCGTCCTCTGATGCTGCTGCTGCACCGACGTCCTCTCAGCCTGCATCCCCCGGCGGCCCGACCCGACCCCCCCTCCTCCCGGTTAGTCAGCGGTTTGCTCATACAGCGAGCCTGCAGGGCTAAACGAGAGAGACAAAAAGGGACGATGAAATTAAAACAAATGAGTTTTTAAAGGATAGGAGGCAGCTGACAGACGGGAACAACTGGAATAACTCTTC
The DNA here is from genome assembly GCA_034670405.1 of Hoplostethus atlanticus. Lineage (NCBI taxonomy): Eukaryota > Metazoa > Chordata > Actinopteri > Trachichthyiformes > Trachichthyidae > Hoplostethus > Hoplostethus atlanticus. The sequence goes on along the minus strand of JAXDDX010000075.1, from coordinate 300,637 downwards.
TCCTGTCAATGTCGTCTATTCGTATATTGATCTGCTGCCTAAATGTAGTTGAGTTACCTGGAAACCCTCTACAGGTTCCTGCACCGATATCACCAAACCATTCATAGTCCATGGTGGATAAAGTGATCGGTCCAGGTCCTCATGTCAGCATGTTTCTACTGTTGCACCGTGCAGGTCGGCTTATATACTGTAGATAGTATTTGGAAAGGCCTCTGTAATCCCATGGTTTTAAAATCGGTGGGGGAAGCCGAGTGTGTGTGTTTTTGTGTGTGTGTGTGTGTGTGTGTGTGTGTGTGTGTGTGTGTGTGTGTGTGTGTGCTTTTAAAGTCTGTGCCAGGGACTTTGGGTATCGTTAGCTTGGAGCTGTGTGCACTGCCAAAGGGAACTGGCATGAAGGGAAGATGCGTGATACTTGGTCAAAACAAAGTGGCGAGTAGTGGCGTGTTTATCTGTAGTAATTAGCCTGTACACAGGAAGAGGAAGTGGCTGCAATCGGGTTGGTCGACTGAACACGAGCACCGGGGGAAGAGAAGAAGAGTAGCATTCAGCATTTTTCTTTCATCTTGTCATCTGAAGTTTCCACCTTCTTTTGGGTGTTCATTCATTTTCAGAGTTTAACTAACAAACTAATGAAAGAAAATCTAATATATTTCCTTTGTGGGAAGATAAATGTGTGATTATGAAGTTTATCATGCAATATCTCTAATACAGGATGGATCTGTAAAGGTTGGACATTTTGTCTATCAAGGACAAGGAAGTCAAAATATAAACTATATATAAAAGATTCCTTCTGGTCATGTAATTCCTGGATTATCATGACATTTTGAGTGTAAGTGTATCCCAGGCAGGCAAAGTCAATGAATTTGATAAATTCTCTGGAGAAATCAGGGAATTGGGTCAATGTACAGGAATATACCAGAATGTTTTTTCCCTGTTGCTTCACACATTGGTTGCATTCGATGATGTTTGTGAGCCCAGCTGGGTGGAAACCGATGAACGTTATATAACTCCTGCACCTCTGTTTCTCATTCCAGGTCCATTTTCCCGACGTGGAGAGAGTGGAGTGGCTGAACAAGGTATTGAACGCCCCCCCCCCCCCCCTCCAGTTAGCCGGTTAGCTAGCAGAGGCAGACAGGTATATAAATAGGATCTGTATCTGGAGCCTGATCCAGTACCACTACCTCCCTGGAGACAGAGAGGGAGGGAAGATGGAGGTGGAGAGAGAGAGAGCGAGAGAGAGAGAGAGAGAGAGAGTGAGATCAGGATAAATGTTAGGCTAGACTTCCTCAGGGATGTAGAAGGCTGAAGAGGTGATGCTTTTCTATCATGTAAAACTCCAGACAGACGTCTCAACAACACGCTGGTTATCCACCAACACACAGGATGTTAAAATGACTGCAATGTATCAGCTGATCAGTTGATAGGGTTGTTGATCAATGCCAATGACTCATCGATTACATCACCAGGCTTTCAAAACTCACTCTCCGGCCCCAACTCTGTTTTCAGTTATCGACTGTAGAAACTAAAATCATGAAATGCAGTGGCAGCCATTGTAGAAGCTCAATTCAAGTATTTGTCTGCCTCTATCCTGCATTAGTACTGGTAAACTGGTAAACTGGTAAACTGGTAAACCATAAAGACCTATTGTAACACAATAATAATACAAAATAAATAAATAAAAATGACCTACTTTTCAAAATGCTTCACAACCAAGAATAATAAAAGTCACCAATGACAAAGATCAATAGGATGAAAAGTCAGAATAAGATAAACAAAGCAGAAAGAATAATGACGTACAAGATAGTAAAGACCAAACGGATAAAATGAAAGGAATCAATAAATATCAGACGAGGCAGTAAGGACACAACAAGTAACCTATCACAGGAAGACCTGATGGTACGAGATACTGACTCACAACTGATTGTCTTAGCTACAGCCTGGACCATGTGGGAGTCCTCATCCTGTCTGTCTGTCTGTCTGTCTGTCTGTCTGTCTGTCTGTCTGTCTGTCCTCTCAGACGGTGAAGCAGATGTGGCCGTTCATCTGTCAGTTTGTGGACAAGCTGTTCAGAGAAACCATCGAGCCGGCGGTGAAGGGCGCCAACGCTCACCTCAGCTCCTTCTGTTTCACCAAGATCGACATGGGCGACAAGGTGGGTGGAAGGGGGGTGGTGGTGTTGGTGTTGGTGGAGGGGGGGGGTGGTGGTGTTGGTGGAGGGGGGGGGGGGGGGCTGGTAGTTCTGCCACAGCTACTTAACTTAACAACTTGACTTGAAGTGGACGGCGGCAAAAACAAAGAAGCAGTAATGGAAAGAGAAACATTATATAAAAACATGCCTACTACTATTAATACTACTTTCAGTACTACTACTATTACTAAAACTACTACTTTTGCTTTTACTACTAATACTGCTACTACTACTACTATTTACTGCTTAGACTAATACTACTTTGCCTATCACTACTACTACTCCTATTACTACTACTTAGACTAATACTACTTTGCCTATCACTACTACTACTACTACTACTACTACTACTGGTTAATAATAACAACCTTATAATAATACCATTAACATAATAATATTATAATAAACTTTATCTAAAAATGTATAAAAACAAGGAAACTTAAAAAATACAACTTCACTCCACCTCCTACTTCTACCTCTACTACTAGTACTACTACTAGTACTAATCTATTTTCTACTTCAAAAGCTGCAAAGTGCTTCGCAGTCAGGAAAATAAAAAGAAAGTACATAAAATAAGCAGTTCCCTGAACAGTGAATCAGAAATAACACCAATAGCATGCTAGGCTCGCTAGCCTATGATTTATAACCTGTAACCTCTAGTTCCAGCAGCCTCATTGCCCGATGCTACCAGGGGGGTTGTTGGCTTTTTCCTCAGCTACGTTTTGTTTAGCAAATGTTACAAGCGCTAACGCTCACGGGGGTGCTTGCGATGCTAGGACCGTGCACAGCCGGTGTCAGGAGTGTAGGTGTCGGGATCTTGTATTAGGTCCCGGCTATTTTTGTCTTTGTCTTCTGCTCACTTCAACGCCTTCAGACTTACTTCCACGACACCCACGCGCTGAATTTTCTCCTCGGTCTGCGTTTGAGGATGTGCCCTGCAGGGGAATGGAGGCAGTAAAGTTCATCAGGTTTTTATTCGGAGCTGGGTGTGATCCTTCCCTGTGAGTTTTTAGGTCTGAATCATTCGTTCTCTCACTCGTCACCTCTGTATTTCTGCAGCCTCTGAGAGTGAACGGGGTGAAGGTTTACACAGAGAACGTGGACAAGAGGCAGATCATCATGGACCTGCAGATCAGGTACAATAAACCTCTCAACTCCACATGCTTATTCTACCGTTGCTCTCGTAAATTTCTCTGGACGATGTAAATGAAAACACCACTATGTTACATTTTTACTGACTTTGCTATTCCTTCCAGTTTTGTCGGGAACACGGAGATTGACGTGGACATCAAGAAATACTACTGCAGAGCTGGGATCAAAAGTATACAGGTACACCTTTAGTGTGCAGTGTTGTTTGTTCTTTGTCTGTAATGTTTACGTCTGCTTTCTTGGCGTCTTGAAAAGGAGATGTTTTAATCTCATTTAGACGATCTGGTGAACACATCGAATGTTTTATGATGCCAGGTTTCTGTCCACCGTCTTGTTGGTGGATATACCAACCAGCAGTAACAGCCCTGTTTCATCTCCTCAAAACCTTGATGAGCTTGATTTTATTGAACAGATTCAACTTAGTAAACTCCACCCATCCATCTTTTAAAGGTAGGGGAAATCAAACACACCTGAAGTTCAGTTTGATTGAACATATTTGGATTTAACCGATAGTCCAGCTAAATTTTGGCAAACCCCACCCACCTGTCTTCAAGGGCATAAGAAATCAAGTGCACCTCACATTCAATTAAACTGAACTGCACCAGTTTAAACTACAGGAATGAATAAAAATGTGACAAGCCCCACCCCCCTACCTCTGAGGGGAGGAGAAAACGAGCAGAAGATGAAGAAGGACGCCATTTTGACCCAGATGTTGACCTTATTGGCAGTAGCCCTCGTGACACCAACTATTTACCCACCAGCTTTACATAATGTGTTGACACACGACTGATAAAGGTTATCAGCTTCACTGTTGGCAGAGGATCAGGCCATATTTGCTGTTCAGAGATCAGACAGGAGAGAGAGAGAGAGAGACAGAGAGAGAGACAGAGAGAGACAGGTAGATTTACACAGAGAGAGAGAGACAGGTAGATTTACACAGAGAGAGTGAGACAGGTAGATTTACAGAGAGATTTAAATGGGTTACATCTTTTTATCGGCTGTTGAAGAAATAAGTGTCTCAGACTGAAGGGTAACGAAGGTCTAATCCAGACTGATGAGTCACTCTTCTCTACGGTACCTTCTGTCAGACTACGGTACCTTCAGACTACGGTACCTTCTGTCAGACTACGGTACCTTCAGACTACGGTACCTTCTGTCAGACCACGGTACCTTCTGGCAGACCACGGTACCTTCAGACTACGGTACCTTCTGTCAGACCACGGTACCTTCAGACTATGGTACCTTCTGTTAGACTACGGTACCTTCTGTCAGACTACGGTACCTTCTGGCAGACCACGGTACCTTCAGACTACGGTACCTTCTGTCAGACCACGGTACCTTCAGACTATGGTACCTTCTGGCAGACCACGGTACCTTCAGACTATGGTACCTTCTGTCAGACCACGGTACCTTCAGACTACGGTACCTTCTGTTAGACTACGGTACCTTCTGTCAGACTACGGTACCTTCAGACTACGGTACCGTCTGTCAGACTACGGTACCTTCAGACTACGGTACCTTCTGTCAGACTACGGTACCTTCAGACTACGGTACCTTCTGTCAGACTACGGTACCTTCAGACTACGGTACCGTCTGTCAGACCATGGTACCTTCAGACTATGGTACCTTCTGTCAGACTACGGTACCTTCTGTCAGACTACGGTACCTTCTGTCAGACTACGGTACCTTCTGGCAGACCACGGTACCTTCAGACTACGGTACCTTCAGACTATGGTACCTTCTGTCAGACTACGGTACCTTCTGTCAGACTACGGTACCTTCTGGCAGACCACGGTACCTTCAGACTACGGTACCGTCTGTCAGACCACGGTACCTTCTGTCAGACTACGGTACCTTCTGTCAGACTACGGTACCTTCAGACTACGGTACCTTCAGACTATGGTACCTTCTGCCAGACTACAGTACCTTCTGTCAGACTACAGTACCTTCTGTCGGACTACTACCTTCTACCACTGTGTTACCACACCAGATGACTCATCAAGTACCCTCTCAGACCAGGATAACTGATCCCAGTGCAGATAAATGAGGGCTATCTTCACTCTTTCCGCTGCACCCATTTTAATGTGTAAAATGTTGGTATTTGATTACTCAGAGCTCAGACCAAATTTTCGTGTTGCAGACGGGCAGTCTACATATCTGAGGTCTGAGTCACTTCACCAAATGAAAAGCTCAGAGGGGAAACCTTCGATAAGAAAGGCCAAAATTCTTAAAGGGCCAGGCTGTGATTTCAGTGTGGCATGATTTGTAATGCCTGGAAGCAAAACAGCCGTATTGTTATTTATGATGGGCTGTGGACTTTCTAAAGCTTTTTGCATCTACAAGTAAAACGGAGAACTTATGAATATAGAATAACAGTTTAGATGGTATGATGATCCTAAAATCTAACGTTAATGTTAATCTAAAAATAACCAAAATATCTAATTGTTTGCAAATGCTACTGCTGCATTTTTGTTGGAATAAATGCTGGTAATAATATATCTGTCTGTGAAAGACCAATATCTGATAATGTAGTATGTCTATATATATGTCTATACCAGTATGTCTATATCTACACACAACCCTTCCAGATACTATACATTTTTACCATTTCACCGTCTGTTGACAGTGCAGACAGCTAAACATGCAAAAGCTAACATCATCCAATAGAAATAGGAATCCGATGTGCCCCTGACTGGCTCAAGGGTCTCCGACTGCTCCGTAACGTTATTTGTTTGCTTCTTGTTCAGCTTCACGGCGTGATGAGAGTGGTGATGGAGCCCCTGCTCGGCGACATGCCTCTGATTGGAGCCCTGTCCGTCTTCTTCCTCAAGAAACCCGTGAGTACCCTGACCTTCCACCTCATCCCAGCAGCAGTAGAGACCTCGTAAGCTCAGTGTCGCCTCCCGACCTGGAGGAGGTTGCACTTTGCAGGGATCTCTCTCGGCGGTGTAGCAGTGTGCTGTCTTGTCGGGGGGAGTTGGTAACTAAACGGTGAAATGAGCTGGTGTAGTAAACCTGCAGACTCTTGGCTCAGATGTTTGGCTGGTCGGTACACATGACTGTCGAGTACAGCGGAGTGATTTATGGACGTGTTTGACCACATGGCTTCATCGGGTCATTTGCAGAGTTGTTGCTGTTGGACACAAATGATTGATCACATGATTGATTTGGCTCTACTTTGTGAACTAAAATAATATAATAATGTGATGATGTCTCCTCCACAGGGAGGTCAGAGGTCAGGGTCAGCAATAGAGCAGCACCTCGTTGTCTTGCTCAAGGGCACTTCAGCAGGGTGGATCTGGTTGAAGGACGGTCGGCCTAACCACAGGCACCGTCTGGCTGAGGGTTTAGAGGCTTTACAAACAAAATAAATGTAAAATCCAATACAAAAATATGCTGTTTATTATAGTGGTTCTCAATTGAGAACCATTGGTTTATTAACCATCGGACCAAAAATCCTGACCAGTCACCAAGAACACAGAGGGACCAGGACACTGAACTCCTCCAGCATTGAGATAAAAGCATTTGCCTGAATACTTGTCTACCAAACCACAGTGTTTACCATGTCAGATGCCTAAACGCCGCCTGTCCCCAGCCATGTTTTATCAGGCCACGCCTTCTCCCTGACCGCTGACTTCCTTCCTGCGCCTCAGCACATTTTATCTTCCAGATTCAGGGTTTGATACTTGGACTCCCTCCGGAGAAGCAGAAGCCTCAGACAGACATGGGAAATGCTCCCTCCTCCTCCTCCAGAGATTTCTTTTTAGTCCAAAATCAGCAGAAGAAGACGTGAGATTGCAAGAACGCAGTGCTGTCGGTGGATTAATACTCAAATTCATGGTTCCTACTCAGAACCAAGAGATAATCTGGGCGGAGAAGGTGATTATGCAATCATCTTCTCCTTTCCTTCCTTCTCAGGGTGTTGCTGCAAAAGAGGACACATGCTAAAGAAACCATCCCTGGTCAGATAAAGGTTATATAAAGAGGGGAGGGGGGGATTTCCTACATTTAGTTAAAGCTTATCTATTTTTGCAACCATGCATCATTCCACTGTCAAGGCCTCGGGGGCAGAAATCTTTCAAAAGGTATTCATACGGTATATCGTCTACATCTGGGTGGAGATGGTGATGTTGTGACACACTTGCATCACAACTTACATCAGATAGTTTTTTTTCTGCTTTGTCTGTTCAAATAGTTTTTCCACTTTCATGTCAAGACAATAACATTTTTAGAGCTTTTCCAGCAGCTTTGTATCAGGTTTGTTCAATTCCCTGTGTATCTCAGTAGGTAGAGCAAGGCACTACCGCTGCTTGGTCAGTGGTTTAATTCCCCACACACATTCAAGATGTCTGCATTGCTGGTTGCTGTAAGGCCCTTTGGATAAAAGCTGTGCGTTATGTTATTTTATTTCACGTGCTCCCGTCTCAGTGATTTCCCGTGAATATGAAGTCTGCTCGTTGGACAGTTATTACACATTTATTCCCCCGAGGTAAATCAGACAGACAAGCTAGTTCATACTCAAAGGCAGTGTGTTGCCCAAACCCGATGGAGGCTGATAGCGCCGGGCCCTTTGCTCGGGGTGGGGTTTGTTTGTGCGCTGCCAAGTAGATTAGTCCTGCTTGTTAAGCTTGATGTTCTGTTATGGTTGTTTATTAACCCTCCGGCTGCCGCTTGGCGAGACGCCCGACAAGGCTGCAGTATTTCTACAGCTAACTCCTAATAGCAGCATCACAGTGAAACCAAATCTCAGTGCCGTTTTTTAACTTGTGAGTGCGCTGATACAATAGTATGAAGATGCTGTGTCAGACATTGTCACTGGTCCCGGTAGGTTGGGGCAGTTTTCGGTTCTCGGGGCAGTTTTCGGTTCTCGGGGCAGTTTTCGGTTCTCGGGGCAGTTTTTGGTTCTCGGGGCAGTTTTCGGTTCTCGGGGCAGCTGTAACCTCAAAGCTGCAACATGCAACTTTCTTTCCATCATAATAACAATAAGTAAAGCGATTATATTCTACATTATCAGTCTGTGTCTGTCTGTGACTGTGTGTGTGTTCGTGCCAAATCCGAGTACAAACATTGCCAACAACTTTAGATGAGATGAAACTTAAAACACACTTCCACTATTTTACCAACCAAACTAACAGGAATAGGAAGGAACCTCCAAGTGACGGTTGAGTGACCTGCCAACCACGGCCTGAATTTAACAGCGTTTGGTCGGTTGCTGGTTCACACACCCTTGGCTGGTTTCCTAGCTGCAGGCTGACAATCTGGCAGGAAGCAGCGTATTGGTGTCAACTTATCTCTATACTTTGTCTTTCACTGGCGTTGTGCTGTGCAGGTCTGGGTCAAATAATGTTTGCACATAAGTCTTAGTGTTTGTTTTAATCTGCTTGGAGAAAAATACACTCAGTTGCCCTTTATATAGTTTCCTGTGATTGTTTGAACTTTCTGGCACTCATTGTATTGCTCTATATGGCAAACGCCGCCCACCTGGTACTCTAGGCAGACTAAAACAAATGCTAAGGATCGTTTTCACTATTTGCCCCAGGTCTGGGGTCTGGTGAATTTTCCCATGGTGCATTGTTGTGGTTGTGTTGTTGTTGTTATCTGTATGTCTCTGCTATGACAATATGAGACTCGGGGAGGGAAAAGAAGAGTGTCTTCACGTTGCATGGAGAATGCATGCAGACTCAGTCGTAACAAAGGGGTTCAGCATCGCACCAGAAATGGTCCTTTTGGCTTCATGCCCTTTCAGAAAGGCTCTCTGTAGCACCATGATCTTTATAGTGCTGTAAAGAAGAAGAATATAGTCAGTCAGTTAGTTAGTTAGTTAGTCAGTTAGTTAGTTAGTTAGTTAGTTAGTTAGGTAGTTAGTTTATTGATCCGGGGGGAGATTCTGGGGTTGCTGCAGCATAAATGTATCACAAAATCCAAGGCCTCAATACAATACACATTAAACATGTAGAACCAGGATGTACAACAATATTGGCATTTCTACAAGTATCAGTCGTATTATAAAATAGTATAAGTGGTACACCTACTGCACACTCTGCTCACACACTGGGATAGATACAGACAAGCATGCATGCAAACGTATGCAAAGGAATAGACACACACACACACACACACACACACAGATGAAAGGCAGCAGCTCAGAGAAAGTGAAGGAGGCTGTGAAACACCACCTGCATGTACGTCATGGACACTCAGGTTACCGAGGCCCTTCCTCCGTTCATGATCCACGTCAGAAACAACAAGATGATATATGTGAGGTCAAGCCTTGCCTGGTTTATTTCATATTAGTATCATCATGTAGCGCTGCCATCCCCATGTCATGTGGATTATGTCTGAGCTTGTCTGTTTCCTGGTGAAGAGCCACATCTGTGTTGTTTACCCTCCTTTAATAGAAAGCAGCATCCAGTCATGAGACAAGAAGGTCGTTTCAGACCGCGGTGAGAAGGAGAGGATAGGAAATAAATACTGTAATGTGCTGACGGTGCCGAGGGCTTTTCCGTTGGCCCAACATGTCAGCTTTCTTTTCACATTGTGTGTTTGCTTCTCAACAACATGGTAACGCTCTGCATGGTTTTAAAGGGTCTGGGATGGATTGTGTTGTAAGACGTGATACTGCATGAAGCTACAAAACTCGGACTAAGTTTCAGTTAAAACATCGATTCTTTCTTTCTTTTTTCTTTCTTTCTTTCTTTCTTTCTTTTACTCCTTTGCCCCTCTTTCACTCTCTCTACTCCCCTCCTCCTTCCTTTCTTCCTTTTATTTATTTATTTATTTATTTGTTGATTCATTCATTCACTCGTTCATTTTTAAGTTTCTGGTCTATTCAAGTGTCCAGGCTTCAGAAAAACCCATCCCATGTTAGATGTTGCTTCAGTCTTAATAACAGTTCTGAGCATTTGTTGACATTTTAAGCCTCTTTAATAACTTTCTCTCAGCTTTGCGGTTTTCTTTATCCTGACTGTGACACACACACACACACACACACACACACACACACACACACACACACACACACACTCACACACGCTGACACCACATCAGCCCGTGTTTGGTCCACATATTTGGTAACCGTGGCGACCGGTATGCTGCTGACACTCCTTATATGGTCAGCAGGCCGGTGAGTCTGGCGGTTGTGTTGTGAGCTGGACGGCGGATCTGATTAGTCACACCGTCGGCAGCTGAGAGGGAAACAACCGAGGCATCGCCACGGTAACAGCTGCTCCAGTTGGACAGGCACTGAAACCACATCATCTGCAACGATACTGATTCATCAGACAGATAGTCCCGGTCCTCAGTTCTGATTGGCTGAGTCATGGTTGATGATGTTGTATAATAAGATATAAATACATTTATATAACTGAAAATCACCACTGATACCGCTACTGCTACTAACTCTATTGATCTTTATACTTTATACTTTATTGATCACAATATCAATATCCTTGGTCACGGCAGCAGACACACACATACAATACACCAATGAAAACAAAGAAATGTAAAATATAAGAGATATAAATCAAATGAACTAGAGGATATGAGAGTATACTGGACAGATAAGTAAATAATAAATATACACAACTCTGAGAAAGTGACCCAGTGTCAGTCCTCAGTCTGTTAATAGTCCCTCTTCAACACCCCCAAGCTGACTCAGTTGTGTCCTGCCTACAGTAAAGGCGTGGCATCGTCCATGTTGGCAGCAGGGAGGGGGGGGGGGGGTATCTAATGTTACTGCTACCACCAGTAGCTGATATGAAAGAGACACTAACCGTGTGTCTGGTATGTTTGGTGTGATTCGATGGGCAGAACCCACAGCTGGTTGGCCCTTCCTGCCTGACTAACTCTTACCTGCATGGGGAGGTCTGTTCTTAACCCGGTCACTGGGCGGCTTTGTGTCGACACATGTAAACCTCGCGGTCATACTGGCCTGGTTTACTGTTAAACTGGTAACCGTGGCGTGGAAACATCTTCCTCTCGTCACGTTCGGTTTACGCCGTCAGACTCAGACTCGCACAGCATTGTGGGTACATTATGATGTCAATTTTGAACTAAAAACATGGCTAGTGTGAAATAGCTGCTCTATTTAATGTCTGTCTTCTCGTCATGCTGATCTTGGGTCTGGTGTTTCTATGTGACTGTGTAGTTCTGAACACCGGTGAATACCAGTGCAGTGCCACATGTTGCCCTCTCACCATTTAGATAGACGCTGGCTCTGTTTACATGCAGGGAGAATTCTGCTCTTTGACTCATTCAACCTGGTTTTGGGTTTGTAAACGTCACCGCTGGGTTAGAATATCCCGGTTAAGATCGTTCCTAGATCATGAGAAACCCGGTGAAGACGCCGGTTTGCTCCCTGGTTACTGTGAAATGAGAATGGCTGCCTTAGACGGTCATTCTCAGACATGGATGTAATGAAGCCGTTTCTTCGATCGAATCACTTCAAAAGACAGCCGAACACCGATATCCCATCATGCATTTCCTGTCCTGTTACGAAGGCTAACCCAATTAGCCGCGTCGTATCGATTATCGCTGTGTGTCAGGTCGAGTCAATTAGCGGCGGAGGAGAGCGCTCGGCTCCTCGGCTCCCTCGCGTCGCCGCTCTGCTGACTCGTGATGCGATGTGTCGGCGAGGAGCTCGGTGTCGGGACGGCTCGGCGAGCTTTCTGCTCTCAGAGAAAATGGTGGTAGTGTGTTGTCAGCAAGGTGACGGGTAGGGAAACTGAAGACGCTAGTTTTGAGGGGTGTGTGTGTGTGTGAGTGTGTCTGTGTGTGTCTGTGTGTGTCTGTGTGTGTGTGTCTGTGTGTGTGTGTGTGTGTGTGTGTGTCCTATAGCTTTGTGTGAGACCAAGCCCCAAAATTGTCAACAATTATTGCTGATAATTGTTGAGTTTCCCACATGACACACATCATATTAAGGCTTTCATCCCAAAAGTTCCAATAAAGGTTTGCTACCTGAAATTCATCAGACAAAATTTCGAAGATTATTCAAAACCAGAACTGTTTCGTTCTGACTGACTTCATGACGTCGTCATTCAGTCAGAGGAGGCGTCGTTTTTTCAGAGGGTCTGAATCAGGAATGGAAGCCGTCTCACGTCGTCGTCCTCCGTCAGTCTCGTCTTCTTCACCTCACACATGTTTCCTTTCTGTGTTTCAGTTGCTGGACATCAACTGGACGGGCCTCACCAATATGCTGGACATTCCCGGTGTCAAGTAAGTGACCTGTGTGTGTGTGTGTGTGTGTGTGTGTGTGTGTGTTTCCATGTCTGCCTGTCTTCTGTTGGTCTGTACATCCATTAATGTTCATTTTAATTCATCTGTTCACCATGTTGTCTTTTAGTACCAAGCTATTCAGTGAGGTGTTCAGGGGCTGTTGAGAGCTGCCACGACCCGAACACACACACACACACGGTAGCGCTGAGAGATGCCATTGTTAACCATGGCCAGGTGGCTACACACAGGTCCTCAGGGAGCTAGCTAGCTATTAGACAGAGCAGGTGTGTGTGTGTGTGTGTGTGAGACACAATGGGCCTCATTCACCAATGTTTTCGTAAATTATTCATAAATGTGTCGTATTTGTGTGCAAACTAAAACACCAACGTGGGATTCATCGTTGTTGTTGTTGTTGTTGTTGTGCGTAGAACAGGTGTATATTTGATGAATGCCAGTCATTGGTAAACTGGATGCTCGTTCCTGTTGAAGCCGGTTTGCAGGTAAACGCTGTTCAACACCGTGAAAGGCTGCAGACTGAAGGGTTGTGTTCAAGTAAACCAGGGGAAAGAGGAAAAGAGGAACTTGGCGGAGTCTGAAATTGAAGTGGTGCGTTCATGAGAAAAAAACAACAGAGTTTTCAGAAGCATCAGCAGCAGAGTCACAAGAACTGATAACAGTAAAGCCTGGCAAGAAACTATGAACGCTGTCAATGTTGTTGAGGTTTCATAAAGAATAAGACGTTCTAAGAGCCCAACACTTTTCCACATGTTTCCAAACACTCGTAGGATTTGATCGCACCAAACGAACAAATTCAGATACGAACAAAATGATGAATCCGACTATGTTCGTAGAAACGTTCGTAACGACGTTATCCGATCAGATCTGATCGTACGCACCTTTTGTGATTGAGGCCCAATGAGTGAGAGAGAGACACACACCTTCCTTCAACCCAAAAGGTATAACGGTGTACCTTTTGTTTCTGACAGTGTTGGAGTTCAAAACAGATTTCCATCCTAACATACCGACTGTTTTAGCTAGCAGCGTTAAACTGATGCCTGTCGGATGTCACTTCCTGTCTCCAGAGGGTTTCTCCCGGTAAAGACCTACCTGACACCGGGTGTTGAGAGCAGCAGATGGAGAAGCTTCATGATGGTGGAGGTTGATGATGTTGAGGTCCAGAGGTCAGAGAGAGGAGTATTACTGCTGTATTACTGTAAACTCTCAACACTCGGGGAGCTAAAAACATGGAAAGCTCTCAGCAGCTTTTAGCAGCCAGCACATCCTCTCTGTTCAGGGTAATGAGAAAATGAAGCCTGAGCTTTAAGAGTTTCCCAGTGGACATGCAGCCTAAGCCTCTCTCCGGCTCTCCGGCTCTGCTGCTGAAACCATTACATTAACCGCTGGATCACGTAATGGATTATGACCTTTATTTTTGCCTGCTAAGTATTGGTATTTATAGTAGCATGGTCACGTAGGGAGGGTGGATGTGATGGAAGCATCTCTGGTTCTGTTTCAGTGGTGCTGATGGAGCCGAGGCCTGGTGTGGTGGGTGGCAGCAGCGTATGTAATTTAACGGAGGCAATTCATGAGGTGTTAAAGACGAATGGTGGTTTTGTTGTGTGGAAATCGTCTCCACACAGGAAGTGACGAATCAAGAGAGTGAAATCCAACCTGCCTCTGGCCTCACCACCGTCAGATCCTCTCCTCTCTCGTCTCTTTGGTCTCTCTGGTCTGAAGCATCACAGACCGGCTGAGCTGCTGTGTGCAGTTCACTGACCTCACCTTGCAGGATTTCTGGGTATTTAACCGCTTACTTCTCGCTGCCATTCGGAGACGCCAACGTGCGAAGGTGCCTTTGTCTCGCTTTAAATTTTCGATTTGCCACTTTAATTCAACTTTATCGTCATTACACTATGCCGGTGGACATGTACAACCTAAAGTAGCTGCTTCCTGTGCACCGGGAAGATGTCCCACCATACCGACACCAGAATGTAATGTGGAGAAATCGTGTGAATCGACGGCGTCTGAACCGGTGGAGACGCCGGGGACGCTCTTCTCTGCTGCAGCTTTGGCAGGAATTTGCCTCGGTGGCATTGGAGACAACTCACTACCATAACAGCACAGTGTGTAGTGACAGACACAGCAGGGCTTGAAATGCAGTGGAGATGCCCCCCCCCCCCACCCCCCCCAGGGAAACGTTAATCCACCGTCCTCCATGTTGACTCGTATCCTGCTGGTTTAGCGTTTGGTGTCGGCGAGGCTCCCGGAGGCTCCGCCCTGTGAAATGTGAAATGTAGCTTTCCCTGTTTGACGAGTTTGGAGTGTGTCTGCTGTGTTCGACCTGGAACCCGCCCCACCCTGCTGTGTGTGTGTGTGTGTGTGTGTGTGTGTGTGTGTGTGTGTGTGTGTGTGTGTGAGAGAGAGAGAATGTGCTCATATTTCCTCAGCAGCGATTTGTCCTCAAACAGCAGGAAAACCTGAAGTCACTCCTAGCTGTGTGTGTGTGTGTGTGTGTGTGTGTGTGTGTCAGGGGGAGGGGCAAGAGCGGGCACATTCCAAAAGGAAAACAAAAGTGGATCCAGACACGAACTTGCACACACACACACACACACACACACACCTTCTATATACATGGTTTCTACGCAGCAGAAACACACGAGCATTTCCCCAATCCTCCCAATACCAGGACAAGCTCCTTTTATAGGCATGATGGGATACATGGAAACCTCCGTGGGCGTCTCGGCGGCGGGATAGGCAGGAGAATCTCACCATCCAACTCTCATGTGGAGACGGTTGCGCCGCTCGGTGTTCCAGCCGACCGGGAATCAGCCCAGTCGCCGTCAAGTCGACATCGTGTCCACATGAGCGCTCCGTGTAAAACTGAACCGAGATCAGCTCTTTTCACATGTTTATATCTCTCATGTAACGAGACGCCGCAGGACGCCGCTGCCCCCTGGAGGACATGAGGCGCAGTGTTGGGGTGGTGCAGCCCACACACATCGACAGGGGGTGGACAAAATAAAGGAAACGGATAACATGACAGACGTTATAACATTAGAAACTGGACTTTTCTTCGAGGAGGAAAGCCTCCGGGTCTTTCTGTTAGTTGCCTCATGCTTTGAAATCATATTAAAGTCATTATTGTCAGACCTCTCTTAACGCCGACGTACTGCTGACTGCCATTCAACCTCATATGACGAAGGATTTAGAAGCAACCTCACTGACCTGTCCGTGTTTTGATGAGTCTATTTCCTGTTTGTGTATTTCTGATTTTATTTGATGCCTTGTAAAGTGTTTTTTGTTTGTCTGTCAAAAACCTTTTATGTACAGACCTGCACTGCTGTCCCTCTTGTCCAGGTCACTTTGATCTCAATGGGTCTTTCCTGGTTAAATAAAGGTTTATTGTATATGACTCGTCTGTGTAGCCGCCGTCGCAAATTGCGATTTAGTTACTTCAAAGTTAAAGTCCTTTTTGCACGTGGCTGTTTTGATCCACGTAATCCATATAGACACCTGCACGAAACACACACACACACACACACACACAGTTACAGTGCCCCACCCACTCTGCCCAGGCTCTAGTGATGTCTCAATATACAGCTGTCCACTTCCTGTTGACATCAGTCAGGAAGCTGTTGGTCAACACATGGAGCTCATGTTATTAGTGTCTGTAACTGGAGAAGTGTGTGTGTGTGTGTGTGTGTGTGTGTGTGTGTGTGTGTGTAGTATGTCATGTACCAAGGCCAGGCCGTAGACAGGACATAGCCAGCTGCTGATGTTTGCACAGCATGTAGCAGCATGACATATGTTGAAAACACACCGGGGGGGGGGGGTGTTACTGTATGTGACAGCCAGGGTTTGAGATGACAATAGAAGAGGACTCTAATGGAGGCTGGTGACCTGCCAGAGTCTTTGTCATGTTTTCTCCTCCACCGTTTGGAGTTGTGCTCTAAAAATACCGTTGGCTGAGTTTCCCAGACGTCGCGACCTGAAGACAAAAGGTTTCCATGACGGTACTGAGACGGTTTCCAGTCGCCGAGGTCAAAACTGTGAAGCCCAAAAGTCTTTCAATAAGTGTAGATTTGACCGATGGACCAGATTGGTAGACAGTGGTGTGCATATAGGAAATACTGACGTCTCTTCCTCCCCCATCTTCCTCCTCCCTCCCTTCCCTTCTCTTTCTGGTCTCCATTCTTCTCTACTTTATCCTCTTTCCTCCTCCTCCTCTCTCTCTTTCCACCCCCTGTTCCATCTTTTTCCACTCCTCTCCTCCTCCTCCTCTCCCTCTCCTCCTCCTCCTTCCTCCGTCCTCCTCAGTGGTTTGTGTGACAACATCATCCAGGACATCATCTACAGCTACCTGGTCCTGCCCAACCGCATCACCATCCCTCTGGTTGGAGAGGCCCAGCTGGCCCAGCTACGCTTCCCCATGCCCAAGGTAACACACACACACACACACACACACACACACACACACACACACACATGCAAAGATGGAGTCATGCTTGAATAGACACAGTGTCCAAATTTAACTTTCTGGTTGCTAAGGGCTCCTAAACTAAACTTTCCTCACCCACCGCGACCGGTCCAAGCTAAACTTTACGCCGCCATCGGTCCGCTCCCTCAGGGCGTCCTGCGGATCCACTTCCTGGAGGCCCAGGACCTGCTGGGTAAGGACAAGTTCCTGGGAGGGCTGATCAAAGGCAAGTCGGACCCCTACGGAGTCATCCAGATCGGCAACCAGCTCTTCCAGAGCAAAGTCATCCACGAGTCCGTCCACCCCAAATGGAACGAAGTGTATGAGGTGAGGGAGGTGAACGTGACTGAGGACTGCCTGGTATGAATGGTATGAACGGTATGAACGGTATGAACGCTCGCCGTGTGCAGGAGATGTACAGGAATTTGTCTCGTGACGTTGTTGCAGAGACGATTAAAATCACAGACGATCTCTGTGTTCCTCAACATGAAGTTTGATTCATGCCAGTCTCTTTTCATTTCCAGGCCTTCGTGTACGAGCACTCGGGACAGCACCTTGAGATCGAGCTGTTCGATGAAGACACCGATAAAGACGACTTCCTGGGAAGGTACTGTCTCTCTCCATATTCAGTCTGCCATAGGTTTGTATGTTCTCCTCTGTGCATGTGACAGACTTGACAGTAATTCAACATTTCATCTGTTGACCTAGTCATAATATATACTGTACTATGGATAGATGTCTTATATCCAACACACCTCATATACACCCGAGCTTATTGAATCCGGTATAACACACATGAGAATCAAGATTTCTTCTGAAACACTTCCACTGTGGAGGAAGGCTTCACCAGACGAGATCCCCGGTTGATCCCAGTGGTTTCTAACGAGCGTGTTTGACTTTAATTTCCACCGGATCCCATTAAGCCACAGTCGTGTGAGAGTTGTTTGCACCGCAGGCAATCTGCCGCGACACCGTAGCCAAGTGCAGCGTGGCGAGTCGGCCCTGTTCGGCAGCCCGCGGTGATTTCTCTATTGTTTGTTTTGCAGTCTGATGATCGACATGGCGGAGCTCCAGAGGGATCAGAAGGTTGATGAGGTAATCAGCAACTTTTCTTCTCTGAGTCCGAAACGTTTTGTTAAAGTGGTAATCTGCCATTTTATATAGCCTCCATCTTTGTCTCTCAGCCTCACTGTGGTGTTCCTCCCAGAGATCACCTGTCAATCAAACAGTGTGTCCAGTACTGTGACGTCTTTCTCTTTGTAAGACGTCCTTGAGTTCCTGTAGGTGGCGCTTTTTTCTGTCTGTTCAGCTATGGTGGCTCACGCTCACGCTAACTACCCAGTTCTTCTTCTGTTGATTCCTGTCTGTCTGTCTGTCTGTCTGTCTGTCTGTCTGTCTGTCTGTCTGTCTGTCCGTCCGTCTGTCTGTCTGTCCGTCCGTCCGTCCGTCCGTCCGTCTGTCTGTCCATCTCTTTATTAATTGGAAAGAACTAAATGAAGTTATTCTTATTAACGATCAACTGATGCTCTTTGTTTCCAGTGGTTTGTATTGAATGAAGTGAATACAGGGAAGCTGCATCTCAAACTGGAGTGGTTATCTCTGCTCTCCACGCCAGAGAAGCTGGACCAGGTTGGTACTTCCTGCTAAGCTCAAAGTAGTAGCTCCACACTGAAGGATTAATTTACAAAACGCTGTACTGTATATACTGTATATCCATTTTGGGAAGAAGTTAATCATTTAGTACCTCTAAAATATAGAGGATGCACTCTGAAGGGGATCCACCAACCAGAGTTTCCTATTCTAGTGATGAAATTCAACATTTGCTTAATGTCTGGTGAAGGTTTTGCATGTTATACAGAACACAGTATAAAATATTTATTTCACCCTCGTGTGTTTTTATGAGGTTTCATATTGTTTGATATCGTAGGCGCATTTTCAAATGTCAGCTGTTATTCAAGAGAGCATTAAATTTAATGAAACAAATGGAATAATTTGTCGTTGTGCCAAATATTCTTTCTTTCTTTCTTTCTTTCTTTCTTTCCTTCTTTCTTTCTTTCTTTCTACCACGATATCACAGCCTGGGAAATTAAACCACCAACAACCAATGTTGGAGGAAAAGAATCACATTATTCTTGTTTCTTTGTTGTATTTATTATTATCTGGTGGGGTTTTGTCCTTTCCTAAGGTTCGGGGGTGTGAAGCCCTTTGAGACACAGGGAATTGAACCCCCAACCCTGGTAGTGTCAGTGCCAGACTTGACCCTTGACCCTTGACTGACCAGTACTTTCAGTTTTTTCTCCGCAGGCTTTGACGAGCATCAAAGCGGACCGCGGTCAGGCCAACGACGGCCTGTCAGCTGCTCTGCTCGTGGTCTTCCTGGATTCAGCCAGAAACCTGCCAGTAAGTCAGTCTGGTCAAACTTCCCAAGATGCACCAGCAATAACGGTTTGCAGGAGATGGGATTCAACAAATACTATAATAATAAAATGTATATTTTTACCACATATTGAGACAGTGGTACAGAGCGCTTCATAAATGATCCGCTAGGTAGAGCTGCTTGCTTTTAAAAGGTATTGGTTGATGTTTAGGAGCCTTATTGATCACTGACCACGCCCCCAAGTCAATGGGAAATGTGTGTGTGTACATAGATATATATACACACACATATATATATATATGTCTATATATATGTCTATATGTATACATAGATATATTTGTAGCACATTTAATAAACAGGATTGTCATACAGTTCTTTATAGAAAACAAAGCACTGAAACAACAACTGATAAAAACAAAGATAATAAAAATAAGAGCGAACAACTACATCACAAATCGAAGGGCCACTTGGATCAAAAAAGACTGGTGAAAAATTCATAATTTCTTAAGAGATGGCTTGATTGATTGGTGATCGATAGGATGAGCTCCATTTTATCCTTATGCTGGGTTAATATGTAGTTCTGTAGTTTTGATGATGCTTTCTTTACTCTGCCTCTAGGCTGTGTAATGGTCCTTAATGCCTTTATAGCTGTGTTATAACAGACCTGGAATCAGTAGTATTTCCAAATACTAGTGACAGAACATACTAGAACACACTAGAACAATGAGAAACAATCAGAAAGTTTAAACAAGCACACAAAAGTATTTGAACAGTAAATTGTTTCTACTTTTTGTGATTGACAACTTGCCTGGCGCCACCTGGCCTGAACCCGTCTGGTCTTCTCAGCAGGTTCAAACAAACACTCAGCATTACTTGTGAATACTATCTGACCCAGGTGTAGTTGGTAGAGGTGCGTTGGTCCATACTGCATTTGGTAGCCCACTGCTTGGCCAGTTTTTACCAGCAAGTACAGTAGCTTCACCTCGGCCTTTCCCACTTCCTTTCCTGTTTCTCTGCTCGTAACTCTCTTGTCATCTCAAAGGTGCAGCAGAACAAACAGAAAACCTAGTCTTGGATGCTGTTAAAGTACAGTTCATAATAGTGTTATTTCACTTAAAAGGAAAGCGATTCGTTTTGTTCTCCCATTCTCACATATTGCACCATTTTGCTTCTTTCCCATAATTCTCTCATCTCACTACGTAGAGATTAAAAGTGTAGTTCGCTCCAATACAAACTATTTTTGCAAAATCATTAGGAAAGTCTTTCATATTGCATCCAGAGTGCTCTACTCTTGTTGATAAGAGTTAATTTTGCTGCTTCTGTTGACTTTTGGTTCATAATACAAGTGTGCAACAGTGAAATCAGTTTCCCAGCCTCAGTGAAAATGCAGCCATAGATCATAGACATCATAGATAAAATATATTATTCATTTTATTAAGAACCTGATTCTTTAAAGGTGCCATGTGTAGCATTTTCAAACATCACCAAATTAATTGTGATACCTTGGTGTAATTACTGTAAACAAATGAGACTACTGAAGAGATGATTGGTAGCCTGGTATAGTGAGTGCTAGTGTTTCTCCACATTAAGACTACATTTCCCATAAGCCCCGTTGCTTCCTGGCCCCCCTCCCTGGCGTC
This sequence comes from Hoplostethus atlanticus, assembly GCA_034670405.1. Classification (NCBI taxonomy): domain Eukaryota; kingdom Metazoa; phylum Chordata; class Actinopteri; order Trachichthyiformes; family Trachichthyidae; genus Hoplostethus; species Hoplostethus atlanticus. Next base: position 279,593 of record JAXDDX010000075.1, on the reverse strand, counting down.
TTTGTCTTTCCTGAAGAGGATCAACATGTTGGAAGTGATTTCTCCATCTTCCTTTCTCTCCTTCCTCCATCTGCCGTCTCCAGAAACTCTTTATCTTTAGCTCCGTTAGCGCTGGAAGAACAGCGCCCTCTTCCTGTTTGGTGCCGTAAAGCAATCCAGCAGATTTCCCTCCAAATCGACCTGGTGGACACAATGTAGAATACAGAGTAGAGGCAGGTGGAGGCTGGTAGTGGTGGTGATTACACTAATGTCTCTAAATTAATGTGGTGATGATTTATTGATCGCACCTTTTAAGATAAGAAAATCTTGTTCAGAAGTCGATACTTGATTAACATGGATCTACACTGCAGGCCTCACATGTCTCTTTTCAGCCTTCTCTTCTTCTCTGCTTGTCTCTCCTCTCCATTTCCTCTTCCCTCTGAAGAGCATCTTCGAGGGGAACTTGGGCTCTGGCTACTTAAAAGAGAGGCGGGCGGCGGGCCTCGTGTTTTGCGAGAACACTGCCTCTCTCTATAGGACCTTATTTGTGAGTCTGCTGGCTGTTTTCCTGCATCCTAGAGTAGTGTGACGAATGCCGTGGTGTGGTGTTTTGTATGTGTTTGGAACAAAGGTTTGAAATGTGCGCCTGATGAGCATGAATCCCTACCATCTTTTTGACTGCACGGGTTGAATTCCTCATATTATTATTTGTTATGAATGTGAAGATTGACTTGAGTTTGAGGAACGTGGCGGAAAAAAACGTGAGCAGAAAACTAGGAAACATGTAGGGATTCTATTTAGGTTCCCTCAAAAGCATCCTTCCTTCTCCCTCCTAAGGAATTATTGATCTAACTTAACAGGATTGGTTGACGCAAGCGCACCGTTGTTTTGTTTTCACCAATCAAGTTACATCAGATTGATTCCATTAAAACATGATTGTCTGGAAAGGGGAGATACTGTTTCAACAAATTGAGCCTAGCCAGACCTCCTTCTCAATATTGTTGACAAAGATTTATGTTGATGTTTTTCCACCTTGCTGCCAACACAGATGACATTTTAGCAGAGCTGTATAGTTTCAAACCAATGAAACAATCATTATTGCTGTAGATATTTTGTTATAAAATTATTGAGTTTGAGTTTTGTCCTTGGCAAGTCTTCTTCGGGTGCATGATGGGTGGGTTCGCCCGACAGGACAACACAATTAGTACTTGGAAGGTTTGGACAATCACATTTGAAAGTGAATTTAGTGTACTATTCTGTTATTAATCTGAATGGTCCTGATGCTGTGAACCCCATCCATCTGGTACCCCAGGCAGGTTGAAACAAGTATTATTTTCAAGTATTGTTCGACCCAGGTATGGCATCTAATTCCTTCAAGGAGGGAAGGGAGGAAGGGATGCATTTTGATTGCACTGAGGTCAGGGAGGGATAATTCTTTGTGGATTGCTTTCCCTCCATCCTTCTTGTTTTCTCCACTGTGTGTACAGGTTTTCCCCATCAGCCTCCATAGTTGTTCACCATAGTTCAGCCACCAGGGGGCGGCACGTCATCTCCTCTCAGTAGCATACTTCAGACATTGGCAAAGGAATGCACTGACTTTTTGGCAAATAAGATGTTAGTGTGATGAAATTGAGATTGGTAGCAGTGTTTAGTATTCAGGGTTTTCTGCAGGGATTGTGTTAGTTGAGGTGGTACTGCCTGACTGACCTAAATACCTAAATAAATAATGAGCACACCTGTTTTCTACGCCATATGTAAGGGGAGATAAACTCAATTAAATTAGTTTGCGTTGTGTTTAAAAAGTCACATTGATGTCAGCTTACTTGTAGGCTAAGCGTAGCAGCAGGAGGAAGGCAGTGCAGAAGTCTTGTTTTGCGAAGGAAATAACTTGATATAACACTTTCCAACAGAGCTAAATACCAACAAGATCAGTTCTATCAATGTTGTTGTTTCAATTCCTACTGGTTTTCAATAGAGGTCGATAGAGGTCGTAGATTACTTAATGCTGCTTTAATCAAAGGGCTTACTGTCAACAAGTCAGTGTATTCCTTTACAATGTGTCCTCTCCTTGAGACTTACACCCATCTGGTCATGTTACATCAGAAATTACCTCAAGGAAAAAGGAAGGAAAGAAGGGAGGAAGGAAGGAAGTGTCTCTGTACAGTTCAGTCAGAGCCACCTCCAGACATTACTGGAATATCCAGACATTTGGTATTCTGCAAACTTGCTTTGGACCTAATCTGTCCTCGTGGCACGACCAATCAAATTCATCTAACAAGAACCAACTTGTCAGGATGTGTTGGCCTAGTTTAAAAAGTGCTTCATGCCGTGGTTACGCTCGTCTTTTCAGTGTGACTTTTATCATCGGACCACTCCAGGACGCATTAACCTGCGGTGCAAAACGTTCAGACCTGCCCAGCTTATACGTCCCGGTGTGGCCGGATGATAAAAGCCTCACTGAAAAGTGTAATCACTGTAATCAAGTGGAATCAGACAGACAGAAAGTGTCACCTCTAAAAACTCCTCTAAAACTCCTATCCAATATTCTGTTCTATCGCCAATTCGCCTTATTGTTAATGAAACGTCCTCATTGGCTCTGTAGATTATTATTTTTATCCGTAACATTGATCCAGTGAATGTGTTGTACGTCCTTCTGGAGTGTCATCTGGATGCCTGGAGGAGATAGCGGTAATGTCGCTGGACTTCACACCATGAAACCATTTATAAATGTCCCCCAATTATCACCACAACTCCTTGTTCACAACTTCCGCCTCGGTTTCTGCTCGATCAGGACGATCCGTCCCTCTGATCTGGAATGAATGCTCCTCTTGGTTCTCATCCTCGACTGTCTGCTAACGAGTTTTGACCTTCAGGATTAATTGGGGAACGGCACTAACCATGTGATCATCCTTGTTGTCTTTTTGTCTCTCTCATTGTGCGTCCCTATGTTTGGCCATGGCGGCTGTGCTGGTGTGTGTTGCTCATCATTGTAATCTCCTCTTCCTCCTCCTCCTCCTCCTCCCTGCATGCTCCTCCTATCCCTAATAACTTGCCGTGTGTGTGTGTGTGTGTGTGTGTGTTGTTTTGCTCTGCTCTTTCCTGCCTTGTCCCTGGGGGAAAATCAAAGCGCAATCCGTTAGAGTTCCAACAAGAGAGGCTGAAGAAGGCCTCATTCAGTAAGGCCATCAAGGTAACGAAGCACACCCATATCGATCAGACACCGAGATAGACAAGGGACACACACACACACACACACACACACACTGCAGTTTGAAGTAAACTTAGACATCTTACCGTCTTTTAGGAGCGGCTAAATTACAAAATGATAAATTCTAAAGTTAATCCAGCATCTATTTGTTCCTTGTTCACTACATGAACAAAAAACACACACCTGCAAAAAGTAGATTCTCATTGTGTTTTTGAAACGAGATCATTGAGGTTTAACAGGTTTTATGGACCCAATGGTCACGACCCTCACTCAATACGTAAATGACGATGCCGACTTACCATTCCAGTAAGAAAAATTAAAGACGTAATTGCGTACAGAAGTACAAAAGTACAGAAGACTTGTAGACAATTGGTATCAGGCCCTTGGTCTGAATACTCCCATCCTAGTGAGACATCTTTAGATTTGATCCTCGCAGACCGTCAAAGGAAGATGAGACAGTAAGGCATAGTGTAAGAGCTGGTCGAGTCTCATTCCAAAATGATGTATATCTGCTTTTAGAAAACGTTACTGAAGATCAATCTTTCTGTCATTCAGAAATATGGATGATAATGATGTAGGCAAAGGTTTTAAAATGACTTCAGTTTTCTTATTTCTACGGCATGAGTGATTTTGTAATATCAGATGTCTCATTTTGGAATGAAACCCCTCAAATCAAATGCAAATAGAGTAAAAGCTCATAAGTTGTTCTGGCTTCCTGGTCGATTCCACTTACTGACTGTTGTTGAAATCATTAACCAACTCACAAACTACTAATTGTGTTTGTCGACTAAAAGTATGCGCAGTGTCTGACAATGTGCTGTAAATAACAACATTGTAAAATTCAGCACTAAAACTCTTAATTCTTAATCTTTTAAATTGTTTTTTCTTCCAGTCTGATATATTCCCGGGTGTTATTGGGCTAATTTACCTCTTTCCCCCTTCATCCTTTCCCCTTCAGAAGTTACACATTTTACCATCAAGTGATAAAATGTGATTTGATATCATGTTAAAGATATTATATCGCATGCACAAAAACACCCATATTTCAAAAATATCTTTGAAATATGGGTGTTTTAATATTTTTGAAATTAAATAAAAATATTGTCTTTTAAATTCAAGACCAGGGGCCTCATTTATAAAGGTTGCTACGCACAAAAAAGTGGCGTTAACGGGGGTGAAATGTGCTTACGCATATTTTACCGCAAACGTCGGGATTTATAGAAAAATTCTATGCAGGTAAAAGGTGCAGTTCTACGCATCCTTTCACCCATGCGTAGAGCTCACCGCAAAGTTTTTCAGACACGGGAATCAGCAACGCCCGATGGGGAGATCACAGAATAAAGCTCAGTCCTCTTAAAAACATAGTTTTATAAGTGTGCTTTCACAGGGATTGTGGTCTGTTGTATCTGTTAAGCCACTACTTAAAACCTGTTTTTATACAAAGCCATTCTCTTAACTCTTATTTTATTGATTATTTTACCGGGCCGGCGCCAGGATGAAGTGACTGAAGGGGCAATTTTTCATAAAATAAAACTCAGTGATTTAACCATGCAACAACCTCAGAAAGGCTAAAGAACAACAACATGAGGCTACTGTTCAAAATCAAAGAATACATTTATTAATCAGAGACTCACATAAGAACGGAGCTCTGCAGAGAATTTATGAACGATAACGATTCTGTAGAAACAGCAGTTTGCGGCTTGCATCTCGCTCTCGCTCTCGCTCTCGCTCTCTCTCTCTCTCTCTCTCGCTCTCGCTCTCGCTCTCTCTCTCTCTCTCTCTCTCTCTCTCTCTCTCTCTCTCTCTCTCTCTCTCCACAATGGGGGGAATGTATTTACCACCACGAAAAGCAAGCAGGCTGAGAAACCGAACTAAGTGACGTGTCTGTCTGTCTATCATCTCCTCTCTGTTTCAGTGGGCTACTATGGACGCCCTAGCATACACCTATGGAAATATTTTTCTATAGATACATAAAGCTTAAACTGAGGGGGCAAAAATACAACTGAGGGGCTAAGCATAGTTTACTCTCTCATATGTAGCTCCTTATGCTCAATGTTGTATAACTTAATAACTTAACTTAATAATTTTAAAATTGTTTTTATCATTTTGTTCGTCAGTTTGTCTACTATTTTTATTTTGTCTTCTAAAGCACTTTGTAACTTAAACTAAAGTTTATTTTTATTATTATTAGGTGTGCCGATTATTAGGGCTTGTGCTGTTCTCCACAATGTGGCCCAGATCCTCTACTGACCCCCAGACAGCAGCTACACCTTTACGGCGCTCAACCTCAGTGATGAGGACCTCGATCTGCCGTCTCTCCGTCTTTCCCTCATTGATAGTCCAACAAAGGCTCCTTAACAACGTCGGCATATTCATGAGCTATTTAGCATTGACCATTTATGGATGATTGTGGGACGACACTGGGAGGAGTAGTGGGAGGACACTGGGAGGAGTAGTGGGAGGATACTGGGAGGAGTAGCGGGAGGACACTGGGAGGAGTAGCGGGAGGAGACTGGGAGGAGTAGCGGGAGGACACTGGGAGGAGTAGTGGGAGGACACTGGGAGGAGTAGTGGGAGTACACTGGGAGGAGTAGCGGGAGGACACTGGGAGGAGTAGTGGGAGGACACTGGGAGGACACTGGGAGGAGTACACGAGCGCACAATTCACCGCAGGTGGGTATTTATAAAGAGAAGACTGCTACAGGTGTGCGCCGCACGGTTTTATAGATCTGAATATTTTCTTGCGTTAGTAGATTCTGAGGTTTGTGCGTACGCAATGTTTTAGGATGGAATCTACGCAAAGTTTTATAAATGAGGCCCCCGGACTGTGATGTCATCCATAAATGAACCGTATATCCAGACCGTGTTTCAGTATCCTGATGGTTTCAGTACCCTACATTAAGTCCCATTGAGATTTAGTGAAGGGACTCAGCTCTGTTAGCAAGCAAGAAAAGTTTAAAACAAGTATGAAAGGAAACCAAAGTTCAGAATAATAAATACAATCTAAATATGACATCTAAGTAACGGTAATCCCAAATGTTGAACAAATGTGTGACAACTTACCCCGAATGAAGCCAAAGGGTTGAATACTTTCTGTTATTTTAATTTGATCCTTCCACGTAAATTTCAACAATTTTGTTTTCACTTTGATAGAATAGAGTGCTTTGAAGAACTTGAAAACTCTCAAATAAATGTGTTTTGAAATAACATGATAGCGCAGCAAAAAGTCAAGGGGTTTGAATACTTTTGCACGGCACTGTATCTGTTTTAGAAAGAAAGCAGTATCTGATGTTTGTTGCTCTATATCAGAAAAGCACTAGAGCATTACTATGAAGTCAATAATGGGCTCAAGATACCTCAATAATATAAAAAACTGAGATTAGAGTTCTTGTCAGAGTAGGTGTCAGATTTATTTCAAATAGTTGATGTAAAAAAAAAAAAGGAATTGGTAGTATGGACCTCCAGGCCTTCTAGCTGCTATCATGTTTGTTAAAACTGCTCTTCTTGTTCTACAGTCTGGTAAAAAAGTGAGCAGCGATCCCAGTCCTTTTGTCCAGTTCACAGTGGGGCACAAATCCTTCGAGAGTAAGGTAAGACCAAAGCCAATTCGGCCGTCATACCGACCACCTTTTAGTTTCCCATTCACTCAGTGTTGTATTTTGCTGCTTGGGGATGAAATCTTCTTCTTTGGACATCTGAGCTTCTGCCTTCCCTTTGACCTCTTCTTATCGTGTCCTTCAACAGACCAGATACAAGACCAATGAACCGGTGTGGGAGGAAGCCTTCACCTTCCTCGTCCACAACCCCAAAAGCCAAGAACTGGAGGTTGAGGTAAGAAGGATTTCAATAGCGTGATCTATCCGGTTGATTTGCTATCAGTTTAAACGCTGCCCTAATCTCATCTGTCCAAGGAGTAAAGTATGGTAACCTTCTTCTGTCAGCTAAAGTTGTTGTTTTTTGTCCCTAGGTGAAGGACGAGAAGCACGATTGCTCGTTGGGGACGTTGACGCTGCCTCTGAGTCGGCTGCTTGAGGCGGAGGACATGGTGCTGAACCAGCGCTTCCCCCTCAAGAACTCCGGACCCAGCTGCACCCTGAAGATGAAGATGGCTCTCCGGGTACGAGGGCGACCGGACAGAGATGTCTCTGTCAAAACAGATTGAGCCAGTGTGTTCTCCATGGGGCTGATAGGTTGAGAGGTAGTAGAGAGAACAGAAGGATGTCTGTTTTCATACCAAAAGCTGAAACCATTTGAACTTCGGACCACAGTTAACAGTTCTCTAACCTATCGGAGACGACGAAGGTCTTCATTCGACAATGGCTGTAGCAAGGAGCTTGCACTTGTCGAGATCCATGTTTCTGTGTTTACAGATTACCCCCCTGCCTCTTTTCAAAAACGCCCTGTTTCACATTTCAATTGGACAAAGAACAAAATAAATATGTTTCCTCTGTTTCTGTCTGGCCGCCCCCTCGACATACTCATTCAGCACCATTCAGTAGAGTTTGTAGATCAGTGAGGAGGTGCTTTAGCTCCAAGTCAAAACCCAACTCAGCAAAGTGGCCCAGTGGTTGGAGAGGCCTCCTTCAACTGGAGGATCTGGGTTCAAGCCCCCAAGTTCAATCACATTATCATTATTTTCTGCTCCTAAATATGCTCAGTGAACCAAAAGGATATTAAAAGTACTTAGGAAGAACTTTAGTCCCATGACCTTCACGTACCATTTCTTAAGTTAAACTAGAAGGCGTCTGTAAATGATCAAAGTTTAAACCCTTTAAAACAGTAAATTCGTAGTATCAGTTAAGCCTTCTAACAGTTCTAATATATATTTGGTTCCTTGTTTGCTGTTCCAAGCAGCTGTTTGCCCCGTGGTCCGCAGATGAAACAAAGCTCATTTCAATGTAACGTTCAGAGGCTGCCGTCTCGGTGTATTGAAGGAGATTCCCATAATGAAACGGGAAGTCTCATTTCTATCCTGTTTCTAGAACCGGCATCGGTACATTTCTTGTGCATTATAACACTAGAAAGGTAAATGGATTTGGGCAACAAACTGTCAAGAAGTAAAGAAATATATAGTTATTATTTTTCCTTGAACGATTTTGAAAATGTAATAACACTGGTTCATACAGAATGTGGGTTTATGACAAGTCATGGAGGGAAAGCAAAGATATTTCAACTGCTTTTCTAGCGTTAAACCATCAGCCAGTCATTCTCTGTCTCTACTGTCTCATTTCAGGTATTGTGCCTGGACAAGCCCGCCTCCCCGTCCTCAGACTCCACCCCGTCCGCGGTGCCGGTCCGCAAGGCCAGCACCTCCGACCCGGCCCCGACCCCGCGGCCCTCGGTCTCCTCCGACTCCCCCCAGCCTCCCGCCTCGGCCTCCGACATCCCCCGCTCTGCCTCGCTGTCCACCCAGGACCTGCTCCGCCGGCGGGGGGAGGAGCCGGCTAGCCCCCTGCGAGGCCTGGACAGCAGGCAGGGCGCAGGAGGAGGTCCGAGCCTGGCGGAGGCCGGGAGGAGCACCTCCAACCAGGCCATCTCGGGCTCCCAGCAGTACCTGGCCGGAGGGATGGGGGGCAAGGAGCCGACGCCCAGCATCGCATCGGACATCTCCAACCCCTACGCCGCGCAGGAGCTGCAGCAGAGACTGCGGCTGTTACAAAAGTACGAAGAAGGGATTTCTGTTATGTATCAATCGATCTATCAATTTATCTGTCCATGCATTGTCTGTCTTTCTGTCTATGGAGAGACATTTTGCATCTCTTCAAGGGTTTGTGTCCAGATTTTAGAGTTTTGCAGTTATGTGATCATGCAAAATAATGCCAAATGTATACATACACAAATAAATGAAAACTAAATTTAGACTAAAGACTAAAGGTGACCGGGCTATTTCCATCGGGCCACTAGTCTGAGACTAGTCTGAAAAGGTTATTCTCCTGTTTGTTGTTCTGTTTAACTTTTACTTCCACGTTTTGTTTTGTGTGGCTCCATTTTGCCCTCTGTTATGATAGTTATTCTTTTCCTTCTTGGAGATTTTATCACCATACATTTTAGACTTTATTCTTTTTATTTTGTGGAGCACTTTATAACTGTGTTTTGAAAAGTGCTATACAAATTAAGTTTATTATTATTATTATAAGGAGGCGAAGGAGACAGAGGAGAACATTCCTACTTGTCTACATGAAAACTTGTTTATAAAAGCAACTTGTTTGTGCTCAATTAATTAAGACATTTCTGAAGATATAAATGTACGTGACCTTGAAGTTGATCTTACAAATCAACTTCCAAAAGCAGCTGAAGTACAGAATAAACACACATGCACACACACACACTCTTATCCACAGCTACACACAGCTTAACGGCACACATGCAACACATATGACAAAAATGAGCATTATTGATCATGAGACGTGCAGATTGTCATAGGTTTATCCTCCCATTTGTCCCTTACAACTGTCTCTCTCTCTCTTTAGCGGTTCGGGCCCGAGTCACTTCCCGCTGGGGGAGATCCAGCTGACGGTGCGACACAGTTCCCAGAGGAACAAGCTGATCGTGGTGGTGCACGCCTGCAGGTAAGAGGCAACATGAATCAAGAGTTTATTTCTACAATACATTAATATTTCTACTTAATATGTTGTTGACAAGTTGGAATTGTTTGCTTTCTGCTTTATTACCACCCATTTGTTTATTCTTATTTATATTGAGTTTTCTTTGCTGTATTCTATCAGTATTTACTGTAAATACAACCACATTTCACTACACACCTCGTGTGTGTATGTGACAATTAAACTTCTTGAATCTTGAAGGTTCAAGCCCTGTTCAAGTACACTTGAGCAAGACACTGAATTTCTACTGGTCAAAAGAATTCATTTATGAAACTCATTCAATAATTCATCACGACGTGCAGCAGAATCTGAACTGAACCTAATTACCTTCTAGTAATATTCTTTTCCTTGCATCCACAGAAACCTGATTGCGTTCACTGATCATGGGTCAGATCCCTACGTCCGCCTCTATCTCCTCCCTGACAAACGGAGGTCGGGCAGGAGGAAAACTCACACACACAAGAAAACCCTCAACCCTGTTTACGATCAGATGTGAGTGACAGTTTTTAGTTTTGTTAGTTTCCACAGGCTGTGATGGTCCGCTGGCTGAGTAGTAATGACTGGTGGACATCTACTAGCTGACACTCCTCTCAACAATACAACTAATAGTAAGGGGGTCAAGGTTCAGAGGCCAGACATTCAGGTGATGTAACGCACCCTCTGGCGGCCATATTGGAACCCTTAGCAAGGTTAGCTGATTGCATTTTTAAAATATATTGGGAACTGATCATTTCATCACTGATACATCTCATCAATGTTGTTATCTGCAACTGCTAGCCACTGCTAACGCTAGCTTCTACTAGATACGTTAGCTAGTGTGCTAATCAGATGTGTTAACAACAAGACAGTGGTGGTTAGCTGACCAGATACTATGGTTAGCTAGCTAACAAGCTACATCATCTAAACACAAAATTAAATTAGATGTATTTCATGTGATGAAATGATCAGGTCCCAGTCAGGAGAAGAGCTGAGGACCTCCAATATGGCTGCCAGAGAGTGGTATGTTACCTGAAAGCCCTCTACAGATGTAAAATATTCATTCTTAGATTGATCCTGCATCATAGAGAAGTGCTAAAAATAAATACGCCATGCAGAAGAGGTCGTTTTTGTTTGTAAGAAAGAATCAGATGCAAGTAGGAGAGGAAGGAGGGGAGATTTATATGAAGGGTTTCTTGAAGACCTATTCAGTTTTTTGAAAGACTTTCCGTCTGTCCTGTCTGGTCAGATTTGAGTTCAGTGTTTCCATCGTGGAGCTCCACAGGAGGACTCTGGATGTGGCGGTGAAGAACGGAGGAGGTCTGCTCTCCAAACACAAAGGCCTGCTGGGAAAGGTATGGACGGACCTCAGGTTTCCTTTCTTGACATTCAGTTTCTGTCTCTTCCCCGTTGCTCTTTCCTCCTCTTCTTCTTATTCTTTTCACACTGCAAAAGATGACAAGCTTGGGAAAGCATTTGATTTTGTATCCTTATTAAGCTTATTTCAGGATAGTCCTACTTAAATTATCCCACTTGCAGGTCATCTTGCTGGTTTCAGTAAATTTAAGGCAACTTGTTTCTAGTTTTTGCTTGAGACAAAGGGAATTGTCTTAAAACAGTTTCTTTAATCAAGACTTTCCTTGTTTTGATAAATTCTTGAAAGAAGCCTTGTGGACATGAATCAAGTACAATTTATTCACCAGCGCATTGAGATACTTTGAGTAAAAAAAATTCTATCAATCAAGCACATTTGTTTTTGCCTCTTCCCGATTATCAAGTCGCTTGCTGTTTCCCATCAGGTCCTGGTGGATTTGACCTACGAGGACATCGCCAAGGGTTGGACGCAATGGTTAGTCCATAATCTCACAATGCATAATCTTTCTGCATTTACAAAAACTTAGAAACTTCAGAAAATGGTTGTTTTTGTGAACAGGAGCCTCGTGGAAGGAATAATTTCTCACTTTGTACTACGGATGCATGATTATGGTAAACTGGAAATCCTGCTGTTGTACTGTCACGAGTATTAATCCCGACTCTTCGTCTTGATGATTGTTTTATTGCACTTTTTGGCACCTTGTATCAACATCTTGACTATTTATAACCCGCAGGCAACTTTCAAAGGGAAATTATATTAAATTAAATGTTTTCATATTAATACGATTAATTATTACAGACTAAAATCGCGATATTCGATTTGTTATACATGTTGTCATGTTCGTTCATAGAAATAAAACATATTAAATGAGTATAAATTTTAGGTAAATTATATTTCTCAAACAATTACATAACGATTACATAATTTAATAAATATTTAATTCATAATTAAAAATATTTTTCAAAGTTAAAGCACTAGCAGTAGCGACAAGGATCATATTAATTTAGTCAATAGCTGGTATTAGTTGTTACACTGTGTATTGATCCAAACAGTTCTTAGTGGACTCAGACTTTTGGTCCCAGAATCTGTTTGTTAGCTGCTCTTCATACTAGAACGGCCAAACCAGTCGGTCTGTTGTGAATGTTAGAATTGAAATATCAGCTTTTCCTAGACCCACTTTCTAACTCACTAGGAAAGAGGAGCAACAATTATATTTCCCACCTTTAACAAACGTCTGGTGTCGTAGAGCTAAAGGACAAATACAAAGCAGAATAGATGAATGGGAACATGGCTCTTTATTGTCCTCGAGGGGAAATTGCAGTTATGCAGCAGAGGTTGTACAAAGCAGGAGAGAAGCACAAAAGGTTATATAAAAAACACAAAAATATACCAAAATACAAAAAATATACAAGTTAGTTCATATCAGTGACAGAAATAAGCTTGTTAGCTAGTTTGGAATATGAATCTGTGTCACATGTCTAAAACAAAACTCCTCCTCCTCCAGGTATGAGTTGAGTGAAGATGGCCTGACGAAGCCTCACCAACTATAGACGACGAGAAGAGTCATCATCTTAATCTTCATCTCATCATCGTCCAATTCCTTTCGCCGCCCCTCCTGAAGAGAGCGTACAGTACTCACTTCCATGTCCAGGTCCTCATAAGCCTGCTGTACGTCGGGTAGAACCAAGATGATGTTACTTTGTTACTTTCATTATTTGTAATTGTTAAAAAAAATCACCTTTTGATTTTCATTTACACTCATCAGTCGCAACACAATCTCCCCTTTAAGGAATGATACAGGTTGATAGACTATAGGGAGTATATATATAATATATATATATATATATATATAACACATATAATAGTATATATGACATATATGATACGGACGTTTAAGAATATATTCCATATTTATAAAGGAAATCATTAAAGACTGTAGAGGAAAAACAATCTATTTTTTTGTTGCTGTGAGGGCACGGTGTCCTGCCTTGACCCTCGCAAGGGGAACGACCATGTACAACTTGTAAATATGTACAATGATGTTGGACAACAGAGAAGGTATATTCTAGAAATAAGGAGGTTCTTTGCTCGGTCGTTGTTTGTAAAGAAAAAACATTCTCCACAAACTTTCTGAAATGAATCGATGCCACCAAAGAGACGAGGAGTGTTTCCTTTTATCGCCCCGTGAGGGTTTTGGTACCACTCAATGTTACAGTGGCCTTATTCCAGTACTAATCTGTGTAGTAACTTAATGAAAAGTATTGTCAGTACACAGTATGAGTGTGTCAGTACGTGCCAGTACTATTGTGTACTTGCAATACTTTTCCATATGTTACTACATTTGTTAATTCACTGAAATAAAAGTGTTTTTGTTTTTTTATCCAAATATATTTGAATATTTGCACATCTCTGTTTTTTAAATCTACTGGGGATCATCTTTACTCTGAGTCACAACTTGTTTAGCTGATCCCCTGAAACCTCAAATTACACAAATTACTCAAAAACACTTTCAATACAATTCAACTTGTTTCAGAAAAGTGGCAATGCCTTGAAATAAGGCAGATCTCTTTTTTTAAAGATAATTCCTACAACAAATTGAACTGTACTGAAACAGAAACTATTAAATGTAATTATCACCCTTTTTTTCTCTTATTTGAAGAAAAGTAATTTAACAATTTGCCATCCTTTGCAGTTCTCATGGTGGCTTCAACGTTTCAGCGACGTTGGAATTGAGATAAAATCTGTCTGAGCGGTTCACGGTTTATGAACGAACGTCTTAATTCCTACACTTTCATCAAGGACGTGACGTTTTCAACACATACGTGCGTCTAATTTAAAACATGTCTGCTGTTGGGTGAAAGAAAAAACTCTTTGCTTTTACTTTGAGCACCGTGCAGTTTTTAAAGGTTTCCTATAGAGGAATATGTAATCCTTCAATATGAAAATCACAGTTACAAGGTTTTTACCCGGCAGCAACAACATGATGTCGTCGTGTGTGTTGAAAACGACACATCCTTTTTAAGAGTGTGTGTTTCGTGTACATACACTTTTCAGCATGCACATCATATTACGCAAAGCTTCTCTGCTGCACTCGCTCAGAAAAAAATGAAATCATGCATTCAAAGAGCCAGAGGATTTTGGTAAAAGGGATTCATAAGGTAGCTCTGTCACTAAGGCTTCATATCTGTCATACAAATACACACTGGTATACACACACACACACACACACACACACACACGTCAAGTCAATACCCATACGACCCTACAAAGCCAAAGAGCAGTGACTAAGAGTGGTGGAACTTTATTTCCTGTCCTGCCAAAAGGGTTGTTAATATGTTTTTAATAGAATTTATGGGTAGAATTTTTGTTGACCTTTGACCTGTAAAACACAGAAACTAGTTCTTTGCCTCTTTGCTCTAGTAGGGCAGCATAGTTATCACATCAAGTATCAAAGTGTTATATCGTGTAGACTGTGCCATTCTGCATTTAATGTTTTTTTATTTGTTTTTTCCAACTATCATCCTTTGTCTTGTTTTTTTTTTTTTAAGAAACAAAAGTGTGAGTGTATGTATGTAAGCCATTGGATTGGAAATCTGTGTCTCTGGGGTCGAGTTCGTCCTCTGAACGGCGGTTTGTCTTCTCCGTCTTCTTAATTTATCTTGTGCCTTAAAATTCACACGACCCAGATATTTACAGTCCATGTACCGAACCGGCAAAACATTATTACCGTTTCCAGGTTTGAGAATGTCTCCTTCAATGTCTTTTAAAACCATTAAAGAGCTTTTGCTGGGTAAACGGCATGTAGCTGAACATCACTTTGGTTTCTGTTGATTCTTTTTAGATTTATCGATTTACAGCGTTTCCAGGTGACGTAACTCCTCGTCTGGCGGCCATGTTGGATCCTCAGCTCTGGACAGCTGATTGTGTTTCTGTCTCAACAGAATTGAATCTTCATGGTTCATTTCTGTCTGTTTCTACTGAACTGATCATTTCATCACTGATACATCTGATTGATTTAGTGTTTAGATCATGTAGCTTGTTAGCTAGCTAACCATAGTATCTGGTCAGCTAACCATCACTGTCTTGTTGTTAACACATCTGGTTAGCACACTAGCTAACGTATCTAGTAGAAGCTAGCGTTAGCAGTGGCTAGTAGTCCCATGTTAACAGTAACTAAACTAGCCTGCTGGCTAGTTAGCTAGCTACCAGTTTTGGAGTAGAGACTAGGGCTAAAGACAAGACAGTTTACTGAGTCACAGTAACCTACATTTGGAGACAAATCTACCTGATCACACTGATCACTTTTACTGAGAACGTTACTGGATGGATCAGACATGGGGGATCAAGAGTCTGCAGGTTTTCACTACACCAGGTGGTTTCACTGATCAGTTCCTCTCTGGTTGAAGGTTTTAATCACCTTCATGGTTTGAATGAAAACCTGCAGACTCTTGACCCTCCATGACCTAAACTCACACCACAACTACCTTTTACAGGTATTTGTCACAGCCAATTCTCCGATTGTTGACACAACTGCAAAGCCTCAATTCTTTTAACCGCCTCGTACAATAAATGTGGAGGGATTTGACATATCAACAAGTTACAGAGTTTCACAGGTTAGACTGAAATAGGACCACATGAGGTCACAGCAAGACTGAAGGATACAAATAAGTCAGCATTTTATAGTTGCATGAAATCCACTATTCTAAATAAAATACCAGCCCCCTTTCTCTCGCTGTCAAAGAACAATGATGTCAGTCACCACTGGGTGGCGCTGCAACACCATCTTAGCCTTCATCAGCCAATCACACACCCCGCATTTCAAAATTTCACCAAGCTATTGTTACTTCTACTAAAAGGAATGTGCTTGCTAAATGTCTGGAATTACAACCACTGACATTCCCAGAGTCAGGAGGGGCTTCTCAGTCAGGTTTTCCATAAATCTCTGCCTATGTAGGATGTAAAGCATAAGACTGGATCAATACATGCTCATGTTCATGTAGGGTGCAGAGCATAGGGGTGGTATACACTGATAAACACAAGGAACTGCACATTTTAAACGCCATGGATAAAATATTAAGACAAAGAAACGTCATTTTGATGGCGTCTTGCTTCTGTACTTCAACGTATTTCTGGTTGAAACAGGACGTTGGGGGGGGGTGGGGGGGGGGGGCAGTTCAGTCTGTTCAAGTGTTCAAAAAGTTTAAAAACGCTTTACTTAATAATCTTGAGCTGTCACAATGAATTCCAGCCACCAGGATGCAACCAAGGTGTCGTAGGAAAAGGAAACCTATTAAGTAACTACTAAAAATATGCTGCTTTCCAGGAAGTAAAAGGATTTTGATCTAAAAATACAAGAGAATGAAAAAGGATCATTAATTGAATTGTTAAATGTGTGTTATGATCTGGAGAATTGGCAAACAAGGTGAAAAGGTCATTTTGCATTTCGTTGTGACTCCACTCCTCCTCCACCTTGATCTCCGTCTGCCCTTCATGACTGAAGTGGATCCAACAGGTGAAATCAATAAGCGATCAGATCCCCCTGGTCAGACTAGACTAGATCATGAAGCAGGAGTTGGTCCTGGTATCGTTCCACACTCCTGAATGTTTCTCAGACTTCCAGACCGTGAACCCCTCGGAGTTTCCTCACCTGCAGTCTGTATTTCTTCTTCTATTTCTTTTTAAAGAGTTTTTATCGTGGGAAAATAAGCTAAAGCTCCATCTGACAGGAGTTCTTCAGAGACTGGGGGTTGAAAGTCTGAGGGCACAAAGTGGAGACACATTTGGAAAGAAACAGAAAATCAGACAGCAATTAGTTTTCTTATTTCTGTTGGATGTGTGTGAACGCCTCCACCTTGTTTCTGTCTGAACGGAGCGGTGAGGTCGCCGTGTGCTGATTGCTCCTCCAGCTGGGATTGGATGAATCAGCCTCTGACCCACTTTGATTGCATCTGGATATTGGTGTCAAGAGCTAACACACACACACACACAGTTTTCAGCTCCCATTATGTGTCATAAATGAGACTCTACCATGTGCAAGGGGAGGAAGGTATGTTGCACGCCAACAGATTGTGTGTTTAATGTGTGTTTTTTTTTTTACTTATGAGGACCAAATGTCCTCACAAGGGTCCAAAGATGAGGAGAATCCTCCAAAATTGAGCCCATTTTATTCAATTCAACAAAGGGAAGAGATATTTCCAGTTTGATATCAGAAAATGTTTCATGGATCTAAACCATCAACGGTAACCGTCAGGTTTTGGTGTCAGCCAATCAGAATCAAAGAGCAAGGGCTTCTTTCTAGACCGACGATCAACAATCATACAGGAGAAATCCATCAGAGGGAGAGAGAGAGACCAATTTCTCCACCGACAGCAGCCAAGATAGACCATGATGCAATGCAGTAGCCAAGATAGACCAGAATGCAATGCAGTAGCCGAGATAGACCAGAATGCAACACAGCCACAAGACATGTTGGATTTTGAGTAAGGGGCAGGGCCACGATCAGGTGCACCCCTGTGTTCACAGGCTAGCTAACAGATGAAGCCCATTCTCCCACTATTGATTGAAAGCAACAAGTTCAGGCCCCTTCTCTGGTGTTCGTCAAAAGGCATTCTGGGAAATGTAGGAAATCTCTAACTGAAGTAGGAGTAGACGTGGCAGGTTGAGGGAAAGTGAGTTCATGAAAAAAGTAAATTACAACACTTGATCACAAAATAACTCCTGGAATGTGTTGAACATCACAGTGGAGGGGCAGCCAATGAAGTAAGTGTGTGTGTGTGTGTGTGTGTGTGTGTGTGTGTGTGTGTGTGTGTTCCTGGAAGAGATTTGTAGTGAAGTTAGCTGTCTGTCATAAGAGATTACGTTCAGCATCTCTTCTCCTCTCTACCATACATCTGTATCTACTCTTATTCATTTACAGTCACATCAGGAATACATTAAACAACAGCTAATTTCAACCCAGCAATCTGATTGGTCAGTGATGCGTTCATGTCCTGTTGGGAATTCCTACAAATAAAGGTTTTAAGAAGATTGTGAAATAACTTCCTAATGTGCAGATTTATTGTAATGTATTATCATTTATTATTATTTATTATTATCATTTATCATTATTTATTATCATTTATTATTATTTATTATTGTTTATTATAATGTATTATCATTTATTATCATTTATTATCATTCCGGCTCTGCTGTCATTTCAATTCCACAAATTCAGTAGATTTTCTTTTTGCTTTGTTTCTTCATTTTAAGGTTAAAAAATAGCATATTTTATTTATTTAGCATTATATTATGTTATATATTGTGTTAGTGTCTTTTTTTATTAGTGATCTTTTGGTCTTTTTAATACTAATAATGATACTAATAATAAGTATATATAACTAAGATATACTATATTGTAGTTAATGCTTCAAAGGGGGAGGAGGAGGTCGTGTTGCTGTTTGTGTGTTGCATTCATTCAAGTGCTTTTGTTTGGAAATGAAAAGTAAACGCACCCTGTAACAAAATAATCGTGGCTGTTGTTTGAAGAGCAGAGCTACTGTGTGCTGCAAAAAATGTTATTCTCAGTTTTTACAGTAAGGTGGTAAAGTGTGTGGCTTTCATTTCCTTCATTTATTAGCTAAAAATTGCTGTATATGTAGGATAACAGAAATTAAACATTAAACAAAGAATGAAATAGAGACATACATCAATATTAACACATAATAGAATAACATACAATCTTACATCACAGTAACTTGGGTATCAGAGAAAACTCCCATTTTCCCAACTGTATTTATCACTTTGTTGGGTCGCACATTTCTTTCTTACAGTACCTGAAGGTAGCAGTAGTGCTAAAAGTGTTCAGGCTGCTGCCTTGCTGCAAGGAAGAGCTGCGTCAAGTTAGGCAGAGTTAGATAGATTAAGGCCGGAAACTAGGTGATTCTGCCTTCGAAATAAAATCACGAAATGCGTTTCTTATGGAAAAAAAAAAGAATAGTTAAGTAATGGGGGTTACAGATAGAATAACACGAATTGTTCCAAACTATTCAGTTGAATCACTTTCTCTCTTGGTGCTTTATTTTTCTTTCTTTCTTATTTTATTTTATATTACAACATACCGTGTGTTCACCAATAAAGGTTTTATTTTGAAAAATTTCATATCCTGTGAAAAGGACTTTTTGGGAAGAAAAACAACAATTCTATTTTAATTTACTACAGATTCCTGATCACATTCATCCAGTATTTTTCACTTATGTAGCTTGTATTTATCCAGAAAGTTGCAACATATTGTATGTTTGTCAGTAAGGGCTTTATTTTGAAAATGTCCATGCGTTCTGAAAAAGACAGGGGGGGGGGGGGTTGACAAATTCAATTTAAAAATGGATTTATTTCCAGATACAGATTCCTACTTAAATATCTTGTGTTTCAAAAGTAGGTATACAATCTTTATTATTATTATTATTATTATTATTATTAATAATAATAATTCATAATAATTATATTGTTATAACATCAACAATACTAATAAAAACAAAGCTCTATTTTTTTGTTATTTTTACAAAATAATTCAACATTCAAATGACCTAAAGTGTACCTGGAAACAAGAAGAATATTTGATAAGTGAGTATTATTATAGTATAATGTATTTAAATATGTACACATACTTTTGAGACAGGGTGTATATTCTCTATTTTCACATTGGTTTGTACAGCAGAAAGTTGCCACATACTGTGTGTAGTTCAGTGAGTGTTTTATTTTGAAAATCCACACCAGAAGTCCCATGCTTTCTTACTTCTGTCTTGACTCTGAGCAGCAGGAACGCCCTGCATCCCCTCCTCTGCTTCACATCCATCCACCGTCTAGCTCCCTGGTACCCGGGCGCTTCTCTCCTCTGCAGCCGCGGAGAGGAAACTCTGAACGGGAAGGAAGACCAAACCCCAAACCCCTAACCCCGCTGGAAGAAATGGCCTTTTAACACCCAGAAAAACACAACAAGAGACATGGATCCTTTGCGTTTTTCCCTCCTCCTCCTCTTCGCTTGCCAGTGCTGCTTCCTTGCCTCTGCTGACAGGAAATTCGGTGAGTAAATCACAGATGATAATACCTTAATTAACGGAACCAGAACTGGATGTTCTCCGTCGCTCCTACAGAGACGTTACAGAGCCATTTTGCAGGCAGGAGATGCGGACAAGCTATTTCTGTTTTGTGTCAATTTTTTATCAGTGGAGCTGGCAGTCGGAGGGAGAATTGGCAGGCTGATCCACTGCAGCTTTATCTGCCCCGAGGAAAAACAAGCTATAGTAATCCTATAATACACTGTAGAAAGATACTGCACAAATACCTAGGAAGTAACTATAGGAATATTATAAGGGCACTATAAGCTATAACACAGATACACCGTAAATCCCCATACTCTCCGAATATTATAGGACTATTAGCTTTAAAATATATGTATAATAATAGAGTATAATAAAATAATATATAAAATAATAAACGTAATATATAAGAAAAAATAAAATAATATCATACATAAAATAAATACATACATAAATAAATACAAAAAATATAATATTTCAAAATAAAATAAATACAAAACATAATATATAAAATAATACAAATTAAATGAATGAATACAAAAATAAATACAAAAATAATAAAAAATAAAAGTAATACAAATAGTGTGTGTGTGGGGGGGGGGTGATATTAATTTCTCTCATGCATGGAGCCTATAAATAGCTGACATCTAATATTCCCCATTGATCTGTGCCTGAAGATGAATGAATGCAGAGACTTGACCCGGATGAGGGTTTGAAGAAGGAGAGAAGAAGCTGGTCCTGTGAATAAGAGTGTGTGTGTGTGTGTGTGGGGTGGGGGGGGTAGCAGGCCCTAGATTACATAACCGAGATACAGAGAGAATCAGCAGTATGGCGACCAGGAGAGATAACAGGAACGACCAAGCAGCATTTACATGTTATAATACTGTAATACTGTTTGTGAATATATATATATATATATATATATAAAAGCCCTAATGACAACAACACTATGTTATTCCTGTAATATATCCCTATAGGGTCTTATAGTGAGTCTGTGGTAGTCAGTACATTTGTATTGACTTTATTGTACTTTATGGTATGTTTTGATGTATGATCTCCTACGTCATCACTATCATATTACTAAAACTAAAAACTGTTGATTCCAACTGTCACAAAGATGAAAGATGCTTCCTGAGGTAACATACTGCAAAATCTCCTCCCTAACAAAACATTTAATCTAATAATATATAATCTAATATTGAACATTAAAATCTTATTTCTCTGAAAACAAGTGAAGAAATCTGCCAGTGGAGTGAGATTTAACTTTGATCTTGAATCAAGTGTCATTTGATCCCAGCTGATCTGCCTCTTGCTTCTTATGCCTCATTGGAAACCAGCGGGACACTCACAGTGTTTCACTGGTTTTTTAAGAGACTAAATGACTTGTTAAGGTGGACATCCTTGCGGGCTACAGCCTACCTGTGGTATTACCCCCCCCATGCATCGTCCATCATAGCTAATAGCTTCCTTTACCACACCTTTAGCCTATTGTGGCGGATGATGAAGTGGTACGGTGTCCTGGTGGGAACGCTGCCCAGACGCTGCACTAGCAGGGTTTTGGTTTTCAGCTTCCCGTGCTGTGTGTTTTGGCGTCGTACCACAGGCTTGGTTGAACAGGAGACATGTACACGGCGCAAAGATGTCCACTTTTAACAAGTCGCTTCATCTGGTGCATCTGGCACTAAGTCCTCAAGTCTCATTCTTGTTAAAATGAGTGAAAATCTGCCTTTGCGATGAGATAATCATTTATTTACAACACAGTTTGGCTTGTTTGAAGAATGATCTTGAAATAAAGCAGATCACTCCACTTGTCAGTTCCTGTTATCACTGTTATTCAGCAACGTTCCTGAGAAATGTTGCTTTGGAAGTGAGTATCCAACAAGAAGAAGAAGAAATCACAGAAGAAGAAATCCAAAAGAGACCCACTGGTTTACATAAGGTGCATAAACAAAAAGTGCAAAAGTCGCTTTTTTGCTTTTGGATTTCTTCCTTTTGTATTATGTGGTTGTTGGTTTCTTGTCGATGTTTATAACACATACAGACAAACCTCAGAGCAGACATCCCTCACTTGCAGTTGTTCCACTTGTTAAGTAAAATAAGATTTTGGGCTCAAGACATCAGCTGACATCAGCTGACTTGTTAAGATGTTCAATGTTGATGGCTCCACTGCTCAGGATAGAAAGAGCTGGAACTATTACCACTGTCCAGAGCATCTCAAGAGCCAACGTGGGCGTCTTGGTGTATATTATGTACTTGCAGTGTTGTGGGTTTGAATCCATCTTCCCTGTCCTCCACTGCTAATGGAGCAATAACACGACAGAAATACTCTTAAAAAGCTTTTTCAGACAATGTGTTGCTCTTCCATTTGCTGCTGTTCTGGAGCTGAAGGGAAAAACCCTCCATGTGAGCTGAGCCTTTACTGGAGTCGGTCCTGGTAGCGGTGGTCCTGGTAGCGGTGGTCCTGGTTGTAGCGGTGGTCCTGGTTGTAGCGGTGGTCCTGGTAGCGGTGGTCCTGGTAGCGGTGGTCCTGGTCGTCCCGGTCTATGCTAGCTCCTGTATTAAAATAGGTTTACAACACTAATTGTTCCACTGCTGTTGCCATATCATTTTCACATCACCGTCACATTTCACACTGCATCTTACCGATGAGCCTCCGGGTCGGAGAGCTGCTGGATTGCTTTACGGCACGAAACAGGAACTGCTGCAGTTTTCACTGCGTAGCTTCAGCTTGACGCTACCTCGCCTGGTCTGACTGCATATCGGCTGTTATCGGCTCTTATTCTTCTTCTGGCTCTTCAAAACAAATAACACCCTCTTTGAGACAGGAAGCCATGGGGTTTATGGGAAATGTAGTCTTAATTTTGAGAAACCCAAAATGCTGCATGGAGCATCTTTACAAAACGATTTTAAAGAAGTGACAGCGACTCTTAGAAAAGGATTGACCAAACTAAATTGAAATGATGGCAACATGAGGCCTCGGTGAAATGAAAACACTTAAAGACTGGATCCTCCATATTGTAGAAACATTGAATGATGACCTCCAGGATGTTTTTCCCCAACATGGACATAGATGGATATCTGCTAAGCTAATGGTCTGAGTTAATACTGATGTTAATAAAGGTTTATTAGACATATTGGTCCAATCTGGTGCATTCAATATTAGTTGTAGTGAGAAGCAGACAGCTGTTTGATTTCAGTATTTGGCTGTTAGATTCTATAGAAAGTCTAATGTGCAAAATAACTGATGCACATGATGCATGTGTAAAAGAGCCATTTTCCACAGATGAGTGACTCTTTATTGCGCTGTACTGCGATATTGACTCTGTCTGGTCTTATCAGCTGATTGGTAAATCCTGTGGTGATTTATTATGCTTTTTTATTGTGCTTTTCTTGTAAACCCGGTCTGCGAGCCAGACCTCCCCCGTGGGACAGCAATGCTTTGAATGGAAGCAGAATTGAACGGCAGTTTGACCTCCTGTCTCCGCCGGAGTCGTTCACGAGCAGCCAGGAGGCGGGGGAGGGAAACGCAACTCTCCTAATGATTAACCTGCACCTGGAGAAGGTCACCCTGGTTCGCCCGGTGTGCCGGTAGCCATGGTGACGCTCATGAACATATTTAAGTCATGCCGATTGGTCGGTGGGGTCGGGGCAGGGCTGAGAGCTGTGGTGGTTTACAGTAACTGTGCTGTATTAGAGTACATGTAGCAAATACACTGACAGGTGAATGGGGATGTATAACAGGTGGTTTCAGCGGAGCGATCTGATTGGTCAAAGACGTTTCAACTGCACTGATAGTTTCCATTAAGCCTAATTGAACGTGATTCATCGGTTTCCAGGCCTCGTGGTAACCAGGCCTTTCTTGCTTTTATTCCTAATATGTACATTTGTGTGAAACTTTACTGCCGTCGTACCGATACAGTAAAGAACCTCCTCTCAGGTGTTATTGCTGTAAGAGGATCCTTGAGAAAAGCTGAAGATTAGTGAGGATTCAGGTAAAGATGCTGTTGTGAAAATGACAGCATCCCTGTGGTGACTGAGCTGGATCTGGGCAGTTACGGTTGTTGGTGATTGCTTGGTTGGTTGCTTCACTAACTGATTTGCTGTTGATCAATACATGGATGAGTTTTGAGAGATCACACTCAACACTGTGGAAAGGTTGTGTTAAAAGCCTTGCAAGATGTAATGAGATAAGTAAGTAAGATCTAATACCTTGTAATAACAGACAGAAGAGTGGTCGGTAGTCCAAGTGTTGCTGGTTGAATCCCTGGTTCTGACTGTACCAATACTCCCTCAGTGCTCCTGAGCAAGGCACCTAGCCTCTGTGAACGAGTCGAACATCTCCAAAACTCAGTGTTTTGGAAACTGGCTAACAGCTGAAATAATACAGATACAACAGCTATTGCATCATATTCTACTGTGTGATTATGGCTAAAATGATCATCCTGATTGATTTGCTAGATGTAGTGGTTACGATTATTATGATTCTGGATTATTAGTGTTGATAATGAGGAAAACATTATTATTATTATTATTATTGTTGTTGTTGTTGTTATTTTGCCATAATTCTGGTATCTTATATCAACATCTTGACTGTGCCAGGTAAATGTTGATGTTTCAATATGCCATTATTCTACTAGTATCAATAGAGGCTTTCATGTGATGTGTGGCCTCTGGCGGCCATGTTGGATCCTCAGCTCTGAACAGCTGACTGTGTTTCTGTCTCAACAGAATTGAATCTTCATGGTTAATTTCTGTCTGTTTCTACTGAACTGATCATTTCATCACTGATACATCTGATTGGTTTAGTGTTTAGATCATGTAGCTTGTTAGCTAGCTAACCATAGTATCTGGTCAGCTAACCATCACTGTCTTGTTGTTAACACATCTGGTTAGCACACTAGCTAACGTATCTAGTAGCAGCTAGCGTTAGCAGTGGCTAGTAGTCCCATGTTAACAGTAACTAAACTAGCCTGCTGGCTAGTTAGCTAGCTACCAGTTTGTTCAGGTGAACTAGCTGACTCTTCTCCAGCTCCAACTCAGAGTGTTTTGGAGTAGAGACTAGGGCTAAAGACAAGACAGTTTACTGAGTCACAGTAACCTACACCACTTTAACATAATATTATTTATTATTATTATTAAGCTGTCATGCATCCAGAGCACAACAACATTTTCAGGTGTCCTTCTTTTTCTTGCTAGGTTTACATATTTAGCCGTTATTTGCACACAGCAATTGGACCTCCATGACTGTCATCCAACTGCAACGCTTTTATTGTGGTGAATAAAATCACATGATACAGTTATACAGGATTAACTGTGCAGCCCTAAATGAAATATATAATAAAAACCATACATTTACTCTACATTCAGTACATGTATAAGAGATGTCAGGTGCTGTTGGTAATACTAACCAGGCTGTAAGGCTGCCTGCTCTCTGGCCAGGCAGCACCGCTGGATTCAACCAGATGGATGGATCAATGCCGCGGCTCTGAACAATCAGAGGAGGAGAAGAAGAAGAGAGGAGGAGGAGATGGAGGCTGGTGGCTTGTTGCTGCAGGAGAGTGGAGAGGAAGGAAGGAGGAGAAGGAGAGATTAGTGTCAATTTGAGGAGCTTTGTTTGCAGACAGATCCATGTTGAGGAGTAGATCTCCTCGCTGCGTTCGCCAAACCAAAACATCAAACGCCTCCTCGGCTTCCAAATCTCTTCCTTTTGTTTCTAAATTTTCAGGTTTGAAACATGTTGTCGCGATTGATCATTTCTCTCAGAGATGAGTCCCAACAACAAATTTGATGTAAAAAATAAAGGGATGTTGGGTTGCCACGGTAACCAATGTGATGCTTTCTATTGATCCAACAATCTGACCAGACTGGTGGTTGAAAGGTAGATAGATAGACGATAGATTTCACTGCCAAATTCTCTCTCTCTCTCTCTCACACACACACACACACACACACACACACACACACGCCACCCACACAGACGCACACACACATCCATAACACCCCAGTCGAGCAAAATATGCACTTACACACACAAAGCCCCGCCACACACACACACACACACACACAGCCAATTAGGAAAGCCCTTTTGATCAGCCATGGGAGGACAGTGAAAGTGAGTCAGCCTGTAGACAAACCAGAAATAAACTACAAAGACAGGAAAGCTTTTAAAGCGCTCGGTCTCGTTATCGTCCGTCCCAAGACGTAAACACGCCGGCGGAGATAACACGGCGTGGTGGGAGGAGGAGGAGGAGGAGGAGGAGGAGGAGACTGAAGGGGAGCGAGGAGGAAGTCCAGTCTCTTAGTGTGATATACTGAGGAGGAGACAGAGGAGATGTAATGGAATCAATCTTCATGAAATAAACTCTTAATAACAATAAGGTTAATGGAGTCAGACGTACATGAGGATCATGAGGATCATGAGGATCAGGGCCCTTTAAGGACGCTGGTGGCTGTTTGGCTCACGGTGATTGACTGAAGGTCACACACTCCTTATTGAGGCGTTGCAGTCCCAAATCTCACAGCAGCTATAATGTCCAAATATTTACCAATAAGAAAGTATTATTATTATTGTTATTGTTGTTATTGTAGGCCTAAAAAAGCAATTGTATAAATTAAAAAAAAAAATAAAATAGTACTTTCAATCACTTTCAGGTGTACTGGATACTCTGTCTTGTTAAGGCTGCATTTAAAAAGACAGAATTGAAATGTTCAGTAAATCAATTCATTTTAAATCAATAACCAGGCCTGACTGATCTGAACCGACCCGGACTATAAACCCTCAGACATGTTCTTCTTCAACAGCAGCTAAACAACATGGTCAGGAAAATAATACTTAATACTTAGCAGCTACGTGGTCAGCCAATCAGATGGGAGGACCACAACTACCTTCTACCTAGCTGCCTGTCTGCCTGTCTGTCTGCCTGCCTGTCTGTCTGTCTGTCTACCTGTCTGTCTGTCTGTCTGTCTGTCTGTCTGTCTGTCTGTGCTCTCCATTACCTTCCTGTTTCTAATAATTGATTATAGATTGAGTGATGTGAAACAGACTGAGCAGGTGGATCCAGGTGATCCCGTATTGATTTGACCTGTTAAATCCAGTTCAGCCATGAGCTGATGGAGGAGACGGGTTAAAGAGGGAGGTCATATATCCTGTGAGCTACAAACACTTCACTGAGGGTTAATCATTGAAGGAGAAGTTAAGAATCCACATATAATCTGGGAAGAGAGAGAGGATAATAAAGGAAGTATATGTAGTTGTTGAAACGGCGACTGGCTTTCAGTTTTCCGTGTACGTTGAGGTCGAGTGGCTCATTCTCCATCTTCCAGTCAAACGAGAGCATCCCTGAACACACCCCAGAAAGTTTACACAGCCAATTAAATTACTGTATCTTTCAAGGTGACCGCTCTCCCTTTAATCATTGACTTGCTCCCTCGGGAGCAGCAGGTGTCTGATGCAAACAGACAGATGGCATCGTGGGAAATGTAGTGCCTTTTTTGGGGGAGAGCACAGTTTGTAATGGCCCTGCCAGGAGGCGTTAAGGACTACAGCGTGGACACTGCTCTTTGCTCACAGGGTGAAGCTGATTGAAATTCCACTCCTCCCGCATCGCCGGCTTGGCTTCGGTCCACGGTGCAACACTGCAGCCCATTTCACCCTCTGCTCAGGGTGGCAGCAAAGTCCAAAAGTAGCTCACGGCGCCTCCTCCATGTCCTCCTCCTCCACGTCCCCCTCCTCCACGTCCTCCTCCTCCATGCCCTCCTCCTCCATGTCCTCCTCCTCCATGTCCTCCTCCTCCATGCCCTCCTCCTCCATGTCCTCCTCCTCCATGTCCTCCTCCTCCATGTCCTCCTCCTCCATGTCCCCTCCTCCATGTTCCCCTCCTCCACGTCCCCCTCCTCCACGTCCCCCCTCCTCCACGTCCTCCTCCTCCATGCCCTCCTCCTCCATGTCCCCTCCTCCATGTTCCCCCTCCTCCATGTTCCCCTCCTCCATGTCCCCCTCCTCCACGCCCCCCTCCTCCTCCATGTCCCCTCCTCCATGTCCCCTCCTCCATGTTCCCCTCCTCCACGTCCCCCTCCTCCATGTCCTCCTCCTCCACGTCCCCCTCCTCCATGTCCCCCTCCTCCTCCATGTCCCCTCCTCCATGTCCCCTCCTCCATGTTCCCCTCCTCCACGTCCCCCTCCTCCATGTCCTCCTCCTCCACGTCCCCCTCCTCCACGCCCCCCTCCTCCTCCATGTCCCCTCCTCCATGTCCCCTCCTCCATGTTCCCCTCCTCCACGTCCCCCTCCTCCATGTCCCCTCCTCCATGTCCTCCTCCTCCATGTCCCCTCCTCCACGTCCCCCTCCTCCACGTCCTCCTCCTCCACGTCCTCCTCCTCCATGCCCTCCTCCTCCATGTCCTCCTCCTCCACGTCCCCCTCCTCCACGTCCTCCTCCTCCATGCCCTCCTCCTCCATGTCCTCCTCCTCCATGTCCTCCTCCTCCATGTCCTCCTCCTCCATGTCCCCTCCTCCATGTTCCCCTCCTCCACGTCCCCCTCCTCCACGTCCTCCTCCTCCATGCCCTCCTCCTCCATGTCCCCTCCTCCATGTTCCCCTCCTCCATGTTCCCCTCCTCCATGTTCCCCTCCTCCATGTCCCCCTCCTCCACGCCCCCCTCCTCCTCCATGTCCCCTCCTCCATGTCCCCTCCTCCATGTTCCCCTCCTCCACGTCCCCCTCCTCCATGTCCTCCTCCTCCACGTCCCCCTCCTCCATGTCCCCCTCCTCCTCCATGTCCCCTCCTCCATGTCCCCTCCTCCATGTTCCCCTCCTCCACGTCCCCCTCCTCCATGTCCTCCTCCTCCACGTCCCCCTCCTCCACGCCCCCCTCCTCCTCCATGTCCCCTCCTCCATGTCCCCTCCTCCATGTCCCCTCCTCCATGTTCCCCTCCTCCATGTTCCCCTCCTCCATGTCCCCCTCCTCCACGCCCCCCTCCTCCTCCATGTCCCCTCCTCCATGTCCCCTCCTCCATGTCCCCTCCTCCATGTCCCCCTCCTCCACGCCCCCCTCCTCCTCCATGTCCCCTCCTCCATGTCCCCCTCCTCCACGTTCCCCCTCCTCCACGTCCCCCCTCCTCCATGTCCCCTCCTCCACTGTCCCCCTCCTCCACGTCCCCCTCCTCCACGTCCCCCCTCCTCCTCCATGTCCTCCTCCTCCATGTCCCCTCCTCCACGTCCCCCTCCTCCACGTCCTCCTCCTCCATGCCCTCCTCCTCCATGTCCCCTCCTCCATTTTCCCCTCCTCCATGTCCCCCTCCTCCACGCCCCCCTCCTCCTCCATGTCCCCTCCTCCATGTCCCCTCCTCCATGTCCCCCTCCTCCACGTCCTCCTCCTCCACGTCCCCCTCCTCCATGTCCTCCTCCTCCATGTCCTCCTCCTCCATGTCCCCCTCCTCCATGTCCTCCTCCTCCATGTCCCCCTTCTCCTCCATGTCCCCTCCTCCATGTCCTCCTCCTCCATGTCCTCCTCCTCCATGTCCCCTCCTCCATGTCCCCCTCCTCCTCCATGTCCTCCTCCTCCATGTCCCCCTCCTCCTCCATGCCCCCCTCCTCCTCCATGTCCCCCCTCCTCCTCCATGCCCCCTCCTCCATGTCCCCTCCTCCACGTCCCCCTCCTCCATGTCCTCCTCCTCCATGTCCTCCTCCTCCATGCCCCCCTCCTCCATGTCCTCCTCCTCCATGTCCCCCCTCCTCCTCCATGTCCCCTCCTCCATGTCCCCCTCCTCCATGTCCTCCTCCTCCATGTCCCCTCCTCCATGTCCCCCCTCCTCCTCCATGTCCTCCTCCTCCATGTCCCCCTCCTCCTCCATGTCCCCTCCTCCATGTCCCCCTCCTCCATGTCCTCCTCCTCCATGTCCCCCTCCTCCTCCATGTCCTCCTCCTCCATGTCCCCCTCCTCCTCCATGCCCCCTCCTCCTCCATGTCCCCCTCCTCCTCCATGTCCCCTCCTCCATGTCCCCCTCCTCCATGTCCTCCTCCTCCATGTCCCCCTCCTCCTCCATGTCCTCCTCCTCCATGTCCCCCTCCTCCTCCATGTCCCCTCCTCCATGTCCCCCTCCTCCATGTCCTCCTCCTCCATGTCCCCTCCTCCATCCTCCATGTCCTCCTCCTCCATGTCCCCCTCCTCCTCCATGTCCCCTCCTCCACGTCCCCCTCCTCCATGTCCTCCTCCTCCATGTGCTCCTCCTCCATGTCCCCCTCCTCCTCCATGTCCCCTCCTCCATGTCCCCCCTCCTCCATGTCCTCCTCCTCCATGTCCCCTCCTCCATGTCCCCCTCCTCCTCCATGTCCTCCTCCTCCATGTCCCCCTCCTCCTCCATGCCCCCCCTCCTCCTCCATGTCCCCCCCCTCCTCCATGTCCTCCTCCTCCATGCCCCCCTCCTCCATGCCCCCTCCTCCATGTCCTCCTCCTCCACGTCCCCCTCCTCCATGTCCTCCTCCTCCATGTCCCCTCCTCCATGTCCTCCTCCTCCATGTCCTCCTCCTCCATGTCCTCCTCCTCCATGTCCCCCTCCTCCTCCATGTCCCCCTCCTCCTCCATGTCCTCCTCCTCTGGAAGTGAAAAACCTTCCACCTCTCACCTTTATCTCTTATTTCTGGATCTATTTTCCTCACATCTCTCTCTTACGATCACATCGGGGTCGTGGGAACGTTTTCAAGGTGCTTCGGCTCTGACCCTTGACCTTGATGCTACATACTATGAATTCACCTCATGAGGATTCATATCAGTAAATATCCACCAACAAACAGCTGAGTTAAATTTAGGTGGTTCGGTGAACTTTAATCTGCTGTTGCTCATAGTGGATAAGGGCGTCGGCTAAATGGTTAAAATATAGAGCCAACTCTGACCTGAGTGAAGGGTTAAAATCACATCAATACTGTTGGATTCACACTTCAATACAGGAACTCTGAGACCTAAAATGTAAAATATCTAAAGTGATTCAGTTCTAGTGCTTCCACTACGTTCTTCCTTCTGGGAGACAAATTCACGTTAAATACTGAATTATGTGACACCGAGTGACAAAATGAGTGCTGGAGTGAAATCAAAACATATTATTACTTTAACATTATGCTTATGAAATAGCATTACATCCATTTCAGAATAAAAGCTTCTTCAGACGTGATGCTCCGGGTCCTTTTATTTGCTGTTTTTTTTCCTCTCTCACGTCGTTCTGGAGGAAACGCTGCATGAACACCCGAACCCTGCTGTAATGAAACTCCATCCCTTTGAAAGCAGCATTTTTGTGTTGCATGTATTGGTGTCTAACGAGGCGCTATCTGCTGGAAACCAGTGTGGTTATTGCATCTGGTCCCAGAGAGATGTAAACACATACAGCTGGAGGTGCTTCTCTCTTTAATTACTCTAAAACAGAAACACAATTAATATCTAGCGAACACCACGCAGGCCCGTGGCCATACTGGGCTGTGATGGGATCTTGTTAGCAACAAACTGCATCTTGGGTAAAAAATAGGGTCGCTTACACAGAAGTTAGGAAGCTTGAAAATGGGGGCTGGGACTGAAACGTGAAATGGCTACTGGGGGTGCGTTCACACCCAGCATGTTGATCGGTTTATCTGAACTCTGCAGCGTTTCCTCCTTTAGTTCAGTTTGTTTCACCAATCGAACTCTGGTGGCACCAAATAACCGACCGAGAGTGTGTGTGTGTGTGTGTGTGTGTGCGTGCGTGTGCGTGTGTGTGTGTTGTTATTACATAGCTAGCTAAATAAATACTTTCTATTTTTATTTTTTGTATTAATCCCAGTAGTGGTAATTGTAGTAGTAGAAGTAGCAGTAGTAATGGTAGTAGTAGTCGAAGTAGAGAATAGTATTTATTAATAA
>JAXDDX010000075.1:225000-240000 GCA_034670405.1 Hoplostethus atlanticus | reverse complement strand
ACTAAGGGACATAGTGACTTATTTCCAGGATTTTTGAATGCATTTTGGCCGCAATACTACAAAACAAAATGCATCATACATACTACAAAATAAAATTAATAATAAAATAAATGAAATAAAATAAATCCTACAGACTAAATGTTTGAATTTGATGGTATGAACCGGCGTGTAAAGCACCCAAAATGTTTCATGAGATTTGCAGAAGCATGTCCACAAACACGAGTCATTACAGAACATGATCGGGTGGATTACCGGATTACCGAGCTGTGATCTGTGATGCAATGTGAATCATCATGACTGAATATCACAAATGAAAAGCACCAAGCATCTATTTGAATCAGTCAGATCCTAGTGGTAACACCTGTCCGCTACCTATGTCAATAAATACAAATCGCTGCAAATCAAAACACAATATACCGAAAACCGCCTAGCAACAGTGCCTGGAGCTGTCAGGAATATCGGTGGAGCCTCTTGCAAGCTCGGCTACTCTTTCAGTTTCAGCGAGTCGAGGTTGCGCTGACACTTGGATCTCGCGCTGGAAAAGCTGCGGCGGCCATTGTTCTTACCCACCATGTGCCTGACCTGCTTCAATAGCTGATGTCAAACTGCCCTTCGCAGACGATGCCAGTCTATTGTGTCGGTGCCTGGCAGCTCTGGCTGGATCAGGCAGCTCTGATTGCTTAAGGGCTGACCTGGCGACAGTTTCCTGGCACAGAAAAAGCGGGTGAAGGTTGGTGTTGCTTGGCCTCGGGCACCCAGGCTTTCCACTTTTTTCCAACAAAAAAAGGGAAAAAAGTGACAAAAAACAAATATCTCAATACCCCTAAGAAACACGCCGTTCTCCCGCCGTGGTGTTGGAAGCCAGATTTGTGGGTGGTGATGAAACGACATGATGTTTACAATGACACGTACAACTTGATGAGGGATTGATGAGGTAAACAGCTTTTAACACCCAACCTGGAATCAGAGTATAGCACCACCTAGAGTCACATGACCTGTTTGTTCTAGTGAATTGAAAACATCTTCTCACCTTCAAGTTGATTTCCCAAGCTCTGGATACAAGGACCAAGAGTACTTGACTCGGTTTAGACTTGGTACTTGGTTTAGATGTATCTTGAAGCTGTAAGTAATTGTATTGTGTGTTTTGAGTTGCAAGAGTGATGTGACGTTGTTCTACCCTTTTAAATCCGTGTGTAAATACCCATACTTGACATATATCCCAAATCAGAGCTTTAAACAACATAAACCTCCCTAAATATACATGATAGCACCTCATCACATATAGCTCCAGCACAAAAGCACATAAAGTCACATTTCATCAAACAGGATTAACACATGTCCCCAGGATTCAGACCCCCTCCTCCCCCCGACTACACCCCCCCCCCCCCCCCCCGTGGGCTTTTTGCTGTTTTCCAGCCTGTCATCAAAACCTTTCAAGGTACACAGGGAGAAAGGGCAGGCCGGCTGCTGATGCTGCCATCAGTGACTCGACATCCCATCAGACGGAGCGGTGCCGCATTTAGAGCAAGACGATCGAACGGCGACGTGGCTGGTTGTATTACACTGCAAAAAGTGATTCCATCTTGTTTTTTTTTACTTAAGCAAGTGAAAAAAAACCGATGAAGTTTGAAACTTGTTGTCAGTGTTGTTTAACCTGTTTGAAGAATTTCATGTGACAGTATTTTGAATCTTGATCTTAAAGGCGGATCACTCCACTAGATAGTTTCACTTGATTCAAGAAGATTTTAAGATTCAATATGAGATCAAATGACTTGTTAAGGTGGACATTTTTTTCAGCGCTTGCAGCTGAAAAAATGTCCCCAGCATGCAGCCGTCTGGCTGTAGAGATAAGGCTGGCTGCCTGTCAGTTATTCTTACTGATTTAGACGCCTGGTTCCAGTCAGGATGCCCCCTACTGGTCACTCCTCAGCCTCAGATGTTAACTGTTCGGGTTGCCTGGCAACTCTTTAAGTAGGTTAAGTAGCTCAAAGGCCAGGCCAGGCCAGGCCAGGCCAGGCCAGGCTAGACTTTCACTGTCTGTGTTTACACAAACTGTGCTGGATTATCCACCCAGCTGAATGAAAAGTAGCAGGATTGTTGTTTTGGATTAACACTTGAAAGTGGCAGCCATCGCAGAAGTCAGCCATTCATCTATCCTGCATCTGTCCCCCCCCATACGGAAATGTAATATTTGACATATACGCCCCTATATCAGCGAGCGATATTGCCATATATGTTACATATAAGGCGATTTATTATTACCACATACATACATCCTCTGGATGTATGACGATATAGGTTTTTAACATATATGAAATATCCATAGTAAAATTTGTATATGTACATATATTAAAAAATTTTATTGTATGAATTTGTATATGGTATTATATGTTGCAACCATATATGTTAACGATATATGTTTAATTTATATATTTATATATGTTTATTAAAACAACATATATACAACATATATAACATAAACATATATTGTTAACATATATGTTTAATTTATATATTTATATATGTTTATTAAAACAACATATATACAACATATATAACATAAACATATATCGTTAACATATATGTTTAATTTATATATTTATATATGTTTATTAAAACAACATATATACAACATATATAACATGAACATATACCTCTCCTCGTTAGTACGGAGACTGGGGTTCAATTCCCCGACGGGGAGGACTCTTTACTTATATGGGGCGGCTGTGGCTCAGGAGGTAGAGCGGGTCGACCTCCAGTCAGAAGATCGTAGGTTCGATCCCCGGCTCCTCCAGTCCACATGTCCCGATGGTCAGACCAGCACCTTGCATGGTAGCTCACTGCCGTGAGTGTGAATGGGTGAATGAGAGGCATATACTGTAAAGCACTTTGGATAAAAGTGCTATATAAATCCAGTCCATTTACCATATGGGCTAGACATATATGTACATAATATGCTATGCATATGTGTAATTTGTATTTTATACAAATACATATATGTTATATGTATAAATAATTATATACGTGACATATATGTCACAAAATGCATTATACATACATAAACATATATATTTGTATGGGCTAGACATATATGTCATATATGAAATTGTTCCAATTTCTAATAGGTTTCATATATAGTTTGTACATGTACATATATGTTTTTCCTTCATATGTACATATATTTCATATATGGAAATTTACTATATGTACATATATTACATTTCCGTATGGGCCAGTAGCACTGCAGCTTTGGTTGCAGCCTGTTTTTTCAAATGCTGTAAAGTAGGAATGAGGCTTTTCAGATGCATCACAAATCTATCAACCACATCTGGCGCCATCATGGAGGCCCAGTGGAGAATTGGCTGTGCACAAATAATGTCTAATGACAACCAGGCTAGAAACAGAGAGCTATCTAAACCAGGTTGTTGTATCTGATCCAGTAACGTTCTCAGTAAAAGTGATCAGTGTGATCAGGTAGATTTGTCTCCAAATGTAGGTTACTGTGACTCAGTAAACTGTCTTGTCTTTAGCCCTAGTCTCTACTCCAAAACACTCTGAGTTGGAGCTGGAGAAGAGTCAGCTCAGTTAACCTGAACTAACTGGTAGCTAGCTAACTAGCCAGCAGGCTAGTTTCAGTTACTGTTAACATGGGACTACTAGCCACTGCTGACGCTAGCTAGCTAGATACGTTAGCTAGTGTGCTAATCAGATGTGTTAACAACAAGATAGTGATGGTTAGCTGACCAGATACTATGGTTAGC
Source organism: Hoplostethus atlanticus (assembly GCA_034670405.1). Lineage (NCBI taxonomy): Eukaryota > Metazoa > Chordata > Actinopteri > Trachichthyiformes > Trachichthyidae > Hoplostethus > Hoplostethus atlanticus. Next base: position 236,239 of record JAXDDX010000075.1, on the reverse strand, counting down.
TAGCTAACAAGCTACATGAGCTAAACACTAAATCAATCAGATGTATCAGTGATGAAATGATCAGTTCAGTAGAAACAGACAGAAATTAACCATGAAGATTGAACTCTGTTGAGACAGAAACACAGTCAGCTGTTCCCAGAGTTAAGGACCTCCAACATGGCCGCCAGACAGGGCGTTACATCACCTGAAAGCTATAGGCATTTTCAGAACTACTATCTGGGACAGAGCAGTAATTTGTTAACCAGTAATCTGGTGTTCCTGCGGTGCAGGTGATTGAACAGCGATTCTTTTCAATAGCTACAAATTCTTATTCATGAGAAAAACACAATCACTTTGAGGTTGCACACAATTTGCAGCCACTCTGGTTGAGGTTGCTATGTGAAGTACAAATGTAATAACTGTAATAACGATAGTCACTGTCCATGTTGTTACCGACTATGACTATTCTTTGGTTATGCTAGTCTAATATTAAGTTTAAACCTGACCTAGATTTAAGGTCGGCTGTCTGCAGTACAGAGTCCACTGCTTGTACACTGAATTTCTGACTCTGCGTTTTCAGACTGACCACTAATAATTTAACTGTGAATGTGTTGTATGTTGTACGCTGTTTCCCTTGCTGCACTTGCAAACTTAATTTCCCTCGGGGCATTAAATGGTATTGTACTGTATTACTGTATCGACTTCTTCTCCAACATGACATTACATTTCAAGACAAGGGTTGTTGCTCCTATCTAAGAGCAGGGAGTCGGAACAGGGAAGGAAATATGGGCAGTTCTCAGGTCTTGCCCTGTTTGTTTAACCCAGATCTTATTGGTAGGTGTGTCATTACTGTGTGATAAGATATCTGAAGTGTATGTCGGTGATAAATGGATGTATTGTTGGAGTCAGGTGATGTAAACGGTGTTTGCTTTATGGATGTAATATAGGTTAATTATATTTATCTAACATTGAGTTTACTGGCTGGTGCAGTGATCAAACCTGTGACCTTTTGGTTACTGGACAGTCTCCCAAACACTATTAGAACATTTTTAGGTAAAACAAATGTTACTGAAATTCATCACTCAATAGTTTGAAAATATATATTGGTCTTTACTTAACATGTTGTTTAGTAGACAAATTACTTCCATGTTAGCGGTCATTTCTATAATAATAATAACTTTATTTATATATAGAGAGAGTTTACAAAGTGGTTTACAGGAAGGCATACAACAAGAATTATTGAGGTGGTAAAAATAGGAAACATTATCAAGAGACAATAGGTTAAAAGAAGAAGAAATAAATATGTATAGAGCAATGAGACGAAAAGAAAGAAAAACATTTGAAGAGTCCCTCTATTAAAATGGTGGAAATCGCCTGATTGAAGGAAACTCTTCAAATCCCGTTCCATTATCTTAAATGGAAAAGAATAAGACTGATGTGTTGGTTCATTGTGTGCAAACTCTGTCTGTGTGACCTCTTATACAGTAGAAAGGATTTTAAACTAAAGCAAACTGGTGTTTTCTTAGGATTGCTCAGCCTTGAAATAGATTAATCAAAGTTTTACCCCCAAAGACGTGATTTGCGCTGGGACGTGATGGATCATATTTGCGTAGAGAGTTTGGAGGGAAGCGCCAAGGTTATCGGAGCTCTGCTAATATTTTCAGATGGCAGACAACCAGCCATGTGGAGAAACCCCAATCAATCTTTCTTTGTGCTGTTGTTTGGACCCGGAGCCTTTTGGAGTCTGGTGGATTTGTCCTAATCGTGCTTTGTGCTTGCTGGGGGTTTTATGTACTGGTACTGAAACAACATCATTTTTCAGTCTGGTAATAGGAAAAGGGATCGGAAGAGAGCTGCGTCATTAGTTTGAGTATCCGAGTTTTGCATTCCATGTTTAGCAAATGTATTATACTTCAAATATAATCGGTGTAATTCTGTTTGCAGTATGGCGCCCCCTGTTGAAACACTGTTGCCTGACTACTGGCTGATCATTTTTTACACTCTAAAATTGACCATCTGAGCTTTTGATACCAGCAGTGACAGTTAAAGCTGCATTATATAAAATGTTTATGTTACTATACAGGCACTTTTCTAAGTCTAGTTTATGAAGTGGGGCTGCGACAGAGAAGATTGGCCCCTCCCCCTTCATTGAGCCGCTGTAGATTCTCTCCATTCACCCCGATGAAGTTTTGGAGTCGGTAGGTTCACTGGCGGGAAAAGGTTTCTCCGAGTACAGGAAGTGACGCATCGAAACTTACGAGCCGAACGCACACAGCTCCGAAACAGCAGTGAGCGAGCTAGCATCTCGGCTATCGCGTTAGAAAGCTAAGGCTAGTGAAGTCCTCAAAAATTAAAAATCAAAAACTGTTACCTCTTGCTGCCACTGGGGGCGCCAACGACTAAATGATATAAAATGACATGCTGCAGTTTTACATTTACATTTATATTTGGACGGTTACATTTATGTTATTTATAAACATCAGATTGGAAAAAGATTTTTCTTTTTCTTTTTAAAAATCTTAAATTGACCATCTGAGCTTTTGATGCAAGCAGTGACAGTATGTCGACTAGGGCTGGGTACCGAGAACCAGTTCCAGTTCAGTCACAGATCTGAATTGCACAAGTCCTCTATTTGTAAACACTGGATTGGAAAAAGACGTGCACCTTGAATTGAGATTGGCTAAAAACGTATTTCCGTCTACATGTCAAACTCTTGTAGAACAAATGGGAATATCACCAACATCTTTAATGCACTAGGAAACCCTGGTTAGTGCTGCTTTATGGTATTTATGGTTTTTATTATTTTCCGTTGCCGTCTGCAAACTGCTAGCCTTGTCTCTCCTTGTTATTTGTGGTTGTTTTTTACCTCCCTTCCCCTCAATTCCCTGTCAGGAGGCCTTCTGCGTCTTACCAGGCTGTCACTGTGAATAAGAATTTGCTCTTAATCGACTTGTCTGGTTAAATAAATGTTAAATATAAATAAATAAACCTGCTAGCCATCAAACACCTAATCCTGTAATATTCAGTTCAGTGATTACCTCAAACTCCAAATGATTGCTTCTTCAGCGTTTCGGGACCAGAATCACTTTTTTTCAGCAAGTACAATAAATGAGTTTGTCTCGGTGGCATTGGTGCAGAGACAGATTGACGATATACAATGCAACGCAGCATATACTGACACATACTGACACACAGGGTACAGGGACAGTAGTGCACAGCATACAGTACAACTATGATATGTCTCCACTGGGGTGCCGTAGTGGGGGGGGCAGGGGTACTGATTACCCAGGGCCCCTAAAGTGTCTGGACTAAATTACCTTTTGTTGCCCTCAAGTGTAGTCTACAAAACTACAAAAACATTCTCGAAAATACGACACAGCAACTGTCGTGTGATCTGAGACAAACTGGAACAAGCAGGAATAAAACTTGTCGAGGTTTTTAAAACAAGAAGCCCACATTGTCCTCCCTAGACAGATTTTGAACAGGCGACTAGTGGTGAAGTTTGGTTATGACAGCCGATTATCGATTTCAGGGTAGTGGCCCAAAAATCAGTATTTCAATCAGGGATGTTTCTGATAATTGATCAACAAATTAACGTGTGGAGGTGTGTTTGAGTTGTGGACGGGTAGAAATAGATTAAATAGATTGAAATAGATTGTTAGGGACAAGAGGAAGGTGTCACCTCTGTACATAGGCCCCATAATTCCTAGCTACACCCCTGTGTCTCCGGTGTCTTCAACGTGTGACAATATTGCTGAGCTTAATATTACAAGATTTCTTCATGAACGTACAGTGAATAGTCCAGTCGGAACATCTAAACTTTCATCTCCTTCCCTAGACCTGATCCTGTTTCCCTCTAGGCGTTGATTGGGTCCCTTGGCTTTACTGAGCTCTGTCATCGAGCTCATCCCCAAGAAGCTGACTCAGCGGTTAGACGTTCACTTCCAGCTACGAGCAAGGCTCCGGGTCAGGGCCTTAATTGGCACAAGCTCACCCTGCGATGAGAAAGCTGAATTCCCCGTAGCCTACCGTGTGCTGCAGATTAGTCATTATTCTCGCGCAACATACAATGTGCACAAAATATCGTGAAGCCCTGCTGTTTGAGCGGCAAACCCTTTATTGATTTGGCCTGTTGAATCCACTTCAGTTAGTATATGCTACTGGAAGTTGAGGTCATCATACTAGTTTTTATTATATACACTCCCTTGAATCTTGAAAGTAGTTAGACCTCCATAAACCATCACCGATACAAGATACTGGCGTGAGATCAAGGCGAAGACACCGCCGGGGGAAGCGTAATTTTGGCACCACATCTTACAACTGATTAAACCTGCATTCAGAGTGGTACAACTTGAGACGTTTTATCCTTGTGTCATTTTTTTTTAGCATGCTACCCTAACAACCCACTACGTATTCACAAACAACGCGCCCTCGTTTTGTGTGCGTGCCGATCCTGAACGCAGCCCAGGTGTTCTTTTGAAACCAAGACGGGAGATTCACATGCTGATCCTGATAAAATAGACACGGCAACAAAGGAGGATGCTCTGTTCCAGCCCCCCCCCCCCCCCCGCCTCCCCCCTGATTAGCTGCAAGGGACAAAAACACTCGATGGAAATCGCCATGGCAACAGGCGCGAGAGGAGCAGGGCTAAATTGGCCCATTACCCATCTGGGCCCTGTTGCGTGTCCTCTAAGGCCGGCATGTCACAACTCCCCACAGCAAGGGCTTTCTGGGCTAAGAATAGCACGCTCCACATATGATGCGTCTGTTGTGTTGAGCAAATATATGATTTCAAGTAATAATCTGTCGCATTTTCACATAAATAAACATGTCAGTGATCCAACCTGTAGTCAGTTCATGAAAGCTTTCCGGTGTTAGGTACGTCTTTCCTGGAAAGTATCAGGAAATTTGTATTCCTCAAAGGGAGGTGGATCAACAAGCAGCCGTCTTGACGTTCAGCATTTCACTGATTGGACAAAAGATTATCAACAAATTTCCATGACATTTCCAAGACTATGCACCACTATATTCCATTTCCCATGACTTTTCCAGGTTTTCCATGACTGTAGGAATCCTGTCAGATTGAAGGATGGTCTCCCTACTCACTACGCCACCATACCCATAGGTTAATAGAAAGGTTAATACAAGGTCACTGTACGGTAAAGTGCTAGTGAAGTCTGCAGATTACAGCTACAGTATAGTCAGGATGGGAGTTTCCCTCCAGTGAGAAATGTCTAATTGTCATGTGTGTTCTAAGTGGAGCGAGGTATCGATCGGTGGGAACGGCGGTCGCTGAGATGCTCTCCTTATTACGCAGCAAACCACTAATGGGCCGCGGCGTTTGGCGCTGAAAGCCTCGCGTTGAGAGCTCAGAGCCGCTGAACACTTCAGCGGGTTTGCAGAGTCGACTTGTTTAATGATCTTTTGCGCGCACAGTCCCTCCACGGTCAATGGCGTATTTGCTCTATGCCAGTCTGAGCGGGCTAATTGGCTGGTAAGGGTTACAGTATTGATCACAAACGTATGATTTGAAGGACCTAATGGGGAATCCTTGCAGCTATCGCCGTCACGTTGTCATGGAGGGAGTTTGGAGGCTTGTGAATGAACGAATGAATGATAGATATATTTTTTTCATTTCCAGCCATCAGGCAGAGAGACCATCAGGTCGTCAGACTGAGACGACCTGATGGCGTCTCAAATATCAGATCAGCAGAATCGGCTTCATATCGAGTCTTCCTCACTAAACATTTAAAGGGGAACTGCTCATAGCACAAGATGACCATAATATACCTGACAGGGTTGTTGATCAATACTGTGACTCAGTGATTAGTCCTCGCTCAGAATGGCTTCAATAACTTAAAAACCTCTATGTACTCCTTCAAAATAAAGTGTCGCTGCATTTGTTCTGGACTGCTTTGTTGGGATAAGTTGAGTCCACTTCACTGACAGTCTGCCAAATGATGGATCAAGACCTCTTAATGGATCGGTCGCCTCCTGGGACCTGCACCGGCCACCAGTCCATCCTTCACTGACCGCACTTGACAAGATCAATGACATCTGGCATCCTTTAGCCGGGGCTGGGCAGCTGTGATGGGCTGGGATGTGAAAGTTCTCCTTCATAGGCGCCAAGCGGCGGCTGGCTCTGGTCGCTTTATTAGCGCTAGCATTGCTCACGGACGATTAGCTGCACCGGCTGCTGTGCATGCATATATTTGCTGTGGTGTTTTGTGTGTGTGTGTGTGTGTGTGTGTGTGTGTGTGTGTGAGCTCTGAGGGACTGACCTGGATAAAGGTTAAATAAAAAAAAGGAAGAAATGACATTTACTAAATATCAACACTATCAACACTTTGACGAGCACATCTTCAATATAAGAAGTGTTAGAACCACTTCATGTGAATTACTGATCCAGGTGTTTAATGGAGTTTACTGCTGTGTCAGAAAGAAAAACACATCGTTTTTCAAGATTTTCAAGAAGATAGAAAAGCTCATTGGTGTCATTCTTTAACTCAGTGAGGTTTGTAACAGGTTTCCAGTGGCCAGAGGTCTTAAAACTCCCTCAACACATAAATGGAGGCTTGATCTCACGTGGTACGGACTAAACTCCACAGTCGAACACAGATTCAACAGGAATGTAGGAATTTAAAGCGCCACTTTACATGAGACACACATACTGCACAGTGAGGTTCGATGTCTTGTCAAGGACATTTCAACACTTGCAGGGATCAAAGTGTGCAGCTGTCACGCTCCACAGCGGCAATTTGAGTTTTTCTCTTCATTCAGAGACTTCCTGTACCTGTACATTGTCAGACTACTTCCTCCTGTGTGCTATCAAACTATATCACTCCTGTGTACCTGGGTGCCATCAAGCTCCGAGACTCATTTTGTGTCTTTATTGAGCAACTAGTCAGTAAAACATAGTAAAAGTTATATTGTTGTGAAAAAATGCAACATTAACTCTGAATCTCGACACCTTAGCTGTGACTTTTCACACAACTTAACAATCCTCCTCTCACGCCGTCACCACGAATGCACCGTGGGACTTTACACAATCTGAGGTGGTTTTTGAGTCTGGACTGAGTCTCAGGAACCTCGGGCCCTTCCAACCTGTTACATACCCCGTTGTATAATTTCACAGGCATCAGTGAGAAAATGAGCAATCTTTTCTTCCTTCCCGAAAAACTTTCTTTCTTTGTTTTCATCCGACGACGGCTATATTTAAACCAGCGTTGCCAAGAGCCACATATGGTCAGCATCACCGGTCAGCGGCAGACCGCCTCCTCCATCCTAATACCCCTACGCCGCTGAAAGTGTCTCTGTAGATCCTCATCCTGCTGTAATCTGAGCCATAAATCACGTCAGGATGCGTCTGGTCTCTGACTCCCGGCCCTCAGGTACCGAGCCGGGACACATAGAAGAGACTTGGATTTGCACGGGTGTAAAAATGATGAGGGATAATTCAAGATGGTCTTTTTCTGGGAGATGAAAAGATGAGGGAGAAAAGGCTCGTAGTGCTGCAGGTTACTGACGGTCTTTCTTTGTCTGTCTCAATTGCTGACATGGGGGGGCTTCAACCAGGTCCTCCTGTTGAAGCATGGCCTCTTTAACGACGAAGTCACCATGCTGCCCCAGCATCTAGCAAAATAATTGGACTTATCGTCTTCGCCGTAATCCTTTAGCTCTACATGGGTTTAATTATGAGGGATAATTCAGAGTGCTGTTGAGACGGGATCAGACGAGGACGAAGCTGGAGAGTTGCAGTGAGATGATCTCTGTCTCCGTCTGTCTCAGTTCAACTCTGTACTGGCAAGTGACGAAGAAGGAAACTCTTTCTCTCTCTCTCTCTCTCTCTCTCTCTCTCTCTTCCTCTCTCTCTCTCTCTCTCCAGCCAACTGTCAAGAAAATTGTATGTAAACTTCTGAAATGTCACAAGAAATAACGTGAATCTAAACGTGACTGGATCAGCAGTTGTTGTTCTCTAGTGTCGTGTACTGTTGGAGGAGGAAACTCTAGTGAACTAACATGATGGAGGCAGCAGGCACGAGGTTTCTGGAGGTCGTGGTAGACGGATATCTCACAGATATCTGACGGATATCTCACAGATATCTGACAGTTATCTGACGGATATTTGACAGATATCTGACGGATATTTGACAGATATCTGACAGATTTATAGATTTCAGGACATCCAAAGCCACTTCTGAACTGGACATTATTTATTAGACAACTGTGTCTCCATCGCTATTTTATCACATAACTTCTTTATCGAAATAGACTGGTATCGAATTTCATCATTTCCATTCAACTTTTCTAATTTGATGCGTTGTCATTTGCACAAACAAAATGCTTGGATGGAAACCCATCTTATGTTGACTCTCATATTTTATTGTATCTCCCTTTCTTTCTTTCTTTCTTTCTTTCTTTCTTTCTCTTTCTATTCCATTCTCTCCCTCTCCATCTCATTTGTAGACACCAGAATATCCACTCAGTGAAACCTTTGCGAAACAGAGGTGGTGTGTGTGTGTGTGTGTGTGTGTGTGTGTGTGTGTGTGTGTGTGTGTGTGTGTGTGTGTGAGAGTGAGTAATTGCAGCAGTGCAGGCCAGCCTCTGGTCACCCTTATCTGCCTGTTAAATGGAGCCTGCAGTTTGATTGAGACGGCCACGATGACGCTGGAGCTATTTATAGACCAGAGGCCTGAATTACCATGTAGGAGTGCTGTTACACAACACACACACACACACACACACACACACACACCTTTCTAAAGTTTTTCAATTCTTAAACTCTGTAGTTTGTCTCTCAATTGTAAAATACACAGAATCTGGTATCTGAGTTGAATCAGAAACTTTTAAACTAGTACAAATACCTCAGTACTACTAGTATTACTACTAGTACTAGTAGTAATAATAATAGTAATAGTAATAATAACTAGTATTAATTAATACCTGGGTCGCCCTCAGTACCTCGTGATTTAACCTCAAAATCAGTCGGCCATTCATCGTCAATGAGACTTCACCATCTCTTAAGGATTTGAGTTGTGTGGATTTCGGGTAAGGAAGGAAACCTGCACCCTATCAAACATGAAGGATGTGAACCAAATGTGACTCCAGTGCAGCGTGTGGACAGTTCCTACAGTCAGATGAGGCGCTTTGAGATTCGTTCTACTCGCTGCTGCTGCAGGATCAATAAAGCGGAGATTACAGTTAATCCCAGCATTATTTATCTAGGTACAGATTTAGTAGTAGGGTTTCTGATGCTTGTTCAACACTGTTACAGTAAACCGCACAGTTGAGTCCCAGAAGCAAAACCTGCAAATACTTAACACCATGTGATTTCAATAAAATGTCATTTTGTTATGTAATTCAGTTCAAGTGTTTGAACAAACCCACAGGGCACCATGCTTATATAAACCATACCTAGATAAACACAGCAGTGTCAGGAAGCCAAATAATAACACAGAAAATATTTAAAAAACCACTAAAAATACTGAAGCTATGAACTCATATTTGCATGTGTTGTGTAACTGGCTGATCCCACCTTCAACGTCAGCAGTCATCTATCCATCGGTGTTCATCTGTTGAATAAGAGTTTCTATTCCTGTAGAGATAGTGGGTGAAACATCGCTGCAATCAGACAGAAAATACATCAGGGGTGAAGGGAAGAGCACCTGTTCTCTCACTGACAACCTTTCTGAAATCATATTATGAGCTTTTGTCAGGTATCATGAAGCTCACTCAACAGTTAAATGACCATGAAAGTCTTCAGTTCCAGCAACTCAAAAATATGAGTTACTGTACACGTTGTTGTTTTTTGCAGCGGTGCTATGAGTCTGTGCAGCAGGTTTTGACATGGCCTGGCCTGGCGACAGGACAGATAACGTCCACTGTAGATGAGCCTTCACTGATAAACGCCTCAGTATTGATAAGGGAGCTAACACCAAAGCGAGGCAGCTAGCGCTTATCGCTACAACTGATACCGCCCTGTCAAAAAAGCTGAGGTGCATTAACACACGACTCCCTCCTCCAGCGGTAGCGTATGAAAAGTCTCTGTTCATTTATCCTGCCTCCATGCCGCTATACAGGAGATATTAGTAAAGTATACAGTATATACAGGAGGTATTAGTAAAGTATACAGTATATACAGGAGATATTAGTAAAGTATACAGTATATACAGGAGAAGAGGCTTTGCAGTCAGCTAGCAGCCACGTCTGGCTCCATCATGGAGGTCAATGGGAGAATAAGCTGTGTGCAAATAATAACATATAAAACAACCAGGCTAGAACCAGGTCACTATTTGAACCAGGTTGTTGTGGTGTGTCTGTAGATCATCTAGTAACGTTCTCAGTCAAAGTGATCAGTGTAATCAGGTAGATTTGTCTCCAAATGTAGGTTACTGTGACTCAGTAAACTGTCTTGTCTTTAGCCCTAGTCTCTACTCCAAAACACTCTGAGTTGGAGCTGGAGAAGAGTCAGCTAGTTAACCTGAACAAACTGGTAGCTAGCTAACTAGCCAGCAGGCTAGTTTAGTTACTGGTAACATGGGACTACTAGCCACTGCTAACGCTAGCTTCTACTAGATACGTTAGCTAGTGTGCTAATCAGATGTGTTAACAACAAGACAGTGATGGTTAGCTGACCAGATGCTATGGTTAGCTAGCTAACAAGCTACATGATCTAAACACTAAACCAATCAGATGTATCAGTGATGAAATGATCAGTTCAGTCAGAAACAGACAGAAATTAACCATGAAGATTCAATTCTGTTGAGACAGAAACACAATCAGCTGTTCAGAGCTGAGGATCCAACATGGCCGCCAGAGGGTGGGTAACCTGAAAGTCTGCTGCTTAAAAAAGAGCAAAATTATGTGATTTGTTCACAGTTCCTCTTGGGAACTGAGTCGAAGTGCAGGCGTGGCGTAAATGTACTTCTGTAATACCAACAAACAATCAACACATTTATCTGTGACTGTAAATCTCCGGCAGTGAATTCAGGTGAGGGAAGAATATGTCTGACAGAGGTTTATTAGTACAGCATCCTGTCTGCTTTACTAAACACAACCTGACTGCGTCCTTTACCAACTAAATTCTGTCTGTTTTTTCAAGTTTGTTTCTTTATTCTGTTGTTAAAATGGACTTCAAATCATTTCCAGGTAGCGTTAACGAGGTCTTGAAAAGTCTTGAATTTGGCTTTATTTGGCTTTATTTGGCTTTATCGCACACTGTTAGCAGTTTGACATTGATTTTTGGTAGCCAGTGAGTTCA
>JAXDDX010000075.1:67500-220000 GCA_034670405.1 Hoplostethus atlanticus | reverse complement strand
CAATGATGGACGAAGACACTGAACGATTAAGGACGAAGACACTGAACCATTAGGGACGAAGACACTGAAACCATTAGGGACGAAGACACTGAAACCATGAGGGACGAATACACTGGAACCATTTGGGACGAAGACACTGAAACCATGAGGGACGAAGACACTGAAACCATGAGGGACGAAGACACTGAACCATTAGGGACGAAGACACTGAAACCATGAGGGATGAAGACACTGAAACCATGAGGGCCGAAGACACTGAACCATTAGGGACGAAGACACTGGAACCATGAGGGACAGAGACGCTGATCCATTAGGGACGAAGACACTGGAACCATTAGGGACGAAGACACTGGAACCGTTGGGGACGAAAACACTGAAACCGTTAGGGACGAAGACACTGAAACCGTTAGGGACGAATACACTGGAACCATGAGGAACGAAGACACTGGAACCATTAGGGACGAATACACTGGAACCATTAGGGACGAAGACACTGAGCCATTAGGGACGAATACACTGGAACCATTAGGGACGAAGACACTGAAACCGTTAGGGACGAAGACACTGAAACCGTTAGGGACGAAGACACTGAAACCATGAGGGACGAAGACACTGAAACCATTGGGGACGAAAACACTGAAACCGTTAGGGACGAAGACACTGAAACCGTTAGGGACGAAGACACTGAAACCATTAGGGACGAATACACTGGAACCATGAGGAACGAAGACACTGGAACCATTAGGGACGAAGACACTGAACCATTAGGGACGAATACACTGGAACCATTAGGGACGAATACACTGGAACCATTAGGGACGAAGACACTGAACCATTAGGGACGAAGACACTGGAACCATTAGGGACGAAGACACTGAAACCATTACGGACGAAAAACACTGAAACCATTAGGGACGAAACACTGAAACTTTAGGGACGAAGACACTGAACCATGAGGGACGAAGACACTGAGACACTCCTGAATAGGGCGACAAATCCAAAAACGTGTTTTTGTTAAAACATGAAAAAGTTGGAATAATATATATTTTTTGTTCCATCTGTTGTCGGGGCGTCGTGGCTCCTTCGCCTCGTTCCTATTGGTTGCTGGTAATGTTGGTGATCTAGGAATCAAAGCATTTTCTGCTGTTATTGAAAGTCTCTCTGGAGCTCCGCCGGCTACATGCCTAAAATGTGAACGTAATAGATGTAATGTCACACGTCAAAAGAAATCAGCTGCAGGCGCTAATCCACATCCTGCAGCTTCCTGCGTTTTCACACCACAAAGTCTCATTCAGACGGTGAACCTCATTTCACTTCAAACATCAGACATCATAACTTCCTCTGCCTTTCACCCCAACTGGCCAGCCTGCCCAGATGTCTGTGGTCCGTTAAGCCTCTGCTGCAAAAGCCCAAAGTGACTCTGAATATCCTGGCAGGGGCTCTAACGTTTATTAACCTGTCGTGTCAGATGCCGTCTGTTCACCCGCCGTTAACGCCTGTGTTCTCAGCCATCATGGCCGCCGTTAAAAGCTTCGTTTTATGGCTCTTTGATGGCGAAAGCTGGCCTGACATGCTGTGCAGCTGTTAAAGATAGGCTTGTGTCTGATTCCCGGCTGTAGGAGTCGTAACTCATTTGGCTCGGGTCTCAAAAAGGTGTGTGGGTGCTGAAGTACTCAGAATCAGCAGGATGAAATGAAACTGGAGCCGCTGGTTAAGGCAGAAGTTCAGATTTAATGGTTGGTTGACCGTCTGTAATAATATGCCATTGAAACGTGTTGGTGCTACGGTTTGCTCATTGAGCCAAACCTGGAAGTGTTGGTGCTATCCTCTACTTATTGCTTCTCACAGGATCAGAATGACATGTAGACTACTGGTCACAAAGATATGTTATCGTGCATTTGTGTACATACTTGTTTTAGTGACGTATATCACGTCAGAACATCATATAACAACAACGGCTCCATTTTGAAATGTCTCAGCTTTCAAAATGTGACTTTTCCTAGACCCACTTCCTGTACAAACTGGACTCGATAGTCGATATCACTGTATATATTCCCTTCAATTGACGGCTTTTTGGTCTTCTCTTATCCCGCCAAAGCTCCCTGTCAGAATCTCGGTACAAATAGAGATTGTGATTAGATAGATTGCCCTGTAAACGGATGGTCACAAGTTCGATCGGTCCCTGTCAAAGGCACCGTACCCCCTCATTGCTCCATGGGGGGCCACTCCTGACTTCTGCTGGTGAAACATGCATGTGGTTCTCAGAGGGAAACTATATATGACGAATCAAAGTCCAATAGGGCGGTTTGAATTCCCAACACAAAAACACATTGATTTTTGGTGTTTTTCATGTTTTCACCAGGATTACATGGTCTTCTATGGGTTGGGAAAATTCTCCCCTCCACGATCGTATAAAACCCTTTCAAACCCCTTTGGACGAACTCAAAAATGCATGTTGGTCAAGCTGAAAAACGAGGCTGCGTTTCTTAGCTAAGTTGAAATTTGGCAGATACGAGGTTTCCACCCGTGGGCGACAATCAAATTCATTCTAAGTTGTGTGTCCTCTGTTCTGTGTCCACATCTTGTGACATTACCCCGACTGCAATATCACATCTGGAGCTGCAGACTGTTTTGCTTGTATCTTTCACGAACGTCATCGCTCATCTGCCAAATGTCTCTGTTCATGTTGTGCTTTGCGCGGCGCCGCCATATTTCCGGTAACATTTCGTTCCGCTACCCCATCTGGCGTTGGCGCCCACCCCTCTGTTGGGTTGCCAAAAAGCTGTGTTTGGACGCATGTTAAGCATAAGAAACAGGCGTCAGTGCCCAAGTAGCTCATCAAGCTTGTCCTTTTGTGCACTTTGCTGAAATGCAGAAGAGAAATCATTTTTGCTTAGTCACTGATGCAGACGGCCAATCATTTGCCAAGTGCAGTAAATGTGCAGGAATGTTTTGGTGACTTTGGTGCAGGGACGTTGTGACAGCCGGCGGAGTGAATGTCCCCCGTGAGAAAATAGAAGTGAATGCTCGTGTTGCTCATCGGGCTCGGGGCTCTGTGCTCCCTGCTCCACCCTTAAGAAGAAATATCAGGAAAGTTGAAATGATGCCTTCAACCACGAGAAAACACCAGGAACAGTACGGCAACTAATCACCAAATATCCACTGTCTTCTACTGGGGAACAACAACTGGATAGAAGAAGACCGAACGAGGCTGATAGAGACTCAATCAAGTATCAATGAATTATGACAAATAAGAAAACGATCAGAATAAAAGCACATGAAGACAGAGGAACAGATAGAAGGACTGAAAGGACTCAACAGAGCGACAGTAGATGTGAATATATAGGCAGTATAGAAACAGACGAGACTGTTCCTGAATGTCTTCTTGGTGAAAGTCACTGATACAGAATCAGACTTTGAATCAGAGTTAATTGATTAAAGTACGACTGTCCTGATGATGTTGCTGCAGAGTTTTGTTCCAAAATAAAATCTTCATCATTTGATAAAAGTGACACATATAACTGTAATGATGGATTTCAATGGACTTGTCTTTTTAAATGTGTGTGCACATATGTATTGTTTTTGAATGAATACCTTGTATGTGTGTGTGTGAAAAATGTCAATCGAAATTCATCACTAAATAGTTTGAAAACGGCAAAGGCAAAGTTCCTCAAAAAAGCACATCATGTCAGTAGCTTTAATGTTAAAATAAAATAAAATATGAAATAAGTTTCAAAACCTCTTCACAGGCCTCTATGAAGGGATTCATTCAAAAGAAATACACTGTTTAGGAACGATGTGAAATGTCCTCTTGTTGAAACCAGGAAAGGTGATAGTTTGTGCTTCATCACTGAGAAAGAATCACAGTCTCCTCATTCACCAAGCACCATAAATGTTTGGCATTGCTGCAGACACGTCGTTTATTGGTTGTTCGGATCCCCGTTACTTATTACCGAAGCCACGGTTATTCTTCCTGCAGAAACATTAGCAAGATTACAACCTGCAGAGCGAATAAAGATCCAACTTGTACCAGGAATTCGTCCCGGTGACGTCGGTTGACATGAGTACCAACCACCTCTTACCTCCTGGTGTTGCTCTTCTCCATCATCTCCATCTTCTCGTGCTTTGACCCTTGACCTCCTTACTGTAAAAAAAACAAACGTGTGCTTATTCCACCGCTGCACCCCTGGTTAATTTCCCTGGGTAACGGACTCAGGTAAACGGCAGAAAATGTGAATGTAAAATGAATTCCCAATTAGCTGGTCAGACCGGTCGTATTGATCTGCGGCTGAGACTCGGAGGAGAAACAGTTTCTGCTTAGTCACTGACACAGTCTGCAGCTCTCCGAGTCTCCAAGGACGCCATGCTGCTAATGAGTGACCTAATGAGTTTGGGATAACTGCTGCATGTTCAGCACAATCCCGCTCCCTTCTCCTATAGGATACTCATTGTTTCTGCTGAGGTTTTTTTTTTTTTTTTTCATAGATAAAATCGTAGATCTTTTTTAGAGAACTCATTTGCCATAGGAAAGCAAGAAATCTCATATTTCAACCTTTTATTTCTCCTTCACACAAATGAGATATTTTTCAGGCGAGGCTAAAGGCATTTTCTCCTGTTTCTCAAATTCAACTGGAGAAACAACCACATATCAGCTCATGTTGATCTCATTGATCACAACAACAGATCTCCAGATGATCTGAAATAAGTGTCATTAACTCTCCTGAATATGAGACCCTGAGATCAGAGGAAAGATCTCAAAGAAAACTCAACATGATGTTTATGATCCTTCTTCTCCAACATCCTGCTGCTTTTTCCTGTTGAAGCCACGAGGCCAACAGCTATATTGTAGGAGCTGATGACCATTATATGTCACAGGGTAGCATCTTCACATTGATCTCATAAAGTCTCAAGCATCGATTCTCTCTGTCGTCTCCTCGTTGCTCCTAAGAGGTTTTAGGAGGAACATTTCAGATGGAGGATGAGACAAAACTTCTTCTCTATTTCTTCAGAGGTGAAGAAAAGACTCGCAGTTGAATCTATTTCTTTGCGTGTCCCTCTGAAACACCTGTGCGTAACCAGAGAGGAGAAAAAACAGGGTTCCTCCACATTCTGATGATCTTCCACCGGTTCCCTGCAGGTCTGACCTGGGAGGACGACGCCACCCAGAAGGTCCTGACGAAGGAGATGTCCAAGCTGAGGAGGGTTCCCTCCAGGCCGCTGGACAACGGACCCGCCTACAGCAGCAACAGCAGGTCAGGATGTTCATTCGTGTTTCAATGGTTTTAGTGTCTTGTGCACCAAATGCTGTTGCAGAGAATTTCATGAGTAGATTTTTGATTGGAGAGTTGTAATGTCCCGTAGTCTTGATGCTGCTTCAATGGAGAGGTTTAGTGTCAGATGGTCTTTTTTCAGAGAAATTCGTTAGCATTGGTTTAATTGAAGGGTTTTAGTATCACCAGTATTGCTTTCAGTGGACGGCTTTAGTTTCACATGGTATAAATGCTGTTTTAGAGTTTTATTTGTATTGTTTTCAATGGAGAGTTTTAGTGTCCTGTGGTCTCAATGCTGTTTTAGAGTTTTATTTGTATTGTTTTCAATGGAGAGTTTTAGTGTCCTGTGGTCTAAATGCTGTTTCAGAGAGTTTTGTTAGTATTCTTTGATTGGACAGTTTTAGTGTCCAATCCTACCTGTGATTTCAGAGACCCTCCCACCCTGATGGATATCCAGCAGGTCCAATACAGTCAGGGCTGTTAATATTGGGACAGCGGCGTATTATTCCAACATTCAGCTTCATACGCTTGATTTGCCAGGGCAGGAGCTTCGTGTTAAAGGTTGAAACAAGAGTGAGAAGAACAAATTATCACTTATCAGCAGAATGGATTGCTTGTACAGCATCTTTGTCTCTGAGGCAGCGGAGTGAAGTCAGCGTTCGAACTTCAAACGTTTGGATGTGACTGGAGGTGAATGGGGAGCCGGTATTGATGTGACTGAGAGAATAGGGAGGTGGTGGGATGTGAAAAGGCAAGTGAACCGGTGTGGACGAGGCGCCTGGTCGGGTGATTTACCTAACCGGGGAGCGTAGTGATTCAGTGACTGGATAATTTGGTGATTGGATTTGACCAACGCTCCTCCCGGGGAGAAAAAAGGTTTATGGAGCTTAAAGTGTGCGGTAAGTGGATTAATAGAACTTGAGGAATTCTCCTGCTGAACTTTTTGGCATGAACGGCAATAATTTGGATGTGAAATGACATAATGACATGATGAGGATGAAGCGCAGAATGTCGACTTACATTTTAGGGAAGAGTAAAACCTGTTTTCTACGTGGTCCATACAGACTATATTCAATCAAGCAGTCCTCTCTTACATGCTGGATGTATTCATGCCTTGCAGTGACTTCTAGAGGAGGAATGATCTGCTCGGCTCTAGCAATCTGTTTGAGGCAGTACGGAGAACATGGTTGGTTGAATACGTGTAACACTAACACCCTCTTTTCTTCCCTCTCTCCATCCAGACCGGTAGCTGAGGCGATGGACCCGGCGGACCAGAGGGTGAAGCCGGTGGAGGTGGAGCTCAGCAGAAACCTGCAGACATACCTGCAGCGCCTGGGCCTCCTCCCCAAGACGCCCTCCGCCCCAAGCCTCAATACCCCCAGCAAGGTGAGGGATCCCTGGGTGCCCCCTTAGCCTCCTCTGGGTCTCTGCGGTCCTCTGGATGGGATTTTGATTGGGGATTTTTACATTTGGCTATTCAAGGAAGGGTTTTGTACCTTGGGAGCTGCCCAGTACAACCACAGTCTTCTACTGTTGGCCACTGAGCAGCTCCAGCTCTGAACGGCTAATGCTGAAGTGCCTTGCTCAAGGGCTCCTCAGTGGCAGTTGTTGAGGAAGGGGAGAGCGTTTTTCATTCACTTTCCTCGCCTACATTTTCCCCAGTTACTCTGGGTATTTGATGTTCCAGGTGCAAGCCGCCGTCTCTAATATTAATACGTTTGTCTAGCACAAATTTCCAAAATTGCACAATGTTTCCCAGTGAGGAGAGTAACAGTCACAGCAGCAAATAAAACAGCAAATGTAAAACAGAAACGAGGACCTTTAGCTCCCGGCGCTCGATGGAGGACGAGCAGGTGGGGCATTTGTTTTTACCCCAGCGTCTGCATAAAGCCCCACCCTGCCGCGCACAGACACCCAAACACCTGCCTCCTCCAAACAAAGCACGTGCACGCTCATATGCATGCACACACACACACACAAAGACGCACGCACACGCACCTACACAGCAGGGAGTCCGGCGTCATCCTTCGCTGTCAGTCTGCTCCCAGTCCTCCATTGTAACCGATGGCTTCTCCCAGCATGACCGTCATGAGTGAAATAATACCAGCCGAGAGTTCAGGAGTTCACCCCCCTAATTAATAACTCTCCACGTGATTGGCCCTCTGTCATGTCCGTCACTCGGGGAGAGGGTAACCGAGTGCAGGCTGAATGGGAGAGGCCTTTCTCCTGCTGGGGGATTGTATTAAAGACCGAGGGACCGAGGAGGTGTGGAGTCCGGAGGCGTCGCTCAGGGCTAGCGCCACTTTCTGTCCAGGTTCAGGAGTTTGGTGGAAAGGCAGGCAGGCAGGCGACGGGCTCGAGGGGGCTGGAGGGCACATGTGGTATAAACCCATATCTGCATCAGCGTCATCAAGTGGATGAATAAAGACTCAAATATCAAATATCAAATATCAGCAGGAGGCCGGTCACGACGACTCATAAAGGAGTATAATTACTGGGAGGAAGGCCGATGTGAAATCCGAACCGCTCATATGTGTATTGTTATGATAATGTTGCTGTTACATAGGCTTGTACTATTTGCGTTCTGCTAGGTGGGCGTTAATGGAGCCGGCAGAGCAAGTCTGGCTTTTGTTATCGCTGATGGCTTTGTTAACATGATTGCACAAATGGTAATAAATGAAGGAAAATGGGCTTTGCTTTCATGTCAGCAGTCATTTCGGCAAACGCTGGATGAAGGTCTTCACATCCAGACAGTGTGTGATTTCCATAACCAGATACTTTTATATAATAATATATATATATATAATGCTCTGCTACTTTGAATGGATAATACAAAACTTCAGTCTTTGGTTGACAACAAGAAATCAGATGTACAGACAAGATCCTGAAGACATGTTGAATTGAACTTCAGGTAATGATTTGAATCAAAATTGACCTTGTAAAATGGATACACAAGGAATTTGTGTATCCGTTCAGTTGTTGCTGACACATTAAGACAGTTGCACAATGAAGGATTGACACGCTGGACAAAACATAACAGGACCTCATACATGGTGCAGACAGTTCAGCTGAGCACATCCGTCCAGTACGACGTCTTCTACTGGTGGTCACCGAGCGGCTCTGAACAGTTGGGGCTTGAATGCCTTGCTCAAGGACGCCTCATCAATAACTACTGATGAGGCGTCCTTGGAAAAGTGTTGCAGATTCACTTTCCCTGCCAAGATTTTCCCATGAAAGTTGTCGACCTTCTTCTCTAAAAATAATTAGTTTTGTGAAGCGCTTCATAGTTTCATAGGGAAGCAAACAGCAAATCAGGTCAAAGCAGCAAATAAATCAGGAAGGGCGATGGATAATAGTGCCAGACATAAAACCCAGCACAGAGCTGCAGGTACAATAACCAATACAGTAACTGGAAATAACGATAACTAGAAATGTCAGTGAATGTGACATTTCTGCACCACACATCCATGAGATCCAGATCAGACTTGAAAACGTGTCTCATGCATGCAGCAATTTTCTGTGCACACTGAGAAAACACCAGATTTCAGAGTGGGTTGAACAGAGCAGCTTCATGTTCAGAATGGCTGCACAGTGTTTCTGGAAAGGAAGTCTACGTGAATATACGTGCATCTATGTGTTCTTTCAGAGTGACCGTTTCCAGTCGGGCATCCCTGCAGACTACTACCGCTCCAAGGCCCAGGCTGGGGGTCAAAAGTCGTCTCCGCCCAGCTTCTCTTCTCTGTCCTCCTTCCAACCTCGGCCGAAGGAGAGACCCCCACCCGCCCAGCTCCTTGGTACAGAAGCCGAGGGTGACCTCCTTGTGGCCGCCCTGAGGCAGTACCTCTCTGGGCAGCTGTCCCTGCAAGGTGGGGCGGGAAACCCCGAGGACCAGCAGGCCCCCTCCTCCCGCCTGAGGCCGTTCTACAGCAACAGAATAGAAAATTCTGGACTAAAGAAGGAAAACTTGAAGTCCAGGCTGCTGAAGTTGGGAGGAGGTCAAGGGTCTCCAGTCAAGGACCCACTCACTTCTGTGGACGGTACGTGGTTAAGGTGCTCTGTGGAGCATCTTAACATAAATACATCATTTCAACATTAATTTTAGACATTAGTATAATTACCATTAAAAATAGAGACCATTGCCAAGAGGATTGGCAGCCTCTACTGGCTTCTATATCACATTATACATTGTGTGCCACCAGCTCGGATTTGGCAGCAAATGTGTTGTTCTGCTTTACAGGACAAAGGGAGATGCCAGGAACCATCTCACTGTAGATAATACACAACTTCATTCTTTCACTATTCTAACTTATCGTTAGCTCACCTCGTCAGAAGACATTGTTCTGTTGTCCTTCTGGCTCTGCACAACAAACACCAGGGACGGGAAGGGGGACGAGTGATAAAGAGGTTCATGGGAAATGTGGCCTTGTTGCTGTGGTGTTCCTCACTGTGGTGTTCTTCACTGTGGTGTTCCTCACTGTGGTGTCCCTCACTGTGGTGTTCCTCACTGTAGTGTCCCTCACTGTGGTGTTCCTCACTGTGGTGTTCCTCACTGTGGTCTTCCTCACTGTAGTGTCCCTCACTGTGGTGTTCCTCACTGTAGTGTCCCTCACTGTGGTGTTCTTCACTGTGGTGTTCCTCACTGTGGTGTTCCTCACTGTGGTGTTCTTCACTGTGATGTTCCTCACTGTGGTGTTCTTCACTGTGGTGTTCCTCACTGTAGTGTTCCTCACTGTGGTGTTCCTCACTGTGGTGTTCTTCACTGTGGTGTTCCTCACTGTGGTGTTCTTCACTGTGGTGTTCTTCACTGTAGTGTTCCTCACTGTGGTGTTCCTCACTGTGATGTTCCTCACTCTGGTGTTCTTCACTGTGGTGTTCCTCACTCTGGTGTTCCTCACTCTGGTGTTCTTCACTGTGGTGTTCCTCACTCTGGTGTTCTTCACTGTGGTGTCCCTCACTGTGGTGTCCGTCACTGCTCTTCCCAGAGATTCCAGTACTGTGATGTCTTTCTCCTTGTTTTTGCTCTTTTTTGCCTCTTTTGTTTGTCTATCGCTGCTCATGCTAACTACCCAGTTCTTCTTCGGAAATGTAAAACGTGCCGCTTCCTGTCTCCAGAGGATTTTTCTCTGGGAATTTAGAAAATCTAAAAGCTTTCGTGAACTGGCTAGAGGTTAAATCACTAGTGTGTTATATCAGTTGGCAGTAGAGCAGCAAAACAACATTTATTTATATGAAAATGTCTTTAATTTGTTGTCAGAATCACTTTATTCAAGAGAAATAAATGAACAGATATTTCTTGAGAGTGGCGTAGTGAGAAATGCTTCACCAGTCTGAAGTCTAATTCACTCCTTCTCTCCGCCTCCCTCCATCTTTCCTCCAGAGAGGTTCATCCAGAACGTCCTGAAGAACGTGGGCAGGCAGCATGTGGACATGGATGGCCTGTCGCCCCAGGACGTGGACCAGCTGTCCAGCCTGATAGCCGACGCCCTGCAGGTAGTCGACCAGGACAAAGGTCAGAACGTGGGCTTGACCCGGGCAAGACCTGGACCACGAGACCTGGAGGGAGAGCTGAGAGAAGAGGAGGAGGGGGAGGAGGAGGAGGAGGGGAAGGATGAGGAGGTCAGAGATGAGGAAGAGGAGGTGGAGATTGCTCCAACAGTGAAGACACAGGAGAGCACTCCCATGGTGCAAGCAGCACTTCAAGGTAGTTTTATCTCTATTAGTTTCATGTTTTTATCTTCATTTTCTTGCACAATTAAAATAATGACCTCAAATTGATAATAGATGAGACTAAAACACCCGGAGGAGCTCGTGAGACATCAGGAGGGGAACATAAAAATCAGATGAGATCCTGTGAGCTCCATGGGTGGAGCAAGGCATTAACACTGCTGGGGGTTAGGGGTTCAATTCCCACTGGGACCACCCATACGAAAGTTACTAATGTTAATAAAAAAGAGAATAATGAAATGTTTTAAATGCTGATTCTCTACTGAAACAAGCGTTGTGTCATTCAAACATTACAAGAGAATGTGTCTGACATGTACAAAGAGAAAAAAAGGCTTTTACTTTGTAGTAGCTACCCAGATTTTACCTCCGAGAGATATGCAGACTTGTCTGACTGCTGCTGTGCTGTCTGCTCAACATCTCTGTTTCTCTCTCTAATGGACAAACAAATATATTAACAGTTACACTCTTTCTCCCAACAGAGCGCCACACAGACGCAGAGCAGCCAAACACTAAAAACAAGGTAGGCAAAAAAAACTCTAAATGTCAAAGCCGAGACGTCGGCATTATGAACGATGATCTGCGTGAGGGGGGAAGTTTTCAAAAGATCGTCTAGATGTTTGATGTCACCTATAAAGGGGGAGATGACGAGCGTTTCAATCCGAACTGCTCTGGGAGTTTGACAGGAACTTTTTACAAGTTCTGTTGAATCTTGGCACAAAGAGACATTTATTTTATAGAGCTATTATACATCAAACGTCATTGTGCAGTAGTGCTATGAGGAACACGGTGCAGGACGATTGCACAGAAGAAGCTTGTGACTTTCTACTGCTGCATGCCTAGACAACAGGGAGGTCAGAGGTCAGAGGTCAGCTCCACAACAGCACTCCTGGCTCTGGTAGCGATTCAGTGTTTTGCTCAAAGGCTCTCCAACACAGGGGCTTGAACCCAGGTCCGCTGGTTGAAGGGCGGGTCTCCGGAGATCGGTGCTTGGAGTTATGGCTGACAGGAAGTTGAAAAGCAACAAAGCAACAAACCAAGTGTGTTTTGTTCAAACTATGTCTGATAGGCAGTAAGTCAGACTATTATCAGTATCATGAAACATTATTATTCTCTTTCTAATGTAGGTGTAATTTTAGGGGAGGATAGAAATGAATGAATTGAAGAAGTGAATTTTCCTTTGGTTGATCTCAGTTTACATTGACAGGAGATCAGTCACCAGGTTCCTGACACTGGGTTGAGTGTTGTCCATCCATAGAGGCCACGATCATCAATAAAGACCTGATAGTTGTGGAGCTGTTGTGGTATTATTTTGTCAGTGTCTGTCCAGGTGAGACGCTGTACAGACATGGAGTCATTTTTCAAGTTTAGTGTGAGTAGGTTTTTGTAACTTGGGTAACTGTATTGACTCTTAGACCTTGACAAGACGAGCAATTACCCTCTGAGGCGAGGAGCAGTGGAATAATAAGACTCTGACAGGTTGGTTGTTCTTTGGTTCCAAGGCAATTATTTCCTGGAGCTTGTATCCGCGGATCGCCGACACACCGACGTCACCGGCGAGACAAACGGTTCAAACGAGTGAACAAGCCTCATTACTACTCAGGTCCCATGTCTTTATATGTCATTAGATATATTCACCAATGAAAACGTCTCATACTCATTTTTATGTTTTCATCAAATGAGTTGCCCTCACCTTGTCGTGCCCCCCTGCAGTTCTCCGGTAGCTACCCTAGGGGGCACCACCCCCTGGGCATCTTCTATTTCCTGTTTTATTTGCTGACATATCATCGTCCATACCTCTTCACTCTTCTTCACCTCTTCACTCCCTTTCCAGGCTGAGAGTGGTAATCTCTTCGCCAAACTCCTGGCGTACCTGGACAGAACCGCCTTCACCGACTCGCCGGCCCCGAGGAACCAGGGCGCCGCCGTGCAGGCGGAGACGCCCAGAGGCCGAATGGTGGGGCTGGAGAACGTCCGGAGTCGGACCAGCCAGGCGGAGGTGACGGTCCAGAAGAAGGACGCCACCCAGTCCGTGGAGGAGGTGTCGGAGGTGGAGGGCTGGATCAAGGAGGTGGCGCCCCCTCCTGCTGCGGTGGTGTACGAGGAGCCCCACAAGAAGACCATGCACGTCCCCGAGCTTCAACTGGACGTCAAAGCCAACAGGAAGAAGGCCGACGACGACGTCTTCGGTTACGTCATCACCGACACAGAGTGAGTATTAACCCACTGTGGCGCGATGAGTCCAAAAGTAAAGTGTGCTGACACATCATTAGAAAAAGGCAGAACCTTCTCCCAATGATTGGAAAGTCAAATCCATCGTGGAACATCCTCCAGTTCTTCAATTACATTAAATAGTAACAGTGACGATGATGGAAAGATTTTAAATTGTTTTCTTAAATATAAAAGTCCTGGACCGAAGCCCCTCA
Source organism: Hoplostethus atlanticus (assembly GCA_034670405.1). NCBI lineage: Eukaryota > Metazoa > Chordata > Actinopteri > Trachichthyiformes > Trachichthyidae > Hoplostethus > Hoplostethus atlanticus. The sequence goes on along the minus strand of JAXDDX010000075.1, from coordinate 206,583 downwards.
TGCAGAGTATTATTATCACCAGGCCAGAAAATAACAACACTGTGTTGCTATGATGTCGTTTACCAGCGGAGTGCAGGGAGAAGCTTTCATTTACAAAATGGCTGCAGGGGCATTCGCAGCTCGTTCGTCTGCGGAGGTTTTCTCAAACCCCGCAGCATTTATCGATCTCCAATGAATAAGGGAACTTTTTTCAGAGTGAATCATGGGATCATGAGACCAGACGCAAGACAAATACCGGAAATGTTTTCTTACCCGAACGTCTGTGAGACAAAATGAAAGCCCGATGTCCAATTTGCTCCCACAATGCCGCGGTAAGTAGGTCGCTCTGCACCCGTGGAATTCTAAACTTTCCACTTTGTCTTCTTTGAACAAACTTCAGTGAAGACTAATATTTTATTTTCACACAAATGGAGATAGGATGTCTGTGTTTGTCTTCGCTATCAAGGGCAGATATGGTTTCTCATACCCGACACAACAGGTGCACCTGCCTGCACATTCTGCCAGCTTGTGTCGAGCGTTACCCAGGAGGCCACGGGGCGCCGCATGACATCGTTTCCTCTCATCCTTATTCACACCAACGGGAAAACAATTTCGATATGGATTTTCTGAAAGAGGTTTGAAGATAGTTTTGAATAGCTTAACGTTTGTGAAAAACCTTGGAATGTTTGTCTTCTATTCACACGCTTGGTATTGAAACTCTTCTTCTGGGGAAACGTGGTTCTTGTGGTTCTGGCTCATGAACCTTTCAATCCCTCCAACATATTCCTCGTCACTCTGCACCGTGTTTAATGTTCATCCACATTATGAAAGGAGGTATTCACTATGTTAGACAGTCATGTATCAACCCAATGAGACCATGAGTCATTCTTCCTTGAACCAACTCTACATTAAGAAAGGCCCCAACCTGTATTATATAATATATATATATATATATATATATATTATATAATACTACTATAGTAATAGTCTCTTGATCACTGAGTCACTTCCTCCACCTGTACATCATTATTTAGTTTATTAATTAGACATTTATTATCTAATGACTTTTAATTAGATAAGAAATAGATATTTAATTAATTAATTAATTAATTAATATAAATAAACTTGCATTATTGTGAAAAAATCTTCACACCTTGTTCACACGACTCCCACAATGGTCTTTACTTATTCAGAAATAAATGTTTATATATTTTAGTATAGAAAAAAACATTTAAATATAATTCAAAAATATATCAACATACTGTGATAGTACAAATGTTTGAATATAAAGCTTGAGGGTAAAATAAATATTTACCTATATTTATAACCTCAATATTAAAATGTAAATATATGGTAAGATATAAATAAAATATGTAAATATATATTTGGAATATAACCCCATAAACATGATGAATATATAATATATCATATATATAATATGATGTATTATATATTTAATATAATAATATATAATATATTATATTATACATATACTAATAAGTATATTATACTAATAGTATATTATATATATATATATTTGTTTAAAATATTGTCAGACATATTTAGTGACTGACTGGTTCTACTCAACCTCCCTGTTTCCTATCGAGACTTGGTGGACCAGCCATGATGGAACCAGACCTGCTGGGTGGTTCTGTGCTGGTAATAACAACAACAGCATCACTGCATGTCTGTTGCCACGACAACACAGATTAGATGCAAAGCTCTGACATTTGGACGTGGTGGCCGAGGTGGAGGCGGAGCCAGGAAGCTCCTGGTGGGTTACCGTGTCACTTCCTCCTGTGGCCTGCAGGCCTGGAGGAGGACAGGGTGATTCATCATGGTGGAAGAAAACACCTGGTCCCCGACACACACACACACACACACACACACACACATACAGACCACACACACACACACACACACACACACTCACAGACCACACATACAAGTATGGAGACATAAATACACACATGAATGGACACACAGATACATGGACACACACACACACACGCACACACACACACACACACACACACACACACACTTCTGTTTTCCACCATCTTTGATCCATTCAACCCTTCAGTTCTACGTCTTCCTCTTCTTCCTCCTCCCTCTACTCATTTCACCCTCGGCTTCTCTCTCTCTTCAGACCCCCTCACCTACCAACATCCAAACCACACACACACACCTACCACCATCCCACACACACACACACAAATCCAGTGATTTTTAAAAATGTTTTTACTTGATTTGAAGGGTTTCCTGGTCCTCTGCTGGGTTGACCCCTGGGCTGTCTGACCCCTGGGCTATCTGACCCTGACCCCTGGGCTGTCTGACCCTGACCCCTGGGCTGTCTGACCCCTGGGCTATCTGACCCCTGGGCTGTCTGACCCCTGGGCTGTCTGACCCCTGGGCTATCTGACCCCTGGGTTTAGAAAACCATCTCAAAACTCAGAATATACTAATATAATTATTAAATATTAGATAATAATAATAATATTTAAAAAATCCTGAAAAGTAGATTTTGTAATTGCGAGGTTTTCACCCAACACCTATCATGAACGTGTGGTCTCCATGCTATAAGAGAAGTAAATGTTTCTTATCCTCTAATTTAACTGACGCGTCGGTGGAACAAGATAATTGGTAGAAAAGCACCAAATCAATCTCATGTTCAAAAGAAAGTCAATACCTTTGTAACTGTCTGTAACTATGTATTGTTTCTAAGGGCGGTTTACCCACAATCCCTCTGGATTTATTTCCCTCCCCTGAGCATTTTGTTGCCCAGTTGATATTTATGATACTTGATGCATTTTATCACTATTTAGTCTCACAGGTTGAAGGATCTTCCTACAGAAACAGTTTTCTATCACTGAGGATCATTTGATAAGATGATTAAACTCAACTCAGTTTGACTGATTTTCAAGTTCATTCGTGAAACAAAAATGCCAGAAACCATTTTCAATTTTTTTTTAAGTGTCAATAATTTATTGGTGTTGTTTGTTTGTCATTTACTTCTTGAAAGGTTTTTAATGACGAAGCCACTTTAGTGTTGCAGCCTCTTCAAAACAGTAGTCTGGTTGTTAGTGTCTTGTGATGTTTCAAGGTGTTTTTCTTTTCATCATAAGATTTCAACTAAAAAAACAGCTCTGTGGTTTTGTGCTCGGTCAGTATTGGCAGTGATGAGGCCAAAGACTTTCCTGGTTTCTACCTGCCGTCTCTTTCTGGGGGGTTTCTGGACGGGGCAGTGGCCGAACAAACCCTGAGGGCAGAAAATGGCTTTGGAGAAGAGACTTGGATAAATGTTCCTTCTTTTCTTCTCTAAACCCTCTGGCTCTCCTATCGCTGAATCCAGAAACCCCTTCCTGGAGGGCCTCAGATGCCCCAGAACAGGGCCCAGCTCTGGACTGGTGGTGTGGAGGATGGAGAACCAGGGTTGGAGTTGATGTTGGGTTGTTGTCATAGTATCCCACACCGTGTCGTCCATGGTCCCATCGTACGTCCTCTGGTTGGGGAGGAGATTGGTGGTGGTCCTCAGCTCAACTCCCCATCCCCCTGACCGGATCAGGATCTGATCCAAAGTCAGTCTACACAGCAAAGTCTCATTCACTCCCACTGAAAACAACACAAAGGGTTTGGTATCTGTAGTATGAAGCAGCACAGACCGGCTGCTTGGTAAAGGTGAACGTGCCGTGTGCAGTTCACTGACCTCACCGTACAGGATTTCTGGGGATTGAAGTTCAAATCTACCTCTCGCTGACGTTTAGAGACGCCGGTTTGCTTTGTGTCGCTTTGTGCAGCTTTCAATAATACAATGCATGAGTGAATCAAAACGATGAGCGAGATGTGTGGAGAAGCCGCTTGCCTCTGAATCTCCGTCGTCATCAGAGTCATCCGAGGACGGCGCCCGGCGTTGAGGGAGACGACGTCTGCTGTCTGAACTCGCCTCTCCATTTGAATTCAGCTGCAGAGCCGAGGAGTCGGCCGAGTCCCCGGCTGATAGGAGGAGATAGGAAGCAATTAGCTGGGAGTTTGGATATCGAGCTTCAGACGCCGTCCTACTGATATTGACAGGGCTTCTCTCTCACACACACACACACACACACACACACACCCTCTCATTACTGCACTCTCTCTTCCTGTTTCAGTTGATTTTATTTCTCTTTTTATTTCTCTTGTTATCTTTTATACCGTTCTTTGATGACATTTTGTTCCTATTGGCCAATTTAGTGTCATTTTTGTTGCCATTATGTTTATTTGAGCTTTTTCATTCTCCTGGTTTCTTTGTGTCGCCTGCACAGTTTGTATTTCCTCTCTAGTTGTCCTGGTTTTACCACCATGTACAAATAAACTAAACCCAATCACAGTTTCTGATCACGTTCAGCCATAAAGTCCACAAATCGCATCCATCAACGCTCCACGTGTACAAACCAAATGCAACAGATCTGAGACCAGCGGAAGTCAAACCCAACGTTCTCCCTGTCTTCACTTCCTCGGTCCGTCCTGCATCCCATCAGTTTGATTGCTCTCCCTGCTTTGCCAAAACTCCCGCCCCCCCAAACACATACACACACACACACACACACACTTACACACACACACACACTTACACACACACACACTTACACACACACACACCTACATCTTCCTCCCGTCACCCTGTTCTCTTCCTCACCTCCTCTCCGTCCTCCCCCCTGTTTGTGACAGGAAGGATGAAGATCTTACTGTCTGGTAACAGGGCCGAGGTGACGGAGCCTCTGTGGAGTGGCTAGTATTGATGGAGTCTCTCTCTCTCTCTCTCTCTCTCTCTCTCTCTCTCTCTCTCTCTCTCTCTCCTTCCTCCATTTTCCGGCTCGTCTCTCAATTCAATTCAAGTGAGCCTTACTCACACAGGGTAAATGGACCAGGGACGTCCAGTGGGTTGTAATAATTGTGGAGGTCGTCGGTGATATTAATCCTGAGCAAATCAGACACGCCTGTAATTTGTAACTTGTAACTTGTATTTGCAACTTGTAACTTGTAATTTGTAACTTGTAACTTGTTATTTTGGCGAATCAAATTCCGTCTTCCTCCCGTCAGCTTCATTTTTGGCTCCACCTTTTGCTTTGCTGAACCAGGAAGGAACAAATGGTGAAATCCTGATAGAATTGTTTCACCGGTGATCTCAGAGAATTTCATGATCCTGTTGCCTTTGTGTTTGATAACTCTGAGAGGTCGGGGAGTACTTCAGTACTTAGTACATGTTAAACGATGTTGACATGAGTGGAGGAGAACCAAGTACAAGTACATCAGAGGGTTGAAGACCTGAAGAACTCAAACTTCATCATGTTGCTCTGATATAGAAACAGTACAGATCCAGTCAGGTCTGAACACAGTGTTGTCCTCGTCACCAAGCACTACCGGAGAGGAAGGTCATATTTCTGCCGTTCAGAATAAAAGTCTTTTATTGTCTTTTTACATATTACATATTTTGGACATTGAAATAAAAGGAGATGTAACTCTGTCTTGACACAATCTCAAGATATTTCACTCTCTCAATTCCAAGGGTGTGATCGGCAAGTCGAAATAATAAATAATACCTGAATCTGACGGTTTAACACTCGAAGAGAAACCAACAGGGGGTAAAGGAGTAAATAGAATAAAAATAGAATATAGAAATAGAATTTAAGGACACATTTTAGATTAAAAGTGAACCTGTGGTGTTTCAGTTTTATGTTTTTGTGGTTGATTCTCACTTTGCATTAATTCTCTCACTTTCTCTTCTCTTCTCCCCCACCCCGTTCTTTCCTTCCTTCCTTCCTCAACTCCTCTTCTCCTGTCTCCTGCCTCCTCCCCGTCGGCAGTGGGCTCCAGACGGACGAGGGCCTCCACCTGATGGAGATCCTGGCTCGGAGGGCCCGCATCCAGATGACCGACTTCGCCGAGCTCTCGTACGTATGGCCGCTTCTCTTTTGTTGTACTTTCCACGACCGAAGACGTCCAGGTAGTCAGTGATCCACCGCTCTGCTCCAGCCGCTCGTCGGTTCATGTCATCCATCATGGTGCAGCAACACAACATTCAGATGATGGTTACGTCACAATATACACAATATACAATATACAATATACAATATACTTGATTTATTTAGCAAGGTGCTGCAAAACAAACAGTTGACATGTTGGAAAGGAAGATAGTGATGATGATGGTGATGATGATGATTCATGTAACTGTTGATTGCTTTGAGTACATTTATTATTGCTATGATTGATAATAACCATAATGGATTGTATTGTTGTGTGTGGGCGAGTCCCGGTCAGCTGGGTGATGAGATGGATTGCATTTGGAAAAAAAGCCACATTTGGTCCCTGAACTCACCAGTCACTATCTCTAAACCACCGACGGCTCCGTCCTCACAACCAGAAATACCGTGTGAGCAAAAACTCCTAACAGCAGCTTTCAGAGGCGTGGCCTTTGGAGGCTTGGCCATTGGGGGCGTGGCCTTTGGAGGCGGGTTGGCGTCAGTTTCCTCAACAGGCTGATACGTCCTGCTCAGGATATGAAGGCGTGTCCTCTCAGAGCAGGAAACCAAGGACAGCCTTATTCTCACTCTCAACATTTCTTCCTCTTGGGGGAAGAAAGCAACGAGTGTTGAGTGTTGAGTGTTGCTTGTTATTGACACTGAGGAGTCGATCATTAGTAATGACGCTGAACTCTACCTGAACTCTCTCTCTCTTCCTCCATCTCTCTTCCTCCCTCTCTCTCTCTCTTCCTCCATCTCTCTCTTCCCATCTCTCTTCCTCCGTCTCTCTCTTCCTCCTCTCTCTCTCTTCTTCCCTATCTCTTCCTCCCTCTCTCTCTCTTCCCATCTCTCTTCCTCCCTCTCTCTCTCTTCTTCCATCTCTCTATTCCTCTCTCTCTTCCTTCGTCTCTCTTCCTCCCTCTCTCTTCCTCTGTCTCTCTCTCTTCCTCCTCTCTCTCTTCTTCCCTCTCTCTTCCTCCCTCTCTCTCTCTTCCTCCATCTCTCTCTTCCTCCCTCTCTCTCTCTTCCTCCATCTCTCTCTTCTTCCCTCTCTCTTCCTCCATCTCTCTCTCTTCCTTCATCTCTCTTCCTCCCTCTCTCTTCCTCCCTCTCTCTCTCTTCTTCCCTCTCTCTCTTCTTCCCTCTCTCTTCCTCCCTCTCTCTCTCTCTTCCTCCATCTCTCTCTCTTCCTTCGTCTCTCTTCCTCCCTCTCTCTTCCTCCGTCTCTCTGTTTCTCTGCCTCTGCTTCTTTATTTCTCCATGTTTCTTCTTCTCTCCGTCTGCATCCTTCACGCTTTGTCTCTCAATCTCTTTCTGTCTGACTTTCAGTCTCTATTTTTATCTCTTTCTCTGCCTGTCACTATCAATCTCTCTCTCTCTCTCTCTCTCTCTCTCTCTCTCTCTCTCTCTCTCTCTCAATCTGTTTCTATATTTTCCCCCACAGGTGACTTTGCGGTGGGTTGTGAACATTTTCAATGCGGTGAGCTGCCACAGCAAAACAAGTGGTACTGCAGTAGTTTGTGTGTGTGTGTGTGTGTGTGTGTGTGTGTGTGTGTGTTCAAAATGCTCTATATGCAGCTTTGTGTGTGCGTACAGGGAATGTTTCACCCAGACAGACACACAGGCGTTTACAGGAAATCACCGGTGTACTTAGTATACCTGCAAACACTGACGTCTGAAAATGAGCACACACACACACACACACACACACACACACACACACACACACACACACACACTACATTCAGGCTCTAACCTTTACTCTCCAGCCCCACGGACAACACCGGGACGATGTCCTCACTTTACAGGACTTTTACGATCTTTCTGTCTTGTGAGGACATTTGTACCTCGCAAGTATAGAAATACAAGTACACACACACACACACACACACACACACACACACACACACACTCACACAATTTTCACAGTGAACACCAATGTTCACCGCTAGAAGTAACAGCACTTCCAACCTGCACGGCAGCCAATCAAACCCATGAAATGGAGCATCACAACTTGTCTCCGGTACTTCCTTCCCCCTCCGGCCGTCGTGTTCGCCGCGACGCGCCACGGGACCGCTTTTCTTTTTTTTAAATTTTGTTTCTGCGATCCGCCACTTTCCAATTACTTCCCTCCACGCCGACACTGTGACCATTGTCATGCACTCGTTCATCAAGCGCGTGCACCGGTTTCCCTCGCTGTAGCACACAGCTGGCAGGGGTGAAGAAAGGGCTTGTATGGCTGCTGAGGCCTGTGTGTGTGTGTGTGTGTGTGTGTGTGTGTGTGTGTGTGTGTGTGTGTGTGTGTGAAAAAAAAAAAAAAAACCTCGATGGTGAAACTGCAAAATACTGTTAAAACAAGGAGAACCAGTTGGAGGCGGCGACTGATTCAACTCACTGATGTTGATTCTGAGTTAAAGTTTCATTTAGCATCGATATCCGTTCACTTCTCTCTTAGTTAGTTAAATAAGTGTGTTAATTGGAGTGGTCGGTCCAATCACAGAGCTGATAGTGAGTGTATCATCGTATCTCCTCCTGCTCGTCTCACCAGTAGAGAAACCTTTTGAGTTGAACCGGATTGAATCGGATTCAATTGAGAGAGAATCAGACAGAGAGAGTGCATGTGTGCGTTTGTGTGTTTGTGAGTGTGTGTGTGGACAGGTGGGGATTGGGTGGCTTGGGGTCGTGTGATTCACACACACACACACACACACACACACACACACACACACACACACACACACACTCTCTCGGCCCCCCCAGCCCTGTTGTTCCCGAGGCACCTCGCGGTGCTGCTCGGCCGCTGTATTGAGCCCCTGGGTGGCCCGGTACTGTTCTCCTGTCCTAATGCACCTTTTGTCTTTGTTCTCCTATTCTGGGAATGAAAGGAGGGAGCTATACACTGGAGAGACTGATGGATCGGAGGGAGAGAAAGCGACAGAGTGGGGGAGAAAGAGAGAGAGAGAGAGAGAGAGAGAGAAAGCCGGGGGTCTCTTTTGTTGCGAGCGCAGTGAAAGCCCAGCAGGGGGAGCCGCCTTGACAATTTGTCAGAGGCCACGCTTATTTTCCGAGGCCGCCCGGCTCCTCGCCGCTGTGGCAACGGCAGTCGGCTTCACCAAAAAAAAATAAAACAACAACAACAAAGCGGCGCTACCCAGGAGCCGCCGACAAAAGCTTTACCCTGACACCGAGCAGCCGAGGCTCCTGGTTCACCAAGCCTCTCTGCCTTACCAGCCCTGCTACTGCTCTGCTTGGTGGTACTTCAGGTGACGTCGGACACGGTGGGACAGCAGACAAGCGACTTCGAGAGAGTGCAACGAAAATGAGTTTTCATTTACACTTTTGGCATCCTGGTGACGCTCCGACAGAACGACGCATCAGTAGAATAAGGTTCAATTCCCTGACCAGCAACAAATAGTGGGGAGTGTTTCTGTGGGCAGCAAGGTAACACGGTAAATAAAACTGGTGTGGAGCAGAGAGGGGGGGGGGGGGGTCACCCTGCCTTAAAGAGCTGCTAACCCTAACATACTGTCATCAGTCTGGTTTTAGTGTCCATGATGGTCTACATGTTTCAGAGGCTTTTCACCCTGATGAGAATAAAGTTCTGGTGGAAACTCTGGTGTGGAGTTCTGCACTTTACTGTACTTGAACGCACCGTTTGTCTTTTACATTTACCACCCACAGTATGAAAACAGTCTTATTGTTGAATTGCAGCGAGCGTAGTGATCGCTCCTCCTGTAAGCCTTCCAAGTGGTTGGTAGATTTCATGTTGGAAGGCGGCGGAGGGACGGTAGAGCAGGGTGTGGTTCGGTCAATCACAGTCAATCAATCAATCAATCAATCGATCAGTGTGCCTCCCAGCCCAGTAAGCTTAAGAAAACTTGGTGTTTGGTGTGTCAGGCGCTAACACTGCCAGGGCACCAGACAGTGAGTCATTCAAGTCTCCCTCCATGCATTGACCTGTCTGTCTAGCATTAGCTCTATAGGAGGAGACATTTCCCATCATGCATTCACCCTGCAGGCAGTAACACCGCAAGCAATTAGTACATTTTACCACATAACGAAGCTGCCTCTCAACACAGTAGTTCCCAGTCTGTGCAACTTGAAGCAAGAAAGTTGAACTTCCACAATGGCAGCGTATGAATCACAGCCTGAGCCTCCACACTGCAGCAGGACACAAACAAACCTCGCTCTGCCGGAGAGTGAGTCACATCTCTACCTTTCATCTCCAGCAATTCGATAATGATTAGATAATGCTGACGGCGGCAGCTCGGCGGCAAAATGGCCCTGAAAATGTTTTTAGCAGCCGCCGTGGCCCGGTAGTGGCTGGAGGCGAGGCGAGGGCGGAGGGAAGCGTCGGCGTGGGTGGTTCTGCAGAGGGCCCTTTGACTGGAGCTGGCCAATAATGACGGCTGTTGCGTAACCGCCGCCGACTGTAGGCTGAGGATTTGTTGAAACAGGAGTGCCGAGGTGACGTAATGTCTGTCTGAGCCGGGGAGCCATGTCGACCAGCCGCCACTAGGAGGAGAGAGTGGGTCTGAACTGGCTGGCTGTGGTGAGGCTGGACGTCGAGAGCAGACGGGTGAATGTGATCAATACCAGGATTTCATGGTGTACTGGTTCCTGTTGGCTCACTGTGTCGGCCACGTTGATCTGAGGAGCTCGGGCCCAAACCGCATACGTCACAAATATGGAGAATAAATACCATTATTTGAAGTTCATCATTCAATATAATACGTATCGAGAATCCATCAGGTGTTTTCATTTTGTAAATCGATGACTGAAGTCGTCTTTAAAATCTGGCGTTATTTCTCTGTCAGTCATAATGTTGGAGGATGGCTGTGTCATTTTGGCACAAATCACCTCATATACTATTATTTTAATATGCTTATTGCTTATTGATTGCTATAAGACAGACAGTACTGTGCTGAATGCTCATGTAAAAAAAAAAAGAAAAGAGCGAAGACGCTTTCAAAAATAATGAAATGAAAAGTTTCTAAATATCAAAAAAATAAAGAGCAGTAATGTAAAAGACTAATAAATAAAAAATAAACAAATAAGACCAAATATATATTAAAAAAAAATCTATAATTACCTAACACTTTTGCTGTTTGATTGTATATTTCAATAAGGCCTCAGATGATCTCGTAAGTCCTTTGCTTACCTTTCTGGTACATTATATCCTATTAACTTAGTAACGTCCTTCTTTCCCCCGTAAATGGACATACAACATCTCTGGGACTCTTCATATGATATATATGATATATGATGATATATATGATATATGATATATGATGATATATATGAGCAGCAGAAAAGATGGAAACCGTCTTCCGTCGTTTGTTCGACTCCAGCGCCCGGGAGCCTTCTGAGCGACAAGGTTACCCCGGAGGTTCAAAGTCAGTCCGGTGTCTCCGTGAAGGACCTGGCGGCGGAGCGCAGCAGATGGATATGTGATCAACACAACGTGAGTGATTTCCCCTCTTCATCGCACAGAGAGACTTTGCCTGCGCTGGCTGATGAATCACTTCATAGATGTGACAAATCTCTCGGCTTCGTACCTCAAGAGGAGCGTGGAAAGAACGGTGAGCCGGCGCCTCGTCGTGGGAACAGCCAGGAGAGGAAGGCTGTTCCTTCGTCTTCACCGTGGAGCTTTTTTGGGGATTTTTTTGCTCCGTTGGCTGTAGATTAAATGTCAGAATAAAACAGGACGGTGAGGATCTGGTGGAGATGTTGCTTGTGCTGTTAAACTGGGTGAGCACCTTCATAGAAACCTGGATGAGAACAGTTTTCACAACATATAACACAGAACAGTTTCATAGCTCAGAGAAGCACAGCAACAGTGGTCAATGACTTTTTCTATATTTTTTTTTGAAAGTACAGGCTCTTTTATTGTGTCTTAAATGTGTTAATAGGACAACATATGGATATGATGCAGGAACACCAGGAACAGGACTGTACGGAGTTCACCACAAAACCCCAGGAAAGGAAAAGCTTTTTCTAGCTTTTTGTGTAATTCAAGCTATTTGCTCCACCAGATTCCCCCTGGGAGTCATTAGTTTTATCTAATCTAATTCACGTCCTTAATTTATTACAGATTAAATGTTAGAATAGTATTTATTTTTTCTGCCCCGACCTCAGGGCCGTGAAAGCCATTCATTCCCATGATGCTGTTTGTCTAAATTCCTGAAAGGCTCACGACATCCTGGAGGTTTTCACCTGCCGGCAGCGCCAGGACGGCCCCGTGATGTCTCTATCTGCTGTAATAGTATTGTTGTTGTTGTTAATCCTGCAGACAGGAGCCGACCCGGCAATAAATCTTCCCTTTGGCCCCTTAATCTGAATAACGACAGCAAAAACAAAAGGTTCATCAGCCCGGGAGCCTCTGACCACCCAGCGTCTCTCCGTCTCTCTCTTGCTATTTTTCAATCCAATCTGCTGAACGTGAGACGAACAGCATCTCAGTACAATTGAATCCAAATAATAAAACTAAATGTCTCTTTCTGTTTTCCCGTCTCTCTCCCTGTTCCCGCCGCTCTCGGTGAACAACACGTTCCTGTCCGAAAGCTTTTTTTTTTGTCGCAATGCAACATGAATAAAATAACGTGCGTTTTTATCCTAAACTCGACACAGAAGCGTTGAGAACGACACGCCCTTTTTCTAAGAGTGTACATTTGCTCGTCGGAGAATCACAAATCGGGGGGCGAGTAAAACCCCCCCCTCATCCCCCGTCTCGTCTCGCCGTTTCCCAGCGTGGTGAACCGCCTGCGGGTGCATTACATTGAGATTCAAGAGGTTATCTCACAATGGCGATGGGGATTGCAACAGCCTAAAGGATTGCCACAGGTTAAAGCTTTTCTTTCAAGCGCCACGTATGGCTCGCCGTTAATGAGCCAAACTCTTTTCTTTTTTTCCCCACTCCTTTCTCTCTTTTTTTCCAGGGAGGAGGGCTGGAAGACAATACCTCACCGTGATGGAAAATAGAGTCTGAAGACGTCTTTTGTGAAGTTTCTAACCGTGTGTGTGTGTGTGTGTGTTTCACAGGGTGGTGGGCCCGGCCGTGACCTTCAAAGTGCGTCCGAAACACTCAGAACGTCACCACAGCAGATGTGGCCAACGTAGCTGGTAGGTTCTCCCCGGCTGAATGATGTTGCCTTTATACTGACAGACCATTATCGGAGGCTCGCCGCTGCACCTGTGGCCCCGAGACCGACGTTTTTCAGACCTGCCGCCAACATATGATGTGTTGAGTAAGGCGGTGTGTCTCCTCTGGGTACAGTGCCGTACCCGGACCGGCACGTTACGGTGTGTTTTTCATGGTGTGTTCAGTTTGGGTCGGTAAAGGTTTCATAGAAGTATTTGGTCCTGGTCCACTTTCAAAGGCTTTGCAGTTATTATAATAATAATAATAATAATAATAATAAAAATAACTTTCATTTAAGACAGGGCTACTCAACTTTACATAGCTCAAGGGCCACACAGCAAGATACAGCTGTGTCAAAGGGCTGCAACGCAAATTTTTTGGTCATATAAAACTATTTTGTAGTGTTATTTCAAGCCACATGGATATCAAATGATTAAATGACAATAAGGCTTTATTCATTAAATGTAAAAGTGTTAGATTGCTGTTGCAATAAATCACAAGAATGTTTAATAAAATAAATATAGGCATACTAAATTGAAATCAGGTCTGAGTATATCAAATTACCCCCAGATGGATATGTAATTCCAAGTCACTGTGATAGATATCATGGTGACGTGAACGTTTGCCCGTTTTGGTACTGCTATTGTTCTCTGGCAAAGAAGGCACATTGGTTTGTTATTTACCTCAACAAAAGCGAATTCTTCCTCCCATGCTTTTTGAAATACCCTGTGTTCATCAGAAATGTTACGTTTTGCCGGTTTTGCCATGACTTGAGAGTAGGCGAGGCTAGACTTCCTGCACAGTTGGGGCTTTCACATGATCCATGCAAAGCGTCGGCGTCAACACCAGGTTGAGCGCGACCCCTTCACGTGGATCAGCGCCAGGAGAATTACATTACATTCATTACTTTCACACTGTCGAGTTTTTAAAATGACAGCATTCAGGAAAGAATAGAGTGGAGTTCAATTTCGGACTACAGCCCGCATCAGCCGTAGCTAACCACACCGCCAATGATCATACTAGCACAGCCATAGAAGTGAATATAGACTGGCTGCATATACGAACCTGTACTAAGCTGTCAACCAACCTGGTAGTCTCGTCTGTAAACCGACATCATTCCATGCCAGACTTTTTAGTCAGATCGTGGTTTGATTTAAGCGTCATGTTGTATAACTCGGGATGCTCCGACACATAAAACAAGTTTCTCCTCCATTGTTTTTTTTTAATTTTACGGTTATGATATCAAACTGTGCTGTGATTGGTTGCGAGTCGCAGAGATCAGCATCGCGAAGGTCAAAGTTGATTATAGTTGAACTTTGAGCGCAGCGCCAGGGACTCTCCCAGCGTCACAACGCCGACGGCGGCAGCGACGCTAGAATAGACGGCAACGCTAGAATAGACGGCAACGCTTGCCAAATAGGAAATGAATGGCAGTGCCAGCGCCGAGCGTTTTTGTCGCTGATCATGTGTTGGTTTATCTTTTTGTTGATCCCACGATTGCTAAATAAGCACAGTATGCACGATCGCCATCTTGTGGTCATTAATAATTTAGTTTAGAAATGGTTTGTGTTCATTGAAATGAGAATATTATATTTTTATTGGCAGTTGCTATGACAATAAAAATTCAACCAAGGGCCGCAATAATATTAACCTCGGGCCGCATGCGGCTCGCTGGCCGCGTGTTGAGTAGCACGGATTTAAGAGGGTCTCCACAGGGAGGGAGTTCCAGACGGTGGTCACACTGTAGGCTCCGCCCCCAAGAGTCCACAACCTGGTGAAGGGGGGTGGCGAGCAGTCCCGAGTCAGATGAACAGAGATTTCAGGAGGGGGTGTAGGTATGGAGGAGGTCTGATTCTGGGGTGTGAAGGGAGGTGAAGGTGAGGAGCAGGATTTTGAAGGTGATACAGGACTTGACTGGGAGCCAGTGGAGGTGGATGGGGGTGGGGGTGATGTGCTGCCAGGCTCTGGTGTGGGTGGGAACCCTGGCAGCAGAGCTCTGAACATACTGGAGTCCATCCAGGGCTTTGCTACGGACCCCAGATAGGACTCCATGACAGGAGTCCAAACGGGAGGCGATGGAGGCGTGGATGAGGGTCTCTGCCAGAGTCTGGAGATGTTTTTGAGGAGGTGGAAGACAGATTTGGTGACAGACGGGTGAGATGAGAGAGTGGAGTCCAATATGACACCCAGGTTGCGGACGTCTGAGGAGGGGCAGATGGAGCAGCCGCCAATGGTCAGGACAAGATGTCCTGGAGGATTTATGTCATCAATCTACCAGCAGCCACGTCAGGCGCCATCATGGAGGTCTACTGGAGGACTGACTGGACAAATAACCTAAAAAACAGCTAGAACCAGGTCACTATCTGAACCAGGTTGTTGTGGTGTGTCTGTAGATCATCCAGTAACGTTCTCAGTAAAAGTGATCAGTGTGATCAGGTAGATTTGTCTCCAAATGTAGGTTACTGTGACTCAGTAAACTGTCTTGTCTTTAGCCCTAGTCTCTACTCCAAAACACTCTGAGTTGGAGCTGGAGAAGAGTCAGCTAGTTAACCTGAACTAACTGGTAGCTAGCTAACTAGTTACTGTTAACATGGGACTACTAGCCACTGCTAACAGCTAGCTTCTACTAGCTACGTTAGCTAGTGTGCTAAATGAAAGAATTGACGTACACAGCCATGTTGGCGGTCTAAACGTCCATGTTGGTGGTCTGAACAGAGCTGGATATGAACGGATCATTTCTGTGCTGTTAGTTCATGTCAGCTTGTTAGCTAGCTAACCGAACTGTCTGGTCTGCTAACTCTGCTAACCAGATCTCCCGGTCCTTGAAGAGATTTTTGATTTCACTGGGACGAGATGATTCAATCAAGATGAAATGAAATAAAAAACAAGGTAACAGCAAACCTGTCGTCTGCCGTGAATGATGCAGTCCCCCTCTGGGCCAATCAGATTTGATGCAGCGGTGAGATGCATCATCATCACTGGTGTCTCATATATATCAAGCAAAAAAACACATTAAAAGGTAAAAGCAAAGTCAAAATTCACTTTATGAAGCCAGTAGTCCAACAGCAAGATAGATAGATGATAGACAGACAGACAGACAGACAGACAGATAGATAGATAGATAGATAGATAAATAGACAGACAGACAGACAGACAGACAGACAGACAGACAGACAGACAGACAGACAGATAGATAGATAGATAGACAGACAGACAGACAGACAGACAGACAGACAGACAAAGCAGAGACGGTTCCTTAGTGATTCAGATCTTCAGATTTAAAAATGGTTCAGTTCATCCTGTTCTGTCACATCGAGGGTCTCGGTAATAATGTTTCAGAGTGCAATCCAGCAGTCATTGTAAGGGTGTGTGGGAGTGTGTGTGTGTGTGTGTGTGTGTGTGTGTGTGTGTGTTGTGAACGTACAGTGTGACTCACGGTAATGAGGCGAGGGTGTTGATGAAGTGGGGAATAAAGAGAGGAGGAATGTTTGCCATTAGCCAAGCTGTCAGTCCAGAGGGAGCGAGAGAGGGGGAACAGACAGGGGATAAGAGAGAGAGTCATCGCCTCAAATCTATTTTTCCTAATATTCCCTGGGCCCAGTTCCAGACACACACACACACACACACACACACACACACACACACACACACACACCCTCCAAATCACCTGCACTGGGAAATTGGCTCTGTCAAAATAACTTACATGAGTAGCTCACCGTGTGTTTGTTTTTTTTCACATCTTATGCCGGCTTGATAATTGCAACTCCACCTCCACACACACACACACACACACACACACACACACACACACTCAATACGCTCTCTCTCACCCACACACATACACACACACACTCGTATACACACACTCCGGGCTGATTATGCAACGGGTCTCTCCTGTTTTTAAGTGCTATTGTTGGCGTTCTCATTTCCCGCCGCCGCTCCCCACCACTCCCCCCACCACTCCCTGCTCCCCCCCCCCTCCCCCCCTGCTCCCCGCCCCCCCCCCCTGCCCCCCGTGGCTCTGCAGGGTCACGGATGAGCCTCGATTCTTATTAATGCAAACATTTGACAGAACGTGCTCGAAATGAAATATGGCGGCCTCTTAGCTAAAGTGCAATGGTGTGGGCGGGCCGTCTTTAAAGTGTCGTTTGTCATATTCAACTAGAATATCAATCCATCCCAAAGCATACCCCCCCCCCCCCCCCCCCCCCCCCCCGACGTTATAGTGCTTTTCTGAAACATTAGGCTTTACATGGCCGCTGTAATGACGTCGTTCTATCATCATTTACGGTCGCTCTGCAGCGGACCGCGGCGGCCGGACGTCCATCTCTCCTGGCGTGGAAACAAGCTCGTGCATTCGGATGGCATTTAATTTTTAATTTTTAATTGTATTTTATTTGAGACGTCTCAGTGTCTCAGAACTGAAACAGATCTGCTGTAAAATCTCATATATTTCATTTCCTTGCAAAAAAAGAAGCCATTTCTGAAACAAACTTCTAAACCGAAATCAAACTGGATCGATGCTGACCCCGCTAGCCGGGCCCGGCGTTTTAAGAAGCCACGGTTCCACTTCTGTCACGTGCGGCCGCCCATTGTGAGAGGCCCCGGGGCCAGCGAGGGCCAGCGAGGGCCAGCGAGGGCCAGCGAGGGCCATTGTCAGACGTGGGGGTGGATGTCAAGATGGTGGGCAGCGAGGTGACGACCCTCATTGTCAGGCCGAGGGTGGGCGGGGCGACCCGGGGGCCACTTCCAGCGGTGCGTCGCGGCCGTGAGAACGGGACCCCCTGAATAGACCGGAGGTCAGGGTCAGGACAGTGGTCAGCTCAATTAGCACTTAAAGCAGGAGGAGAGCAGCTGAGGGGCAGATCGTCTGAACCTCTCACCGTCTGCTTATCTGACTTCTCGTTTCTCCTCCAGCTCTCGTTGCATACGATCACGCTCCTCCGGCGGGGCGATGCTCGCTAACACGCCCACAAGCTGTCCACCCGAGGGGGATCGTGGTCCCAGGACGGGTTGGATGCTGGTCAGTTTCAGCATTTATTATCCGTCGGACTGAACCCAGAGAAGCTGAAGCCTCTATTGTTGCAGCAGACAATGGCGGGTTACTCCGTCCGTCGGTGTAATATCTGAAGTTTGATTTGTGTGTTGACATGGAAGTAATTCCCCGGCAGCGAGGTCACCGACAGTTCAATACGTTGGACGGAGTCGGGGATGTTCAGTTTGCATGCTAATCGGTGGAGGAGCTGGAGCTGCCGATCGTTCACATATCAATCAAGAGGGAATTCAGTTTTGTTATCCGATGAACCTTTGTGGTTCATCGTGAAGCTGGGTTACGTGTTTTCAACTTTCAAGTTTTGGATGTGAGGAAATTAAATGAACAACAATTTACTTCAGAAATCCATTTTTACGCAGAATTGTAAAAGATGTTTTATGAGAAGCTCCATAAACGGTGTTACCTCATTTTATGACATTAATTCTAAAGGATCTGAGTTGTATGTGAACTATTTTCTACTTTCTATTTTTTTCTACTTTCTATTTATTTTGTGTTTTTTTAAGACCTGAGTATCTTCTGGCCTCTTCTTTGAATCTCCACCTTTTGCACTCTTTGAACCATTGATGTGATGAGTGACTTACAGCGACCACAACAGGAGAATAGACTTAAACACAACAAGCAGCCAGTATGAAGTCAGCATGTCAAACCAAGCACTCTGACGGGATGTGATATATGTGATATATGTGATATATGTAATATATGTAATGGATAAATAATCATCATGTTTGAGAGAAAAGTGCCAGGTAAAGAAACCAGGAGGAGAGATGTATTATTAAACATAGTAAGAACAATTCAAGTGCAGTGAACGCCTCGATCGAAGCTCCCGATCCTGCAGTACTACAGGAAATGGCTTCTTCCTTATCTGTTATACATTACAAAATAAGAGTACTATAATTAAAAATCTCTAAAAAACGGTTGCCGGATCGTCACTTCTGCCTTCCGATGGCAAGAAAGAGACCAGAATGTATATTTTCAACAACTTTCTTTGGGTTGTGAGCAACATTTCATTCATCAGTAGTATGATGGCAGTCAGCAAGACGTGCGACTTGCACTGAACTGGACGACCATTTCAGTCAAGTGGCTTCATTCGTCCTGACGACTGGAGGGACGAAGGCGTCGGTCGGGCTTTCTTCTCTCCTTCCTTTCCTCGACTTTTCCGTCTGGTCTTTTTTATTCCGTCTGAGTGGATTAGCATAGACCTGCTGCTGACAGGACTGACCTTCACTCAGATAAACACTTGTCAAAATGCCAAATGTAATTACCGAGCTCTTTAGGTCAAAGTAATGTGTTTCATCTACCTCGCTTCGCCTTCCTCTTGTGCCGGCCCCTGGACCTCAGACTGCAGTCGGGGCTCCTTTCCCTCTCAACACCGCGGCTCCTCCTCCTCCTCCTCCTCCTCCTCCGTGTGTTTATGTGTCATAATGCAGCGAGGAAATGTCCACGTAATTACGCCTGGGTAATGTGGTCCAATTGTCATCCAGGTTTGCACGCCGCCACGCCGCCACGCCGCCAGGTGTCTTTGTGTGACTTTGTCCACCCATACACTCTCAGATCCTCTGATTATGGACAATTTAAAGTTGTCTTGCAGAGTTGCAGAGTGGTTCCCCAACGCCGCCTTTCAAAGGTCATCATCATCATCATCGCCATTACAGCTCCTCGGAAGATTGCCCGCCTGAAAATTGTCAACTCTGTTATGTCGTCTTGACATGAGCTGTCTCTGGAGGGGGCCCCTTTACTCGTCTTGTTTTCACGTTGCATATTGCCGGTGTCAAGGAAAAAAAACATCACCGCAATTTAGGTGTTTTTTCTGACTTGCATTGAAAGTTCCCGGTGGTTATTTCTGTGTTGAGTCACAAGCCGGCGACACCCGGTACCCCAGGTTATCATCTCAAAAACACACCAGACGGTAAACAGTAAATACGACTGGCTGGTTTGCAGCAGTCATACGTGACCACCTCTCCACACACGTTATCATCCGTAACAGCGGTGACTGATTTTGTGTCATCGCCGTTACTGCGTGGAACTCTTTTAATTGTTCCCATCGACTCGCCGAGTGATTGCATTGGAAACACACTCTCACGCCGGGATCCGTCCGGCGCTCCCCCCCGGTGCCCTTCAGGAGCAAACAAATCCATCTCAGTTAACTTTCGTTTCAGTTCACCCGCTAATCAGTTTTCATCGCACGCCGAAGGCTAATCGATTCTCCAAGTTTCTCTCTCACCTGTTGCCGAACAAAAGCTTCCAGCCGGGGGAGCAGATAGGGAGTGTTTTGGTGTTTACTGATGCAGTTTGCCGTGACACCGTGCCGCATTTTTATCTCTTCGCCCTGTCGTCGCCGTCGCGGAGCTGGAGGCATTTTGTGAATAGCAAGATGTCTCACCCCCCCTCCGACGCTCCCCACCCATCCAGAGTCACCTGTGGTTATTTTGGTCCAACTTCAGAGGGAAGCGGGGGAGCTGCGCGGCGTCCTCTGGAGCTTTGCGAGCATCTGTGAGTCCTGCCGTCGAGCGAAGGGAGGGAGGGAGGGAGGGAGGAGGGGGGAGGGACACAGGTGTTGTGCCAAGCTCGAGTTTGCACAGCGGTGCAACGTGATCCCGAGCCAACCGCGCAGCCTGCCCTGCCAGCCAGTCAACCAGCCGGCCTGCTTTCCGCCGGCGCTGGCAGCAACCCGCCGGCGCTGCCAACCCACTCCCCTGCAGCTGGCAGCGTCTCTCGGAGTTGGCCTCGGCTCCTGACGTTTCGCGGCGGGGGTTGGCGGACCTCTCCCAGATGGCCACCTTGTAGCGGGAGCTGGCTTCGCGCTTGCATCACTTCTGCATCATCTCTCCACCGCGAGCTACCGGGGCCGCGGTGGAGAGGGAGGGGCTTCCGTCGTGCTGCGGCATTCGGCGGGGAGGGATGCTGGACGTGAGATGTGGGAGTGCTAAGCTCCGCCGATGATTTCACGTTGTTGCGTCGGGTGTTTGTGGAGACGCTTTTCAGGAAAGCAGCAGCGCTTCTTCCTGGGAAAAAAACGCCGACCTGGACAAGATGATCCAGAGCCACCATCCCTCCACACACACACACACACACACACACCACTGATAGCTTTTTCATTTAATGTGAACAGGCCTATAATAGCCCTATCTTTTACAGTCAGGATGACGTGACGCTGTCAAGGTGCCTCTTGGCCTCATATTTTATTTAGAATCTAATTTAAATCCTCCTATTACCCATAATTCATATCCCGCTAACTTTGTAAGCCCAATTTACCAGGAGAACAGGTCTGGACCTCCCCAAAACTTGTTAGCACTAACATTTAATAATTTAATATACATTTTTTTCTAAACTGCACTGGAAGAGAGTCAAATAATCTCATGTAATCTTCCCAGCATCCTCGGCGCTCACGGGCAGGACCGTCTCATGGCGGGTCTCGTGGGTAATTATCACTTCCTGCTGCTTTTTTCCTGCTTTAAGCTTTTCTTGGCCCGGAGGACGGCGGGCAGAGCGACACCACAGTCTGAGGTATTAGAAAGGAACAGACAGCTTCATGGCATCGGGCCCCCCCTGCACACCTGGGGGCCCCGAGCAGGATACCTGGAGAGGCCCCGGGCTGCTAAACAGGGTCCTATCGCTTTATTGTGAAATAGAAAATTCTGCTCACTATTTAAACTGTTATTTATTATATTATTATATAATTATATCTGTTATTATATTATATATTACTACTACTAAAATCAGTTTATCCATCTTTCTATTTGCAGGATTAGAGTCTGTCCATCTTTTCCTGACTTACCTAAATCAGTGTGTTAATAGAGTGGTGCAGGAATGAGTCCTAGACCAGGAAATGAGTCAGCATTTTTCCACTTCCTTCGTCTCGAAGTCTATATGTTTTTTTTATTGGTTTTTGGTTCGATGCCTGAAATAAGGTCTGTGGTTAACATACGCTTAAGAGGTTTTCACGTTTTGTTCTACGACATAAAACACATCAGTAAATACCCCACTGGTGAATTTTGAAGCTTTTACGGGTCTTAAAAAAGGCAGTTGCTAACAAGTGGCTAAATGAGACTACAGAGGTGGTCGGGGACATTGAACGCATCACGCTGAACACGGTAACTCCTCTCCTCACTAGTCCGCCTTTACAGCCTCTAGTTGTGTTTCTACTCGCGCTCTTCCAAACTATCCAACTTGTAGATTTATCAATTTATAGTATTTTTAGTGGTGGTGATGTTGAAGTCATGCGACCGTGGTGTAGCTTTTCTTAAAAAATACTTTATGTTTTTCTATCAGGCGGCAGTTGTATTCACCGCTGCATCACTGTACTAAACTCTCTAGTATGTGTAGTAGTATACGAGACACAGCTGAAGGTTTTCCAGTTCGACTCACAGCTGCTGCTGTCAGGATCTGCAGGGCAGTCATGTCCGGGTCCTGACCGAAGCCTCCTGCTGCTCGCTCACCTCCGGTGGCCCGAGGAAGCCGCCGGGACCCCGCCGGGACCCCGACGGGACCCCGACGGATCCCCGACAGGACCCGGCGTCTCCCTTTTTAGCCGACGTTGAGATGCCTGATGAGATGTAGAGGCAGACAGCCGGATTGATTGGCCCCTCTCGAGCACACAGGCCTTGATTACAACTGCACTCAAGTGTCCCTCCTCTGTTTTCCTCTCTGCCTCGTTCTCTCTCTTCTCTCCTAGAAAGAGAGGGGGAGGGGGAGGAGAGATGAGCGAGGAGAGAATATAACAGACGACGGAGAATGACGAACGGAGGAAGGAGAGCGAGCAGCCGAGTAGAGATGTTGGAGATGAATTTGAAATCACGCTTTGATGTGGGAGAATTTAGATGAATATCTCAAGAAGGAGGATTCATCAGTTGAACCGGCGTGTCCACGGTGTACATGTTACCCCATGCTACAGACGACCCAGTGTGACTCCTAGTGGTCCTGAGTTGTTTCTGGTCTCCTAATCTAATCTTTGCTCTGAAAGAGCTGCTGACACTAAAAGAGTTTCAGTGGTTTCAGTGGAGAGTTTTAGTGTCCCATGATGCTCTGAATGTTTCAGAGGCTTTTCACCCTGAGGAGCAGAAAACTTTTATCACATTTATTGGCTTCAATCCAAAGAGATCAGGTTTTTGGAGGCTGACTGCAGACCACATAGTGATAGATGTGATGAAGTCTGTTCTGCTGTCTACTGTATGTCCTTTACTGTGTGACATGCTGTACTGACAGTATGCTACTGAAGCCCTTTTGACGAGTACTGTGTGGGGAACTTCTAGTGTTTCTATGAAACACATTTGCAGGAATGAAATTTGCTGAAATCGCTGAAACATCACAGGATCCTGTTACAGAACATTTTACAATTTTACAATTCTGCACTTTTTGATTCAGCAAAGCAAAACCGAAAGTTTTCACCTCAAATTCATTTAAAGAATCTTCCTCTTTCGATCCCTCTGCTCCTCTCTTCTTCACGGCGGGAGGATGATGGTGCATCTAGACGGAGGAACAGAAATGATTATATTATGAACTATTAAAATCTCTGCAGTGACTACCGATGGGCGGACGTCCCCATTAGCCCCGTGCAGATCGGGCTCATGGGAGTTGTCGAGTCACCGAGATAAATTCCTGCACATCGATTCTCGGTGGCGAATGAAGCGCTGCTGATTCTGCAGAGCGGAGATTAGAGCGAGGTGAACGACGACGAGCCGCTCGAACCGCCGTCGGACGAGGCTTCCTCCACGCCGCCCGACAGACGGGGCGCACTGTGAAGCTCGAGTTCCTACCGAGCAGAAGTGGAGTGCACCTCGCTTTTATTTCTTATCTTCTTCTTCTTTTTTTTAAGGGTGTGTTTCCCCAAGTTGAAATGTCCCTCGCCGCTCCCGGTGCCGTCTGTCGGCTGCACAGGCGTTTCATGTAGCGGGGAAGTGAGAGACAAAGGCAGCCGAGGAGCTTCAAAGGCGTCAGGGGTGACATTTAGCGGCGTGCATCTTCAAAGACCAGGCTGCCGCCTTCTTCTTCTTCTTCTTCTTCTTCTTCTTCTTGTGTATAATTAATGGAGCTCTTCCTGCTGATTTCTCCTTTTTCTTGTCTCTTCTTCTTCCTCTCGTTCGGCAGATTAAGGGAGCGCACCTTAATTTTCAATTTGCATTCCTGGGACTTCAAAAGTGAAAGCGCCGCCGCCGAGATTTGACGACGGGGCGTGTCGCTGCGGGGTTAGAGAGACCGTTCTGTAACCGGAAGGTCTCGGGTTCAATCCCAGAAACCTGACGATGTGTCGTTGAGCAGAGTGCTGAACCAGTCAGTCGAATAAATCAGTCGATGTGTTCATGTGTTCCTGGGTAATTCCAATCATGCTTTTAAATTCAGAAACTGTTCCTGCTAAAATTACACCAAGAAAGATTTCACTTATTTTAAAAAAAAAAAGGCGTCTTTGAAGCTCCTCAAGGCGACTTGAGGGGTCGAGGGGTCGAGGGGTTGAGGGGTGAGTCGAGTGTCTTGCTCAAAGACCCTCTGGATATTGGCTCATCACCTAAACACCCAAAATGCCTTTATGATGAACTATGAAAATACACCAATCGGCCCCTCGGTGTTCCTCCAGAAGTCGGCGTCTTGCAGCGGCGTGTACGTTACTCCGTGTACGTTACTCCGTGTACGTTACGCCGTGTACGTTACGCCGTGTACGTTACGCCGTGTACGTTAGGCCGTGTACGTTACTCCGTGTACGTTAAGCCACTCATTTCATGTTAGTGTGCCAAGTATTTCCCGCCAGAAAGGGAAATTGAGAAGGTTGAGTTGGACTGTCAGAGTGACGGGAAGGAATGAATTATGAATCAACTGAGAGGAGAGAGGAGCGTCGGGAGCGTCGGGAGCGTCGGGAGCGTCGTTCTTGGTTGTTGGGAAGATATTTCAATGAAAGGACGACACACTGCAGATTAAAACAGTAGTGTTGAGTTACTCCTACAGGATACTGAAGTTATTGATTTGGATCGATTGGCTGATGACCATTCACCTTAAGGACAAGTACATTGAATGCTGAATGTGTATTTGTACAGGAGAAAAGTATTAATAGGCACCCTAGATATGAAGTATATCTTTTTATCATTTCTTTAATATGATATGACTGATGTACTGTAAGCTGATGTTTCTTTGGGATGACTCCTCCTGTCGCCGGGTAGAACAGCGCTCAGCCAGACATGATGAACTGATCTGGAGCCCTTCAATTACATTTTTGACACACAGCTTTGTGCAGTAAAGTCAATAATGTACCAGACAGAGGTAGAGGTGCTAAACCAGGTTGGGGGGGGGGGTGATGTCTCATCATGTCAACACAGTGAGAGAATCACTCTGCTGGTGATACGACTGGAGAACGTGTTGCATTAGCACCTTGAAGTGTAAATAGCCTCTTATATTGGCTATTAGACCAGCTAACCAGGCAAGGTGGAGTCGGGGCGTTGGGGCGGAGCGGTGAGGGAGGGGGCGGCTCACTGAGAACCATATTAACTGAGTCAGAATATAATTAGTATTTTTCTCTGTTTGTGTTTTAATCTGTATTGATGAAAGACGTTATTTTCTTCTTCAGCCGCAATATCCTGTCGACCTGGCGGCCCGCGAAAAGGAATATTTCCCATCTCCCCCCTCTCCCCCTCTCCCCCCTCCCTCCCCCTCTCCCAGTGGGTTTTGCATTATAAAGAGATTTCATCTCCTCCACCTTTAGCCAGGTTTTGCCTTTGATATTATTTATTAGCGGCGGTATTGAACAGAGCTAGCACCTTGAATCCCCCCCCCGTCTCCTGCCCACAATCAATACTGCTCCAGCTCCATATACATCAGCTGATATCAACCTGAGGCCTAATTAAAAAGATAAGCGGCCTCGTTTGAAGCCTCTCCTTGTTTCTGGGCTTGGATGTGGAAGAGATCGAGTCCGCCAGGCGACGTCACGGAGCCTCGCTGTGTTGAGTAGAGACTCACCTCGGGTCCTGATGCTGTACTGTACGTCACCTGCAACCTGCTGGAGAATCAAAGGAACCTTTCCTCCTAAATTAATCCTTTTAATCTTCATTCCCTTTTTAACATCTACTGTTGTCTAATAAAATGTATTTTATTTGCTGTTGTTTTCCACTGTAAAGCGTCTGTATAAATGTGATGTATTATTATTGTTATTATTGTTTAGTTAACGCTAAGCGACTCGGTCAGGGACAACAAGTCGAAGGTTTTTGACCAGAGAAAACAAACTCATGTCCATAACAGTGAGTCAGACATCTGAGAGGGAGTTCTGGTCGGCTCAGTCACTCTGTGATCGCAATAAGGATAGAAAGAGCAGACGAGAGAGTCGCGCTTGTGGCTGCATTGCATTCTGGTCTATCTCGGCTACTGCACTGCATTCTGGTCTATCTCGGCTACTGTATTGCATTCTGGTCTGTCTCAGCTACTGCATTGCATTCTGGTCTGTCTCAGCTACTGCATTGCATTCTGGTCTATCTCCTGTATGATTGTTGATTGTCGGTCTAGAAAGAATCTTTGATTCTGATTGGCTGACGGTTACCGTTGATGGTTTAGATCAGAGTTTTCCTCTGAGTATAATCCGATGCAAGAAAGGGGACAGAACTGCAACACTGTGCTGTAATAGTCACTCTAGTCACTCTAGTCACTCTAGTCACTCTAGTCAGCCTTCAGGAGAGATGATGATGAAATTTAGATTCCAAACTGATGAAAGAAACTTTGCCTTCATTTTGTCTTCAGTGAAGCTTTTTCACGGCAGTCAGTTTCTGCTCTTTGGCACCATCAGTACTGTGTCCTGCATGTTGCATGTGAAGAGTTGGGGAGTGACTGAAGGGAGGAAATTCACCAGATAGTATCTCCACTTCTGGAGGGATTCAAACCGACAACCTCCACGTTGCCAGTTCTGTTCTTTACCTGCAATCTATCAGTCAGACAGAGAGGAGCTGATGTGTGATGTCAGGAGAGCATCCATACAGGATCAGCTGAGGGCTACCTGTGTGTGTGTGTGTGTGTGTGTGTGTGTAACTTGGATCAGCCACCGAAGCTGCATTCCTCCAGACGCGTGGCCGAGCCATCGGATCCCTGACTACCAGCTGCTACTGAGAGAGAGAGCTGACACACACACATGCACATGCACACACACACCCACACACATGCACATGCACACACACACACACACACACACACGCACAAGCACACACACACATCTTCACCACTTTCTTTATCCCTGCCTTTTCACAATCCAAACACACACACACACAGATACAGGGGCACACTTGCAAGCACACACACACACAGAGCGCACACACACACACACACACACACACACACACGCTCCACTGCCGGCTGGCATGGGACCAAGTTCTGCATAATGACTCTGCCAAGGCAGATATGTTCACCAGTTAACTGGCTGCTGCCACTGCCAGCAACACACACACACACACACACACACACACACACACACACACACACACACACACACACACAGAGCTGTGGATTGCCTCTCTGTAACAGCAGTGTGGAGTTTATACCTGGAACGGTTGTCGGAAGTCATTTTTTTTTTTTTTTCAATGAATGCTACATAACTAGCGCTTGCTAGCTAGCCGTGCTAACTCACCAGAACAATGTAACGTTATGGAAGAAAAACATATGGTCTTCCTGTCTGAGCCTCTGGCCCCGCCCACAATGGGTCAGACTAGATCACCAACATTTTAGACATCCAGCCGATGGTTTCATCCAGAGAAGCTTCAGATGGGTTGATCCAGGAGGGACCCGCTAGGAAGCATCCTGTCAGTCAGGTGTTGTACTGTCTGCTCCCACCCACAGATAAAACAACAGATTGCAGAAACCGTCCCGTAACCAAAAGGTCTCCGGTTTGATTCCTGTCCTGAGCAAAACACCGAAGCGCCTAGCTGCATCCTGAGAGCCTCAGCTGGACGACTACAGTGTAGATGTGAAGTACAGTCAGGCTGAATGTGACCTGGTGGCTCAGTGGTCCAAGGCGCATGGAGTGTAACTGCGAGGTCGTGGGTTTGAATCTGCCCTGTGTCGTCCCTCCTCTCTCTACTGCTGACAGTCAAATAAAATCACAAAAATCTCTTCAATCAGGTTGAATTCTCCCTCTGGCTGATGTGGTCATGCTGACGCGTCCTCCCGATGCGGTGGCGGTCACCTCCGCCTGCTGCCGAGGCGTTTTAGAGGTCAGCAGGTCCAGGGAGGAACCGCCTCCGCGCTGCGTAAACTTCCTGTTAGCGTCCGGAGATCAAACCCATTTGTTAACCTCGGCTTACGGGCGCGGCGAGGTCAGCCGCCGGGTCACGTTTGCATTTCCTTTATCGTCCCGGTGAGACCGCCAGCTCAGCTCCGCCTCGGCCGCGGAGGTTGTCCCAGAGTCCCGCCCCGTCCGGGCCAACGCGATATTGCTGATTTTCTCCGGGGTCACGGATCAGGAGGCATCAGCGCTCCGCTCCGCCGAGGCTTCCGTTCGAGTCGGGGGGGGGGGGGCTACCGGTCGTCGTGGCTGTCAGGCGCTGCCGGGGTTTTGACGGACACGGCGTGTGATTTGCAGCGACAAGCGGAACAAATGTCGGTAATGAGGTCACCTTGGCGTCCAACACCCCCCCTCCCCCCCCCTCCCCGCTGCAGAGGAAACCACAGGGCACAGGGAGGCTTAGAGATACAGTCCAGCAGAGCTTCATCTGCCTACCTGTGGATGGTTGCTACGAATGCTAGCATGCACACACACACACACACACACACACACACACACACACTTTCTGTTTCCCTCTTTCTTCTATATACAGTTCTTTCTCTCTTTCCTCTGATTTCTCCACACACACGTTATTGTATGGTCTGTCTCGGCTACTGCATTGCATTCTGGTCTGTCTCGGCTACTGCATTGCATTCTGGTCTATCTTGCTACTGCATTGCATTCTGGTCTGTCTCGGCTACTGCATTGCATTCGGGTCTATCTCGGCTACTGCACTGCATTCTGGTCTATCTCGGCTACTGCATTGCATTCTGGTCTATCTCGGCTACTGCATTGCATTCTGGTCTGTCTCGGCTACTGCATTGCATTCTGGTCTATCTCGTCTACTGCATTGCATTCTGGTCTATCTCGGCTACTGCATTGCATTCTGGTCTATCTCGGCTACTGCATTGCATTCTGGTCTATCTCAGCTACTGCATTGCATTCTGGTCTATCCTGGCTACTGCATTGCATTCTGGTCTATCTGCTGTCGGTGTAGAAATTGGTCTCTCTCCTCTGATGGATTTCTCCTGTATGATTGTTGATCGTCGGTCTAGAAAGAAGTCCTTGCTCTTTGATTCTGATTGGCTGACACCAAAACCTGACGGTTACCTTGATGGTTTAGATCATGAAACATTTTCTGATGTCAGACTGGAAATATCTCAACGTGACGTCATGTCGTCTACGATTGAAGGAACAATACAGAAACTAGATGGACCAGGAATGAACCAAACATCACCAACAGCTGTTTGTGTTTTAAAGTGGACTTCTCCTTTTTTCCTGATCTGACCACATGAACCTCGACGGCCTCGACGTCCTCCCCCTCCGACTGGCTCAACAAAGAAAAGGTATTAAGGATGTTGGACTGTAAAGACTTCATCCCTGAGCCTGTTCTGTACTTTGGAAACCGCAGGCCTCAGAGAGGTGGGAACATCTTGCTCTCATCGTTTGATTCGTCCCCAGACGAGGCCTCTGAGTGGGCGCTGCCAGACGAACGCCGGTTTACCCAACGGTGACTTCCTCGGCTTTTTGTAGTCTGTTAGCGCGGTGAGGAGCCCTTAGGCTGCCCTTTATTTACAGTGTAGACTCCACCGCTCGGGCTCCTTAGGGGGAGCGCCAGGGTTGAGTCGCCCCCACTCCTCCTCCCTCTCCTCCTCCTCCTCCTCCTCCTCCTCCTGCTTAAACTAGTGGAGATCATCTGGCGTCTCTCCAACCCGGAGCCGTCCCATCGCAGCCTTTGCAGTTTCTCTTCTCGGCGGGTTATTTTTGCAGCAAAGAAAGCATCATCTCTCCGTCGACGCCGAGATGTCCCTGTGATGGAGCTGACCTCAAATTTAGGAGGTTATTGTTGCAGGAAACGATCCATACCATCCCTCCCTACAGGGCTCCAATATGTTTTACACTTCTTCTTATAGCCATTATAGGTAGTTATATGATCGGGTTGGGAGGAAATATTGATACAGCACAGAATCGTGATATTTCAGGTGAACAAAATGTATTTTTTTACCGTCTTGTCTGTTCGTCTCTCAGCTACGTTACTCAAGATCAAAGCTGCTCGCCTGAATATGATTGAACAAGAGAGATGTTTCTTTGTTCGGTGATTGGGAAAAAAAAAAGACATGAAATAACGAATTATTAGAGCCCCCTGAACGCAACCTTTTTAGCTTTTATGAGGATGCCCATGTCTGTTATGGGACTGCGAGCACCCCCGCCAGCCGTTTCTCTTCACAGCTTATTCCTTCTCTCTTTTTTGTTTTGCAGCAGAGAAAGCGTCCTCTCTCCGTCGACACCGAGATGTCCCTGTGACGGCGCTGACCTGTCAAATCTGGAGGGTCATTTAATCTGAAGATATCTGAATTCTCCCCCCGCCTGGACTGTAATTACGAGCCGCGGGACTCGTAACGTCTTGACGCGAAAGGCTCTCTTATCGTTGGATTTACCCATCAGGCCGTTCTGCTGCCCCCAGGGTGTGTTGATACCGGGGTGTGTGTGTGCTGATGGCGGCTGGGGGTGTCGTAGAAAGTTTGTCTTATTTCTTCAGCATCTCTCACACATGATCCCTCCCTCCCTGATGTAATGATGTTTACACGTTGAGACATGACGAGACATATCGATATTTACTGTGATCATAAAAGATTGTCCAGCCTCCATAAAAGATGCTGTGGAGATGTTTGTCGGTGTTGTTGAAGCTTCTTTGCCGGCTGCCTCTGGGATCAAATTTAAAACAAAGAATCTGATCTGACCAAGAGAGAGACGGGTTCGACTCGATGTCACATCATATCAAAAAGCAGCAAAACTACTAGAACCTGTGTGACCTTGATGCATTAAACACATTAAATACACTGACCAAACCACCTGATCCTATTTAGAAAAGATCTGACAGCGCTGACAAAAAACACATGACACATTTCCAGCAACCGGCAACCAGCAACCAGCAACCTATTTGTGGGACGTGTTTTATCCCAGGTCAGGAATAGTGAAATGTGTCTAGGTGTGTATATGGATAGAGGATAGAGGATGGAGGCTAGAGGCTAGAGGATGGAGGCTAGAGGATGGAGGCTAGAGGATGGAGCATGGAGGATAGAGGATAGAGGATGGAGGATAGAGGATAGAGGATGGAGCATGGAGGATAGAGGATGGAGGATAGAGGATGGAGGACGGAGGATAGAGGATGGAGCATGGAGGCTGGAGGATGGAGGCTAGAGGATGGAGAATGGAAGATAGAGGATGGAGGCTGGAGGATAGAGGATGGAGACTAGAGGCTGGAGGATGGAGGATGGGATATTCCTTTAAAAATGTCCTTGTGTGTTTTACTGTCTCCAGTAAGGATCCTCTGTCCTTCGTCCCATTGGATGTCCAGTGTGTTACTCCTTGTGGTTTCAGTACCTCGGAGGCCGGGCCTTCTCTCAGCCTCCACCGAGCCTACGTCACTCTGGATGAAGATGCTTGCTGATGCGAATAAGACGGGAGAGTCTTGAGGTTTATCTGCTTGGTTTTACTCTGAGGATGACTCAGACTGAACAGCTAGATAACTTCTCATCTTCAGGTTTAAGATCTTATATCTGTTAAAACAAGAGGGGAAAAATCTGCTGATATCAATTTAATGTGTCTCCAAAACAGTTAGCTTGAAATAACTTGAAATACGGTACGTCACTCTCACATCACGAGCTGCATTTGAAACAAGTGAAATCATCTCACTGACAGATGCTGTTCAGAATACTTGTTTCTGATACTGCAAACCGTTTTCACTGCAATAACAATGCAGTTGTACATGGAAAAGCGCCACAGCTCCATTCCCGTATCGACTGTCTCACGCCAGGGTCGATGCAGCTGCACTTTCCTCCAATATTTTCTGCACAAAAAGCGTCGGGCTCTGCCACCGCCGCGAGTCGATACATCCGAGAGAAAAACGCAAACAATGCGAACAACCTCGAGTGTACGCGGTCTTAGAAACCGTTTGTAACAGCGGCGAGGACGAGGAGGCAGGGGAAACGATTTGAAAGTTCAAGGTTTTTCTCTGCGGCGCTCGGCCCGCTCGCCCTCCCTCCGGCGATAATAGAAGATATTTTCTCTAAGTGGAGATTCAGCGGAGGAAGAGCTGACGATATTCCCCCGGCGAGAGCCTCCTCTGCCCTCCTGCCGAGCCACCTGGCCTTGGCTGTGGCGCGACGCCAGCGGGCTGCATGGGGATGCAAAAGCACACGCACACACACACACACACACACACAGAGAAGCACACACACACACACACACAGAGAAGCACATATGTACACACACAGCGGCCAGTCCTGAAATAAAGGACAAAAAGACTGATACGCTGATGACTGCACCCTGGTAAATTAAAAGAACCTTTTTACTATCTCAGTTTTCTGAGGTTTTAAGGTGTTTTTGAATGCACCCAAAGTCATCATTACTCAACACAGGCGTGGTATCGGATGTCTTCATGTACACACAGAAAGGTTCCTCAAAGGGTCTTCGGTTAGGGAGGAGGATCTATATGAAGCCTCAAAGATTCATCTGATTTGGTCAAATATAAAAACTGGAACATCAGGCCAAATAATAATGGATTATTCTTAAAAAGTAAGTTTAATATTGCTGACACACACACACACACACACACACAGATTAGCCATATTTCACAGTTACACACCAAGGCTTCGGTATCACCTTGCCCAGTATTCTCTTCTCTACTCGACACCACCAGGGTGAAAACATAATAATAGAAATATAATATATGTATTTACCGAACATACCACCTTCACACTCCTCCTGCTCAGCCCACACACGATGGCAGCGATGGTGCTGACAGAAGGACGACCCAGAGACGATTTCACCGCCGTTTTCTGATGTTTCTGATGCTGATGAAGTCCAACATTTTACTGCTTGCTTCATAAATCATAAAGAAAGGAAAAACGGAAACTGGATTTCTTTGAAAATGTATTTTACAAGAAAGAAAAACAACAGAATCTCCATAAAGAACATTTCTCCCAGTGCCCTCATGTCAAACTGGGGCCTCCATATTGTTTATATATAAGATATCTACACATGTACAACAGCTACAGGCGTATTTCTTCAGGCACCAAGTTACCAAGTCATGCAGCTCTTGTCGAGATTCAAGGAATTGTTGCGACGTCACTGAAAATGGCAGCAGAAGCATTCAGGGGTTAGACGTGTTTATTTTTCCTGACGCAACCGATACCGGGACAGGAAGCATTCAGCGACCTCTGGTTGTGCGAAACTGCGCAGAATTTTTTGCTTTTTACTGGATCTAGCTCTGACGCATGGTTTCATTTTGGAGATTTTTTTACATCATGCATGTAAAAAATCCCCTCCGCGGGTTTGATAAAGGACGTAAATATTACAAGGGAAAATTTTGTGCATGGCAAATCTGCGTTTTGGCGAGAGGAAAGAGACACCGTATTTCAGTGCGTATACCGGACGTCGACACACCGAACCACACCCCGGCGCATCATTTCATAAATAACTCCCCGTCTCACCGCGCCAGCCGGTCCCATTCCCTCGCCCTCCTATCCCAGCGTAGCGGCGGAGCCGGGCCATGCCGTCATGCCTGAGCAGTCAGAGGGAGGCAAGTGGCTGCTTGGCCAGCGCCGCCGTCGACTCTCTAACATGCTCTCTCACCCAGTCATCAGAGAAGATGAGTCATATGTACTGTAAAGGTCATCCATCAAAAAGAGAGAGAGGTAGGGAGGAGAGAGAGAGAGAGAGAGCGAGGGGGGGGCAGAGGGCAAGTGATGGAGGAGGGAGGCGCTAAGTGTTAGCTTTGCGTGTCCATTTTCCTGTCATGAGCAGTAAGTGGGGCCTCTCTTCTTCTTCTCACTCTTACTGGAAGATATCGCACCCCCGCCTAGCCCAGAGTTAGTGGTCCGTATGGTAGCTGTGTACACACACACACACACACACACACACACACACACACACACACTTCAGTCATTAGTTGCCTTATATGCACGGACACGGACTCACAGTGTCAGAGCTTCAACATCAGGCAGATTAAATGGGTATTTCACACACACACTCTCATACACACTCACACACTCACACTCACACACTCACACTCACACACTCTCTCTCGCTGCTCCCTCCCTCCTCAGTCCATGTAGGTCAGATCTGGTCATGTCAGAGGAAAGTGGGAAGCAGGGAACAGGAGTGTTAATGGTTTCTGGAGAGTGTCTGTCTGGACCAAAGCTCTTGATTTGAAACGGCTGGTCTCTCTGGTCGTCTGCAACTGGCTGGTCTCTCTGGTCGTCTGTAAACGACTGGTCTCTCTGGTCGTCTGCAACTGGCTGGTCTCTCTAGTCGTCTGTAACCGTCTGGTCTCTCTGGTCGTCTGTAACTGGCTGGTCTCTCTGGTCGTCTGTAAACGACTGGTCTCTCTGGTCGTCTCTCTGGTCGTCTGTAAACGACTGGTCTCTCTGGTCGTCTGTAACCATCTGGTCTCTCTGGTCGTCTGTAACTGGCTGGTCTCTCTGGTCGTCTGTAAACGACTGGTCTCTCTGGTCGTCTCTCTGGTCGTCTGTAAACGACTGGTCTCTCTGGTCGTCTCTCTGGTCGTCTGTAAACGACTGGTCACTCTGGTCGTCTGTAACTGGCTGGTGTCTCTGGTCGTCTGTAACTGGCTGGTCTCTCTGGTCGTCTGCAACTGGCTGGTCTCTCTGGTCGTCTGTAACTGGCTGGTCTCTCTGGTCGTCTGTAACCGGCTGGTCTCTCTGGTCGTCTGTAACTGGCTGGTCTCTCTGGTCGCCTGTAAACGACTGGTCTCTCTGGTCGTCTCTCTGGTCGTCTGTAAACGACTGGTCTCTCTGGTCGTCTCTCTGGTCGTCTGTAAACGACTGGTCTCTCTGGTCGTCTGTAACTGGCTGGTCTCTCTGGTCGTCTGTAACTGGCTGGTCTCTCTGGTCATCTGCAACTGGCTGGTCTCTCTGGTCGTCTGTAACTGGCTGGTCTCTCTGGTCGTCTGTAACCATCTGGTCTCTCTGGTCGTCTGCAACTGGCTGGTCTCTCTGGTCGTCTGTAACTGGCTGGTCTCTCTGGTCGTCTCTCTGGTCGTCTGTAAACAACTGGTCTATCTGGTCGTCTGTAACTGGCTGGTCTCTCTGGTCGTCTGTAACTGGCTGGTCTCTCTGGTCGTCTGCAACTGGCTGGTCTCTCTGGTCGTCTGTAACTGGCTGGTCTCTCTGGTCGTCTGTAACTGGCTGGTCTCTCTGGTCGTCTGTAACTGGCTGGTCTCTCTGGTCGTCTCTCGGGTCGTCTGTAAACGACTGGTCTCTCTGGTCGTCTGTAACTGGCTGGTATCTCTGGTCGTCTGTAACCGGCTGGTCTCTCTGGTCGTCTCTCTGGTCGTCTGTAAACGACTGGTCTCTCTGGTCGTCTGTAACTGGCTGGTCTCTCTGGTCCTCTGTAACTGGCTGGTCTCTCTGGTCGTCTGCAACTGGCTGGTCTCTCTGGTGGTCTGTAACTGGCTGGTCTCTCTGGTCGTCTGCAACTGGCTGGTCTCTCTGGTGGTCTGTAACCGTCTGGTCTCTCTGGTGGTCTGTAACTGGCTGGTCTCTCTGGTCCTCTGTAACTGGCTGGTCTCTCTGGTCGTCTGTAACTGGCTGGTCTCTCTGGTCGTCTGCAACTGGCTGGTCTCTCTGGTGGTCTGTAACCGTCTGGTCTCTCTGGTGGTCTGTAACTGTCTGGTCTCTCTGGTGGTCTGTAACTGGCTGGTCTCTCTGATGGTCTGTAACTCGCTGGTCTCTCTGGTTGTCTTTCTCCTCGTCCGTGTTCTGAGATCGATAACTTTACCTGAACTGCTCTGATGCGGTGAAGCCCCACCCATCTGCTGCTCCCAGACGCTCAAAACAAACGCTCAGAAATATTAGCAAATACTAGGAGGAAGAGCAGCAGGCCTGTCAGGGAGGTTCTGCATCTGAAGATGGAGGGCTGTTGCCTTTTCCTCCTCCCTCCCTCCCTCCCTCCCTCCTCAGCTCCTCGGCTTGGTGATGCTCGGCTGTGGGAGGTTTGATAGATGGCGTCCCCGGTTTTGGCAGCCTTATCTCCGGTCCCGCCGAGCGATCGTCATCTGCCACTTATCAGCCCTATAAACGCCCCCCAAGCTCCACAGAGGAGGGGAGGGGGGGAGAGGGGAGAAGAGATGGAGGAGAAGGGAGGGGAGAGAAGATGGGAGAGGTGAGGGAGGGGAAAGGAAGGAGGGGAGATGGTGGAGAAGAGTAGAGGAGGGGAAGAGAATGGAGGGAGGAGGGGAGGAAAAGGAGAGATGTGGGGAGAAGTGAGAGGAGAGGTAAGGGAAGGAGGGGAGAGGAGAGGAGAAGAGAGGGAAGGTGAGATAAGAGGAGACGGGAGGAAGAGGGAGGAGGGAGGAGATGGGAAGGAGTGGAGGGGAGAGGGAAGGACAACAGAAACAGGAGAGAAGGTGGAGGGGAGTAAAGGGAGAAGAGGGGGAGGAAAAGGGAGAGTTCCAGTTCCATTTGTGGACTGTTGGGTTGTATGGCCTCCCAGTGGCTGGCAGCAGGAGACTGGCTGTACTGGGAAGCTCCTCTTCAGCTCAGTGTTGGTTTGGATGACGGAGCGTGAGGCGATTGTTTCTGAAATATTCCCTCCAGCAGAGATCCGGTTAATTGATGTGGGTGGTCGGGGTCCGTCCTCCTGCCGGGGTCCCTGGGCCCCCTGGGCCCCCTGGGGTCCTCGGGGTCCCTGGGGTCCCTGGGGTCCCTGGGGTCACATCAGACTAATGGATTGTTTACTAATACCTGTCTTTTAAATGGCACTGAATCAAACGGAGCAGAAGAAGAGCCAAATGTCATCAATTAAACTGCTGAGCAAACAAACACATTGTGGTGGTGAGTAATAAACCCTGATGGGGGGAGGGGGGGGGGGGTGACCCCAGGCCAGG
The DNA here is from genome assembly GCA_034670405.1 of Hoplostethus atlanticus. NCBI lineage: Eukaryota > Metazoa > Chordata > Actinopteri > Trachichthyiformes > Trachichthyidae > Hoplostethus > Hoplostethus atlanticus. The sequence continues at coordinate 169,284 of JAXDDX010000075.1, read as the reverse complement.
TTTCTGCAGGTGATCCAACGTGGTTTACATCTAATTGTTCGCTGTTATGGAAAATAATAATTCAGTGTGCTTCCTGTGGAATTGGAAATATCAAATCTGCATCAGGTGATGAAATATTAACTGAAAGTCTGGAGGCAGCGGACCGGCCGCCTCCTGAGGGCAGGGGGCGCCAAACCTCGGGGGGAATTCGGACGGTGAACGCGGCTTACGCAAAGAGGCTGATCCTGGAAACCCACCGGTGTCTGAGACCAAGACGACTCGGAGAAGGAAATCGAACTCAAAACTTTAAACTCAAGACGCAAATAAATACATGAACATCACGAGACCATCGCGGAGAAGCAAATATATCTCTAAACATAAAGGACCAGTCTGTAAACGTCTTATCTTGTCGTCACCAAGGACTTACATTACATTTAGCTACTAGCCTTTAGAAAGTTCCATGAATTGTTTTACATCAATTGTAGAAGAGAAGGTGTCAATTTTTATACAGCAATTTTTGCCCTAAGTGAATATTTGCCCTTCCTGTATCACCTCCATCTGTCTATCTAGCACAACGTTGCTATTGGATTAAATGGTGTCTCCATCTTTGTCTCTCAGCCTCACTGTGGTGTTCCTCACTGTGGTGTTCTTCACTGTGGTGTTCCTCACTGTGGTGTTCCTCACTGTGGTGTTCTTCACTGTGGTGTTCCTCACTGTGGTGTTCCTCACTGTGGTGTTCCTCACTGTAATGTTCCTCACTGTGGTGTTCCTCACTGTGGTGTTCCTCACTGTGGTGTTCTTCACTGTGGTGTTCCTCACTGTGGTGTTCTTCACTGTGGTGTTCCTCACTGTGGTGTTCTTCACTGTGGTGTTCCTCACTGTGGTGTTCCTCACTGTAATGTTCCTCACTGTGGTGTTCCTCACTGTGGTGTTCTTCACTGTGGTGTTCCTCACTGTGGTGTTCCTCACTGTGGTGTTCTTCACTGTGGTGTTCCTCACTGTGGTGTTCCTCACTGTAGTGTTCCTCACTGTGGTGTTCCTCACTGTGGTGTTCATCACTGTGGTGTTCCTCACTGTAATGTTCCTCACTGTGGTGTTCTTCACTGTGGTGTTCTTCACTGTGGTGTTCCTCACTTTGGTGTTCTTCACTGTGGTGTTCTTCACTGTAGTGTTCCTCACTGTAGTGTTCTTCACTGTGGTGTTCTTCACTGTGGCGTTCTTCACTGTGGTGTTCTTCACTGTAGTGTTCCTCACTGTGGTGTTCCTCACTGTGGTGTTCCTCACTGTGGTGTTCTTCACTGTGGTGTTCCTCACTGTGGTGTTCCTCACTGTGGTGTTCTTCACTGTGGTGTTCCTCACTGTGGTGTTCCTCACTGTGGTGTTCTTCACTGTGGTGTTCCTCACTGTGGTGTTCTTCACTGTGGTGTTCTTCACTGTGATGTTCCTCACTGTGGTGTTCTTCACTGTGGTGTTCTTCACTGTAGTGTTCTTCACTGTGGTGTTCTTCACTGTGGTGTTCTTCACTGTAGTGTTCTTCACTGTGGTGTTCCTCACTGTGGTGTTCCTCACTGTGGTGTTCTTCACTGTGGTGTTCCTCACTGCTCTTCCCAGAGATCACCTGTCAATCAAACAGTGTGTCCAGTACTGTGACGTCTTTCTCCTTGGATTTCCTGTTGATGGAGTTTGAGTTCCTGTAGGTGGCGCTCTTTTCTTTGTCTGTTCAGCCATGGTGGCTATCGCTGCTCATGCTAACTACCCAGTTCTTCTTCTGTTGATACGTAAAACGCATCACTTCCTGTCTCCACTGTTTCTCCCTACCTGACTCCGGGTGTTGAGAAGCTTCCTGATGGTTGAGGTTGATGATGTTGAGTTGTAGAGATCAGAGAGAGAACATGATTCAGGATCCTAACATTCCTCTCTACTGTCTGATGACAAGAAGCTCTGAGTTGCAGGTGAGACAGCCCAGTGATGGAGGGATGCTCTCTTGCTCTTTCTCCATCTTTTTCTCTCTCTCTCCCGTTTCCCTCTTTCTCTCCTCCTCTCTCTTCCAGCACGCCATCTTTCCCTGTCCATCTCTGTCTTTCTCTTGTCTTCTTTCTCTTTTTCTCTCCTCCCCTCTCCTTTAATGTCTTTCCCTCTCCTCCTCCTCCTCCTTTGTCTTTCTCTGTCTCCCCCTTTTGTTCCTTTCTGTTCCCCATACCTTGTTCTTTCACTTATTTTTTCTCTCTTCCTCTCCTCCTCTCTCTTTTCTTCTTCTCCTCCTCTCTCTGAATCCCCGATTCCCTCCTCTTTCCATCTTTCTCTCTCCTCCTCTCTCTCCGTCTCCCTCTCTCTCTTTCTTTCCATCTTTCTCTCTGCCTTCTTTCTGCCTATCCCTCATCTCTCCATCTTTTTCAATTTCTATATCTTCCTCACCTCCTCCTTCTCTCCTCCTCTGTCCCCCATCTATCCATATTTCATATTTCTCCCTCACCTCTTCTTTCTCTCTTCACCCTCCTCTCTACCTCCCTCTGTCTCCTTCTCCTCCTCTCTTCCACCCCCCCCCCATCTCTCTCCCTCCCTCCATTGAGAGGTAATGGTCTCTCGTCCCCCAGGTGGCTCTGGATGTAATTTCGGCCCCCTGCATTTCAATGTAATTACACATGGCATTGTCATCATGACCCCCCCCCCCCCCATACACACACACACATCATCCTACATCACTCCAGGCCATAACACCCGGGGGGGGTGGGGGGGGGGTGGGCTGAAGGCTGAAAAGTTGATATCAGAAATCAAATTAATGCAAGTGAGAGTGAAACATATCTAATTAAGACGGTTTGAAAAATGACACGGCTCTCAGACCTGACAGAAACACTCGGAGACTTGATGTCCATCATGAGGTGAACAGTACATTTACAATATATATGAACTGAATTTCTTTATTTATTTTATTGTTTAACGTTTTAGTGAGAAAATTCAGTTTCATCAGTCAATTTCTGTTAAGTGTAGAAGATTTTAGATGTAAAAGTTCCTCCAAGTTAGTTGACAAGTCCTCTAGTCTCATCTTCAGTCTTTAAATGTTGTTTCTGTTCCGTAATGATCGTTTCTGTTTTCATCTAGAAACAAGTTTCAATATCTTGGAATCAAGCAGGTCACTCACTAGTAGCATGAGATGACCGTTGATTCAGGAAGTGACATCACGTCTCCCCAGATTGATTCAGTTGTTTAAAGAAACATGAGACTCAGATGTGATGATTCATTGCGATGGGTTTTGTTTGCGGTGCATCATTTTGTTCGTTCGAGTGCCGACGTGTTGGACGGTCGACGCCTCATGTTGGAACAAAACTGCTCAGGTGTTTTTCCGGTTCTGCACCTGAAATGAGTTTCCTCAGTGAAAGAAATGGCAAAATTATTACTTCTCATCGCTGTTGGCTTTTCTTTATTATCTGCAAGACTTTCTTTTTTTTCTGCTGGCTTTTCTTTATTATCTGCGAGACACACAGTAATATGTTTGGGAGCATCAGACCACATCTTGCGGGGCGCAGAAAAAACAGACAGCGATATATTTTAATTTGCCCAGGGATCCCCGCTATCAGGATCAAGTAATGTGATTACATCCCTGTTCGGTGTCACCATACTGATGGGGCCGCGCTGCGCTCTGCCCCCTCTTTTTGAAGGATGGTTGTTGTTTTCTCCTCATTATACGGGTCCTGAAATGTACCCGGGAGGGTGAGGGAGAGGCATGGAGGTTGGGTTGGGGGGCGAGGGGGGGTGGTGGTTGAAATAACGACCCCTCGGTGCTGCAAAAGCATCCATTCTGTTCGTCCAGGACTCGTGGAGCCGGCCAGGGCCTTTCCCTTTTGTCAACAGTGAAAAATGAAGCATTTCTGAATCCCCGGCACTCGCTGTGTTTCCCTCTAGGCGCCTCAGTTACATTGAGTTAACATAAAGCAAAATTCAGGACAGGGGCGGCCCGGGTGACAAATGAAGCGCCTCTGTGTGTTTTGGAGGGAAAATAAAGGGGCCCCTTTTCGCAGAATGAGATTCGGTCCTCGTTACTTCCTTCGGGCCCAATTTCTTTTCCCAGCCCAAACGCATTCGAGAGGTGAGAGCAACCGCACAATGTCAGCGGGAATATTCTGGAAATGGAAAGTAGAAAAAGCTGAATAATCTGGATGTAGATCATTTTCCTTCATCTCGCTCTCGTTCTGGAGTCCGTTCGGTGCTTCATTTCTATTCCTACGTTGTCACATTATGCCTCATTTTCACAGTCGTGCTAAAAGAAAAGCCGTCGGTCGGCCCGATCTGGGCGCCCGGTCCGCTGCAGGTCCTTAAAAATGGATCCAATTTGTGTTTTGGAGGGAAAGCTTGCTGGGGTACAAATGAGGCGGCTCGGCGTGTCTGCTGGCGAGTGGCGGGCGAGTGGCGCTCTCCTCGCTCTCTCCGACTTGGACTCATTTGCAGTCTGCAGGAAGAGGAGAGGAATGGATGGTCCGGATAGCTCTTGGCTACATGTCGGAGAGAGGCCGCACCGCTCCGGCGTTGGGAGGTCCAAAGACTCGCCGGCTAATTAGAGGGAGCTCGCCACCTGTGATGTAGTCACACTCGCTGGCCGCCGCGGCGAAACCAGGCAGGCGCCCTTGTTGCTGTGGAGTTTTCTGATTCCCTCCCAAGGAAAATCATGTTGAGCGCCTTCATGTTTGTTTGTGTTTGGGTACACATCAAGCTTTTTTTTCCCCCCTCTGATTCTGTATCAGTGATTTAATGTGTGTTTGCATGCGTGCACGTGTGTGCGTGTGCACGTGGGCGCCTGTGCGTGCAGATGCGTGTGCGAGTCTGTCAATTAGGCTTCCCCCGCAGAAGCGACTGAAATGGGTTTTGCCTTGCCAATTACCAAAAGGCACTTCAGGCAACAAAGTCTTTAGTTGTGCGACGGCGTCCAGTCCCAAAGTCGTCTGCCGTTTACGATCGCCGCCTCGTTTGAACTTAATAATCCTTTAAAATGTTCTTGGGAAATCAATGCATTTGCACCAGTACGAGCTTCGTTCCACAGTGAGGTATCCACCGTCACAACATTGACACGTACTGGAACAGAAGGATTGATGGCATTAAACTGAAACAAATGACGGTGGTAACTTACACAGTAACACGTTGTTTGTATTTTCAAGACTCTGATCAACACTAGAGGGGCCGGTGGGTTTTGAGGGAATAACGAACGTCAAACCAAGGGGGTAAATACATTTGGAGCTACTATTTCCTTGAAAAGTGGGTCTGGGAAAAGACATGGAGGGACAATTTGAAAGCTGATATTCACCTTTCTGGTGTTAACGGGTAATGCAATCAAAGTGAGGTCATTTCGGGGCAGCAGGGTGGTGAAGTGGTTGCAGAGACCAACCACAGCCGATGTCTCCATATTCAGACGTATTCTTTGCAAAACTGACTACATGCAAACTCTTTGAACTCGAATTCTTGAAATGCTCTCAGAAGCAACGTGACAAACCGACTCAGCTTCTATCTCGTGAGCTGGAGCCGAGCCCCTAGTCGCTACCTGCTGACAGCACTATTAAGACGTGTCGGCTGACTTGGCGACCGCCGACGAGGTGTTCGTACGTCTCTGTCTCGGGGGCCGGATGCCAACAAGCCAGCAACTCTTCAGAACGACCTCATTCCAGTGTAATGGATTACATGTACACAAAATACTGTTGTAGTACTTCCCTTTACATGATGTACTCCCAAGGGGTGCAACAACACAACTAAAAAGTGTATTGTCTGTACTTGTGAGTACATTGTGTATTAGGGAGATGTAGAAGTACTAACATATATTTGTGTGTACATGCAATACTTTCCCATAGGTGAACTCTCTGGAGTAAGGGCGTTGTGAAGAGGTACTCTGTGGCGTTTGAGGCCCGTGGTTACACAAGACTTGGCATAAATTGAGTGGCGAATTATGCCCTGACAGATTGAAAGACTAATTAGAAAAGCTATGGGTGAGTTTGAGGACCACGGCGGAGTCAAGGCTGCATATCCTTCATCTGCCTGGTGTGTCAACAAAAGGAGGCTCTCTCGCTCTCTCTCTCTCTCTCTCTCTCTCTCTCTCTCCACACCGGTGTATTCAGATGCAAAGCAAAGGGAATGTAATTATGTGTCCTTTCTGTTTTTCATAGCATTTCGTTCTGGCTTTAATATTTGCTCCTCCGTGAATTTCAATTGTAGCCCCCCCCCCCAAGTGTTTCCTTTCAAGGGGATAGAAAGAGGCCTGTGTGAGGTTTAATTCTATTTGTGTGGAAATTTGCTGTAATATTTGCCTGGCAGCAGGTGAGGTTGAAAATTCATATTTCAGAAAGTGAAGACACGCGCCACAGTAATAGCTCATTTAGTTCTGGGCCGCCAGAATTTACTGTTGAGCCCTCTGGAAGTGTTGTTGGTCTAATTCACCCAATCATCTGTGACTGGGAAGTGCCCACATGATAACCCCAATGATAGACCGACTTCCACCCCCTTCTCTGCTAAAATCCAAGTCAGCCTGAGTTTAATAGCCTAGTTGCACTAGGTCCTGTAGAATTATCCTACCCTCAGGCTTTCAAACTAAATGGGAATATAGATAGAAAACACAAAAATTAAATATATAAAATATAGAACATTCTATTAACGCTGCACTAAGCAACATTTCTATGTAGAAATACGTCCATCTTACAGTCTAAATCACAAATTGGGGCTCTCATCCTCCCTAATAGAGACAACACTCTGGCGTCAGTAAATCTTACGAGTGAAATCCAAAAGTGTCTCTTAAACAGTGAGCGAGCGATGGCTGAACCTCTTCACCACCTCCACTAAGAAGAAGAAGAAGAAGAAGAAGACATTTAGGCTTCTATCACCTTACAGCTTTTCTGAGTAATGAAGTCCTCCAAACCTAAATTCAAAGATTTATCTCCCGCTGCCACTGGGGGGCGGTAAAGTGTGAAGTTGACTAGTGCAGCATTTATTTTGCACACTTGTAATTTCCTTGTTGGCGATACAGGACGTATCAGAGACCTCTGCATGGATGTTTCATATCCTGAATACGTTTTGGCAGTTCAAATCGCTTTCATTCTCAAGGTGGATTATTGAGTAGTTGTACCTTCATGTTTAAATCAGACGATGCAGGGCCTTTTGAAACATCTTAATACTTTTTATTTTCAGAATGTATTTCACTGGATCATTTTACAGGATTAAAGGATTTTTAAGGTTCTGTTTTACACTGATGTGCATGTTTGTGTATTTCTGAAATTTCCTCCATGAACCATGGAACCTTTCAAATGAGGTAGATGTGAGTTATAAGGTAGGTTATAAAACGTTGGATTCATGATGTTTTTCAGTGAAACAACCTCCATTTGCGAGGCGTTTGGATTAATGAGGTTCTGGTTCTGTTGTACATACTGTGCTGGTGTGTTTAAAGCTCAGGAGGCAGGAGGAAGCATTGATTTTCTGTGACTCAGTCAAGCGCACAGTTTAAAAGCTGGTTTTGCTGAATTCATACCATTGATTAATGGTAGCTACTGTACACACATGGCTGCATACTGCACATTACTGTGGACACTAGGGATTAATCAAACTGTGAGTTTTATTCAGTTTAAACTGTACTTAACAAGGATGTTGCAATGCACGGAAGGTACATATATGTAAACCGTATAGCTCCTGTCACAGACAAATACTGTATCTCTTCTTTTATCCCTTCAATTATTAACTCTTGTTTTATCTGTTTTTAGGTTGTTAGTTTAGTGTAAAGCACTTTGTGACCATCCTGTTTGTTAAAACTGACTTGACTGTTTCTGATTCTCCAGATGTAGACAGGGAGAGTATTCCTCTGAGGTTTGGGCCAATAAAAGCAAAATCTATTTGGAGATATTGATATTTGAGTGAGATAGTGATGTGCTGACCCGCTCTGTTCTCTTCTTCTTCTTCTTCTTCTTCTTCTCTACCGTAGTTCAACAGAAGGAGGCTCTGGAGAAGGAGGCCAAGGTCAGCATCCTGGAGGCTGGGGTCACCGATGTAAGTACCGGTGCTTCAGTTAACACTATTCTACATTTAAATTAAAATGACATTTCACATGATGATAATAATAATAATAATAATAATAATAATAATAATAATAATAGAGTTAATTCCCAGTAATTCTGTAATAGACCAGAATCAGAATCACCGTATTTGTTGACAAGTAGAATAAATGTTGAGGAACTGATTCCAAAACGAGATATTCACTTTTAAAGACAAAATGATACTGACAACCCAGGAGCCCCGAGCTGAGGACCGGCTCCTAAAATGCATTTTGTGGTCCTCAAGTGTATATTTATATATATTTATATTTTCATTCCCCACCGCTCTGCTTGTGAAACAGGGTTTGGTTGACATCTACAAACAACTGCAAAGAAATAAAACTTTCTCAAAATGATGATACAGAAACTGTTTGGAACCAGGCAGGAATAAAACCTGGCTTGGTATCTCCTGAGACTCCTGAGATATCCTGAGGGGATAACTGGTTTGGTTTGGTTAGAACAGCCGATTAGCACTGTCGGGGTTGCGCCAAAAAACGATCAATTAGGGATGTCCCTGATAATTGATCAGGAAACGTGGCATGTGTGGAGGTGTGTTTGAGTCGTGGGCGGGTAGACAGATGACGTTCGTCAGATGGAGTAATGCTGGTGTGTGTGAGAGGAAACTGAAGGGGGCCCCGGAGACACCTCCCGTGCACAGGACCCATAATTCCTAGCTACGCCCCTGTTGATGACGGGTTTAGTACGCTGTTACTACGTTGTGATCTACTGACAACCAGGCCGAGAGCAGATTCCTCCTGAACACAGTCGCTTTTTGTTTCACGCGAAATATCCAAACGACTCGACAAAACAAGTCACAAATGGCCGTTACATGTTACGTCTCTGGCGTTTGGCGCCCACCTCGTTACCTGCCACATCTCTCTTCCTCCCTCCCTCTCGCTCTTTCATCTCTTAGCATTGCTATTCTCCACCATCTCTGTGGTAAATAGACTGCTGAGCGTCTGCGCTCACCTATTGATTCAGGAGTTAGTCTGTACCGATGACGGCATGCCATTCACCACGCTTATCAAACTGGCAGCAACGAGGCGCGAGAGGGAGGGAGAGAGAGAGAGAGAGAGAGAGAGACGGTAGAAATGGATGTAAAAGGAGGAGGAGGGGAGCAAGGGGAGGGGAAAAGCGAGAGTGTCGGGGGAGGGGGGGTTATTGAGGAGGATCAATACCTGGCTGCAAACAGGAGCCAATTATGGCCAATCGAACCTCTGTTGTAAGAGAGGGGAGCGAGAGAGAGAGAAAATCCCTCCATCACAGGGCTGAGGAATAGGAAACCAGTCGGGGCGTCTCACCCTGCAACGAAACATCCATCAAACTCCATGCAACTCAGGGCTTATTGTCATCATACACTGGGAATATGAATATTAGTGTCCTATAACAGCTGACAAGTTAAAAAAACTTTTTAAAAAAACAACATTTATGTGGAAATGTAAAAAGTTTCTCTTGAATGAGGAAAAGAAATATAGAACATAAGACTATTCGGGTCTATCGTAGCTTCCAAAGGTTTGTTTTTGAGGAATGGAGAAATAAATGCTTATTTTCTCATTGACACCTTCGTATTTTTGAAATCAAGATGAAACTTTATCGATCCCCACGGGGAAATTATCTACTAGATTTCATCAGGGGGAAAAAAGAAAAATAGAATATAATCATAAAAATAGAAAATAAAATAAGCAATAAAAACAGTAAAAATAATAAACAAATAAAAAACAAAACAATAAAGCAATAAAATAGAACATAAATTACTGTGGCGTTATATAAGCTTGCTGCTGTATGAGGGACGTAACGGGAGGATGTTTTAAAGAGTTTAAAATGCATCTGTTCATGTCTGAGGAATGAAGGACTTGTCTCATGACTTGTCCCATTGACACGCTGTGTGTTTTTGAATTAAATAATGGGTCTTTTCTAGCAGGTCCAAGGACCCGAAGGACCCGAAGGTCACCAAACTCATTGCATTTGCTGTTCAGATTGGTCCGGCTGCCGTCACCGTCACTCTCTTCTCTCTTGTTGTCGTATTTATCCCGGTCAGGTGATGTACTAATAATGGCTCAGAAAGGCTGCAGGCTGGCCAGAGTGCTTAGAGAAACTGTTGCGTAACGAAAAGGTCACAGGGTTGACCCCAGAAGATAAAAAGAGAGAGAGGTCTGCACACAAAACAAAGACTGGGATAGGGGCACCAACACTGACGTGCTCAAACCGTCTGAAATGTTTTGCGATTTTCAGTTTCATGCACCTTCAGCGCATTGCTGTTAGATTTCCACAGGATTGATCCTCCACAACAGCCATTGTGTCCACCAACAGTCATATATCCTATTAAAGTGCCCTTGAGCAAGACCCTGAACCCCCAACCGCTCGCTCTCTGTAAGACGCTCTGGATAACAGCATCAGCTCAATACCTCACAATGTCAAATGTGAACGACAGCAACATGGCTCCATTGAAAACATTTTCACATCCCAGGTTTGCTGAGGAATTGAGACTACAGTTTCCCATTCGTCATGGTCAGCTTCTCTATTTTGCATTCAGGGAAAAAGAGACCGATGATTTGTTGAGCATAGGTTTCATTTTGTAGGCGTGATATGAAAAAGACCCAGGCAGCTCAGACAGGCAGCTTGGTGGCCTGGTGGTTAAAGGTCCGTGGTTGAAAACGTAAAGGTTCATTCCCTGCAGCAGCCAAACCGTGACCTTCAACAGCCAAGATGTCCTACCGACGTGTCCTTGGGATGACTGTGCTGGAGAGCTTCAGTGATGTAGGCTGCTCAACTTGCTGATGTTGGACGAGGAACAGTGGCTAAGGTGATATTGGCATGGAAGTCTGTGGGAAAGACTTCATAACTGTAGATGGAAGTGCATACTCCTTGACCGTGACGTTTGTGTTCAGGTTTGAGATCCAAACAGACGAGTACCTCTGAATCAACTGACTGGAAATGACAATCTAGGGCAGGAGGCAGGCAGTATCACAGAGGAATACTATGGTTTCTACTGTTGGCGTGACAATACATTTCATGTGGGTTGAATCCTCCATTAAAGGTGCGATGTGAAGCATTTTAAACATCAATATATCAGTGTCAAATTAATATGGCTACCTTGGTATATTTACTGTAAACAAATGAGACCATGGTGGAGACGATTGGTAGCCTCTATCTCACACCAGTGGTATTGTTACTAGTGTTTCTCCACATTAAGACTACATTTCCCATAAGCCCCGTTGCTTCCTGTCCCCCCTCCCTGGCGTCTTTGTCTTTCCTGAAGAGGATCAACATGTTGAAGTGATTTCTCCATCTTCCTTTCTCTCCTTCCTCCATCTGCCGTCTCCAGAAACTCTTTATCTTTAGCTCCGTTAGCGCTGGAAGAACAGCGCCCTCTTCCTGTTTGGTGCCGTAAAGCAATCCAGCAGATTTCCCTCCAAATCGACCCGGTGGACACAATGTAGAATGAGAGTAGAGGCTGGTAGAGGCTGGTAGAGGCTGGTAGAGGCTGACAGGCTGGTAGAGGCTGACAGGCTGGTAGAGGCTGACACGGTGGTAGAGGCTGGTAGAGGCTGACAGGCTGGTAGAGGCTGACAGGCTGACAGGCTGACAGGCTGGTAGAGGCTGACAGGCTGACAGGCTGACAGGCTGGTAGAGGCTGACAGGCTGGTAGAGGCTGACAGGCTGGTAGAGGCTGACAGGCTGACAGGCTGACAGGCTGGTAGAGGCTGACAGGCTGGTAGAGGCTGACAGGCTGCTGGTGGTAGTCTGGTTAGTTTACGGTAACTAAACTAATGTCTTAATATTGATGTGTTAAAGATTCATTCATGTTAAAATGCTACATGTAGCACCTTTAATGGAAAAATAAGCAATGACAAGTATAACAAGCAAGTGCATTTGACATGTTTTGGCGATCTAGACTGTATGTATACTGTCCTGCTCATATGCAGGTGCATGGTTGATGATGTAGGCGGCGTGGTTGGTGCTCCATCAATTATACTGGTGTACCTTGTAGTCCTCTGCTGTAGTCAAGCCATATTTCCAACCCATTTCCTGCCAAAGTCTTGTTTAGTTTATTTGAGCAGTGTTAAAACAGACAGAAGCGAAGTGATAAAAACAGGAGCCAATTTAAATTCACAAGTTGACAAATTAGTCAACAACCGTTTCCTCACAACTACAGCATCACAACTCCTATTATCTGTTCATGACCCTACAAAGGCAAACAGCAGTAACTACGGTTTGTGTTTTAAAGGTCAGAGGTCATCACCAGGGTTTAGACCACATATCAACGGTCCAACCATACTGTTGTTGCTAGATTATTTTTCCCAGTTTCACTCCACACACAGCCACTGCTCTGCGATACTTTACAAGCCTCTGTCACACTCTCAACCGTCTTCGTTAAGACTCTTCTATGAAGCTTCATATGACACACTACATGACTTCAGGCGTCCTCCAGGCTCCTGCAGTCCTGCCGCCGCTACGTCACACGGCTTCGCGGTTGAAGTCGGGCTCACCGAGGTCACGCAGAACTGTTGTTTCCACCCTCAGACACGCATCCAATTAAGAGAATGTGTGTGTGTGTGTGTGTGTGGGGAGGGAGGTAAGAGATAAGGTTGCTGTGGTAGCAACCAGATTATAATTGTCCTGGAGTGGCACTAATCCCCCTCCACCCTGGCCGGCTTTGTTCACCGCAAATCAAAGCACTTCCAATCTGTCCGTCTGAAACAGCGCTTTGGAGGGACGGACAGAAGGAGGGAAGGAGCTAATGAATGAAAAGAAATACTAAACGCAGCCAGTACATACGAACACAAGCAGGCCGGCATGCACAAACACTTTGAATTGATTGAAAATACACTACAGAAACTACTGGTTTTGTGGAAATCGCCTCGTTGGTCGACTTATCTTGTCCATGTTATGATAGGAGAACCACCAAAATCATCTCCGGTGTCTCTGGTAGATTTCTCTGTCTAGTGCACATGCTAACACCTTAGCATTCCCTAAATTAAGTGCCCAAAGGCAACTAGCACTACCTAACGTAAGAGGATGGACCTTGTAGTATCCAGAGTTGGTGTTGTTTTTTTTCCCAATCCTCTCATCACATAAAGGGGAAGTTGACCAACAAGCCAATTTCCCAAAAAGTCAGTTTTTGCGTCATTGAGTCCCAGTGGTGTGCAGGTTAGTTCCTCTCTGGTTGAAGGTGCTGCTGTCGTGTTTGGTTGGAATGAAAACCTCCATACTCTTGGGCCTCAATGGCGCCTGGTTGAGCACTATTGGACTAAATCCTGCATGCAGCTCTAAGAAGATGTAGGATTTGGGGGCTGCGTTAGCGCTTTGGTGGCTAGTCGGTGAACTTAGATTGTGCCGGTGATGCCTTCATTCACCACAGCAGCTCCAAAAACAACATGACATACAGTATCTTGGAGTATTTTATCCTTACTGTACCATAGATGTTTTACCCTGCAGGGCCGGCGCCCCCTATAGGCTGAATAAGCAAATGCCTAGGGCCTCACAAATCCTTTAATTTGTGTCTTTATTGCTTGATGGTGGGTAGGATTTATCTCAAAAGGGGGCCTCCGCAGGAAATGTTGACCAGAGCCTCCAGCAGCGTAGAGCCGGCCCTGTTACCCTGTATACATTTTGAGCTACCCCGGGACTGGAACCCCCAACCCTGCCAACGATAACGCCTTGCTCTACCTTGAGCCACAGCATTGTTTTAATACTGGCGAATGGCTTAGTTTATGATTTTATTGCACAAAAAACGAAGAGCACATTCCAGTCTGTGGTTTGGGCGAGGAAGGCAGAGTGATAGCGTCCCTCTTAATGACAGTATTGTTGTTTACACCGATTCTGCTGCTGCTGAAAACAGAGCGGGTTTGAATGAGAATATTCATGAAGGGGAGAGAAGATTTCAGCGGATCAAGGTTGTCTGTTTACCACAGCGTGCTATTCCACAAAGAGAAAAAATATCAAGGATCGTAACAATGGTGTGTGTGTGCGCGCTTGTATACATGCATGCAGTACGTGTCTGTGTGTGAGTGAAAGTGCATATATGTGTGTCTACATGTGTGTGAGTTTGTACAATCATGCATCCATGAGAGAGACGGGAAATCTGCATCTTCTGCTATAGATATTCAAATGGCTCCATGCGAAAAATTGAATGAAGTGGCCTTGAAGTGCTGGCTCTTCCTTCTCTCTGGCCGAGACACGGCATCCAAATGGCCTTTGATATGGTAATGACAGCTCACCGAGGGTGCCTTAGGGCCAGATGCATGCTGGGATCGCACCAGAGGTGTCCAGCACATTGCATGCTCTTCCTGGTTGTGGAAGAGATTTTGCTTGTCAACAGTAATAAATCGGGTTAGACCAATAGATTAGTGTGGTCTTTTATTAAATATTGGATATTGACCAGTCATGTCTTCCACAGAGCACAGATACATTAAAACAATCTGAACCTGCATTTTCCGTTGCAGATTACATTCATCCATTTAATCGATCAATTATTTCTCATACCATTGAATAGGGGGGGGCGTCAACCTGCCTTAAAGAGCTGCTAACATTTCATCAGTCTGGTCAATGGAGTCTTAGTGTCCATGATGATCTAGCTGCTGTTTCAGAGGCTTTTCACCCTGATGAGTATAAAACCCTGAAATCCTGAACAATATCAAATGTCAGAGATACAGATAAAGAAACCTCTGAACAATTCTCCAACTTGCTGTTACATCATTCCTATCACTGAGGTTTTAAGTTAAATTGACATCTTGACCAAACAAACATGACCTTAGATAGATTAGATTTGGACTCAAGTCTCTATCTCCGTTAGTTTCATAGTTATGGATAAAAACAATAACCGTCTAATGGTGGAAATCTTTGACCCAATGCCGATCTGTCCACCAAATTTCAGTGAAATCTGTTGATGTGTTTTTGAGATCCTGCTGACAGACAAACTAACATAACATAACATAACATAACATGACATGACATGACATGACATATAACATAGCAACATATAACATAACATAACATAACATGACATATAACATAACAACAACATAACATAACAACATATCATAACATAACATAACATAACATATATCACATCGTATCATAACATAACATAACATATTATAACATAACATATATCACATCATAACATAACATAACAACATATAACATAACATATCATAACATAACAATATATTATAACATAACATATATCATAACATAACATATTATAACATAACATATCATAACATAACAACATATTATAACATAACAACATATAACATAACATATAACATAGCATAACATATTATAACATAACATAACATATAACATAACATATAACATAGCATAACATATTCTAACATAACATATTATAACATAACATATTATAACATATAACATAACATAACATATTATAACATAACATAACATATTATAACAACATAACATAACATATAACATAACATATAACAGCATAACATATTATAACATAATATATTATAACATAGCATAACATATAACATAACATAACATATTATAACAGCATAACATATTATAACATAGCATAACATATAACATAACATATTATAACATAACATAACATATAACAACATAACATAACATATAACATAACATATTATAACATAGCATAACATATTATAACATAACATATTATAACATAGCATAACATATTATAACATAACATATTATAACAGAACATAACATATTATAACATATAACATAACATAACATATTATAACATAACATAACATATTATAACAACATAACATAACATAACATATAACATAACATATTATAACATAGCATAACATATTATAACATAACATATTATAACAGAACATATTATAACAGAACATAACAGAACATATTATAACAGAACATAACATATTATAACATGACATATCATAACATAACATATTATAACACATAACATAACAGCAACAGTATTGGCTTTCAAAACCCTTATTGATTGACATCCTTACATGTGGTTTTCTGATACCTAGACATCCTGCTCCGTCTTTTTGTTTCGCCCACTTACTCTCTCCCTCTCTCTCTCTCTCTCTCTCTGTCTCATCTCTCTATCAAGCATCAGTTAGTTGAAGCCAAAACTGATTTGGCTTTCATGTGATTTGATTTGATGAAGTGAACATTCCTCACCATACAGTACCTACTGCGATGCCCATACAGCTGCAGGTCATGGTCCACAGTATTTGAGCCTGATGTTGAACTCCTCTCTCCAATAAGTAGAGTTATATTTCCAGAACAAGAGAGCCGCTATTTGAAGCCTTGGCTGGACGTGATGCTGTAGGTAGTGGATGCCAGCAGGACTCTTCTCAGGTGCTTGTTAGAGAGGAAGAACAGTCCACACCATTTAGGTTTCCTACCACACGCTGAGAGGCTTCAGACTCGTTTCATGTTTTCTTTTATCTTTGTATATTAGTTTATGGAAACAGCAGCAAAAACACACATTAGAGCCAACCCAGGAGCCCACCGCGCGCTGCAACACATTTTGTTGCAAATATGAAAGAGGTCTTTTAAGACCTTTACTTACAAAATAGTAATAATGTCTGAAAAGTACAAAACAGCTTGGAGGATACAACCATGTGTTTTCTGCCACTCTTGAATAATGGATATCAAAAAGCAATAACCAACAAACAGAAAAACCTTCTATCCCAGAATGTCAACTTTTCAGGAACTAATCCTTGTTGTACTTGACGACCAAGAAGCTTTTTGTCATCCAACGATCAGAGGATGTTTTCTATTACGCTACGATGCAGTCCTTCAAGGTAAAACATGCAAATCACCAAAACCGGAGGTAAGAAATTGACTGTGAAATGTTTTATGTTCCAATATGGACGTACAGAACATTTGGAATGAAATCATTCATCTAAACCAGAGATGGCATGAACTCCTTTGACAATACAAAGTCTTAAATCTGCACAAGGCAAGATTGTTATGTCACGATACTCACATCTAACCCATCAGCCTAGACCATGACATGAGGCTACAACAGAGAAGAGCATCACCACCACTAACGGAGACGCTGGAGATTCACCCTGTTTACTTTAACACCTTGGTGTAATCATGGCCAGTGGTATTGTTAGTGTTAGTGTTTCTCCAAATTAAGACCACATTTCCCATAAACCCTGTTGCTTCCTGTCACAAACACGACTTGTACTTGCCCCCCCATTCCTCTTTGGCATCGCTCCACACGCACACACATTTTGAAGAGGTTTTCTCTTTCGCGTTACTTAAGAGGAAGCCTCCATCTACCTTTCACTCCTCCACCGCTTGCCGTTTAGAGAAACTGAAAGCTTTAGCTGTTATTGAAGCGTAGAGGCCGGTGGAGGCTGCCAAGCCTCTCAGCGACGGTCTCCTTTGATTACGGTAAATTAAACTAATGTCTCAAAATGAATGTGGTGATGATGTATTGATGAAAATTGCTCACATAGTACCTTGAAGTTGGAAAGTATTCTTCCTTGTTATTACACTGTCACCCTGGCTCAGCATCTCGGTGTTCAGCCGAGTCGACCTTGTACCTGGGATGGATTATTCCCTGTGCTGTACTTAGTACACATTGTTCTGACTGTGAGGTTCACCTCCGCCGACTGGCAGGCTACTTACCGGGGCTGTGGACCCCCGCTGGGCTCCCTGGCAAACAGCATGGCACTCCAGACAGCTGGCATACAAGGCTAACCCCTCTCTTTTCCCCAGGCACTAAATGCACTATTAGGTACAGATGAGGTCACCCAGAAAGAGGGAGGACAACGAGAGCTTCATCTCCTGAACCTCTCAGCAGAATGCATTCCCGAGAGTCTCTGCTACAGTGAACGAGGTGCCGCAGAGTGTCTGTGTAAGGACAACAGCATCAAGCCCACAGTATTATACACCTGAAGACCTGATCTGGTGTCAGCTGGACCTGAATACTGAGCTGTAATTTAGATTGGACATGCAGCAACGCTCCCAGCCCTGTTGTCTGCACAGATCATTGAGCAAATGGCCTGAGGCGTTGCACCGGCCAGTCTTAATAAGTGCTTCTCATGCCTGATTAGCTGGTTGTGTCTTGGTGTGATAATAGCTAGCATTGTTGTCCAATAACTCATTAAGGTAAACAATATCGGCATGCGTCGAGGTCGATTAGGGCGCGTGTGTTCGCCTGGCGGGGATAGAGATAGAGATACAGAGAAAACATACGTGACGCTTGTGTTTCTGCAAATGGCCGCTTATCTGAGCGCATCTTTATTCCATGCGCTTCTTCCTTCGCCCGTCCCTCCTCCCCGAGACCCGGCACCCGCCCGGCGCCGATAGCATCAGCGCCGCCACACACTGCGTGGCATCTGCAGCTAAAGGTTCCCGTTAGCTGGGAGGCAGGTTGCGCTGCTGGCTGGCTGGCTGTGGAGCCTACCGGACGCAGAGAGGCAGACTCTGAGACGCCGTTAACCCAGGCTCGGCACTCCCCGGGTGGGCATGGAGAGGCCTGTCACCGCCCGGAGGCTCAGCAACACCCGTTGTAATTACCCCTACCCACCACCCAACAGCCGCCACGACCGCCCCCAGAATAGCTCCTTCCACGGGGGTTAGCGGAGTGCGTCAGAGGCCTGGCTTGATGCGGTTCTGCGGTTGACGTCGGTGATGTGGGATGGAGGACTGATCTGTTTATACAGCTGTGGTGTGGGTGTGTGCTGACAGCATGCAGAGAGGTGCTTGTGGGAATGCACAATGCATGCAAGTACATAATCAGAGACATACTTCACTCGCTTCATGAGCACTTACACACACACACACACACACACACACGTACTTGTGAATGTGTTGTACCCGGTCTCTGTGAATATACACACACTCACACAAACGGACAGTAAGATGAACGAACACACACACACACACACAGAGAGAAAACATTTTGTGTTTGTTTGATATGATGGAGGTGAAGGTGAACATCAAACAGAGGCTACATCGACGGTAGCCCCGGGGCCATTGTACCTACTGGACCCCGCTGCTACTTACCTTGGCTCCAAACTGTAGTGGCTGCTGAATTGAAATCCACTTTTCTATGGAACATAACAAAGCACTGACATTACTTGACCTGTTTGATGACACCAAAGTCCAAAGGTTGTACCTGTTCAGATTTCTTTCAAATCTCGGCTGCCGTACTACACATAGTTGAAGTGAGTTATCCTGCATTTGCAAAAACCTGATTCAGTTTGCTTTTAAAATATAATAGGAAAGTCCTTGGTTGACAAATCCTGATGCTGGAACAGAATTGATCCTCTTTGTTTTAGAGATATTGAATGATCCTCAGGTACAAAATGGATATGTCGCATCTTCAGTTTTGCCGGTTGCAAAGCACCTTACATCATTTGTCTGGATCATTATTTTTCCAGGCGCTTCTGATGATTCACCACTGTCAACCCGGATCCTATTATGATTTCTAACGCCTTTCAGAGTAATGGTGATTACAAACATTTCAATTTACATTTTAGGCATTTAGCGGATGCCCTTATCTGCCAATGAGAGCAGCAGGAGAAGTTCAGATTCCTAGTTCATTAACATTTCAAGCAGCCATTAGTAAGAATTGCAAGGCTCATATATACATATATATTATATATATACAGATATAAACATCTATGATGTATGATAGGTAAGTGCTGGGGAAGGATAAGAGACAGGAAGCAAAGGCAGGAAGGCCTTTTTGATTCCTCAGAGAAGACCGAGAGGAGGAAGACGAGGCAGAGTGATTCATTTTTACATTTACATTCTAGTCTCATGATGTAGTAGAATCATCTTAGATTGAGCTTCAGTTCCCAGATGGACAACGTTACAGGCAGCCAATATTGAGGACGATTCAAACCTCAGCACAGCTCTGGAAAAGCCCGCCGGTAGCCGCCGGGACTCAAAGGTCAGCGGCGACATCATACTGTTCAGTTGTCTCCTTCGCAGCTCGTCACTGCATGTGTGCTGTCAGTTTAACTTGTTCAAAACTTGGGCTGCGGTTAGTATGTTTATTGGAACATAATGACACAACATAGGTTTGTGTCATTGTTCCAGGAGGTCCTCCAGCAACATGAGGACTAATTTATTTCACAAAACTTGAATTCACCAGATCTCATCCCAACAACACGGTCTCACAACATGTCATGAATTGAGAAGGAAATACAAATTATATGTTGTTGACACAAATAATGTGACTGTTATATTCTTCCACCACAAAAGCATGTTTGTCACGTTAAAAAGGTTAAGGTTGAGTTAAGGCAAGTAGAACAACCTCAACAATATACATCAAATCAAATCACATTTTATTTGTACAGCCCTTAATCATCGTTCCGGTCTCTAAGGGCTTCATAAGCCCAACATGTGAAAACAATAAATGGTTAGTACAGGACATCCCCCAGCCTTGGACCCTCACAGAGGACAAGGAAAACAAGGAAAAACTCAAAACCACAAAACCACCACAAAACCTTTTAGGAAAAAATGGAAGAAACCTTGGGAGGGGCTACTCAGAGAGGGAGGGGCTACTCAGAGAGGGATCCCCCTACCAGGATGGTCGAGTTTGGGCAAGCATCAATATATGTCACTTTTCTGATGACCTAAAATTGACCTGAAACTTTCACTACATATTTAGTCTTTGACATGAATACCTTAGTCTTTTTGAATACCTTCTTGTTTTCACCTCTTTCATATTGTATTTGACTGTTTAATTCACTCAGCATTTCCCTTGTGCATCTTAATGGTTATGGTTACGGTTTTGAAATATGATGCACTTCATTTATAGGAACGGCAGCTTCTTAGCTTTGATTAGTGATTACCAATACCGCATTGATTGTTGTGGTGATTGTTCACATTTAGAGATGAGAGATGACAACTGTTGTTTCTACTTCCCATTCACAGTCGCAGCAACAAACCTGATTTGTCATTTGTTCAGCTGCTACTCAACATTTGGTTGTTCCTTGTGCATAATGGGCTACTTAATTCACATTACTGTTGTTTGTCTTCTCCCTATTGGCTAATGGAGCCGTTCTCAATCAGAGCATGGGCTCTACAGCGGAAAAATTAGCAGGAATGAATTCCCCCTTTAGCATTTTACTGTCCCCCTATGTTTCTGTGCTGTTCAGAAACAGTAGGAAATGCATTTCTATGCTGATGATATGTGTGTCACTCCTAGTGACCTAATTTGATCCATCATTAGAAGTGTTAGAAAGTGAAGCAGGTTAACCCAGAATAAAAAAGGCAATGCAACTCTCAAGAATAGACTGTAACATTTCATTTGATGTGTTTTAAAAAAGTGTTTTTTGACCAATCAGATTGTTTGGCTAAAACTACCCTAAAACTACTGCTGTATCATACCAGCTGCTCCGCTATGGACTTTATTCCCACGGCAGCCATTTTGAATTTATATCACAGCCAGAGCCCTGCAAGATGCACATACTATACATACTATACATACTACTACTCCATACTACAAAGATCAGGATTTGAACAAACATTTATCATTTCACAGATTCCCCACTGAAAAACACGTTAGAAACAAATCAATCTCAAGAATCTGGAGGGCTATAAGCTTAAATTGTAATATTTTATGAAATATATTACCCTTTAATATATTGGGCCCAATATAGCTAGCTACCAGAAACTAGCCAAGGTTGCTACCTAGGTGCTAGCTAGCTAGTTAACGTCCTTGCTAAGCTCAAATCTTTATAGTTTTTGTTAGCTAATTCAAATGGCCACTGTGGGAATAAGGTTAATTATATCACACTCTGATTATAATGTGTTCATAATACCCTTATTATACCATATAATGCCTTATGAACACTTCAAGTATGACACAATAGACTCTTGTTAAAACTATGTGCAGAAAGGTACATTTTTTAAAGAAAGTTTGATGTAGCAGGCTTTTCTGTGTACTTGTACCACCACTGCTGTTGTTCCCAAGCGGCTTTGCTCTTTAAAAGTGCTCTCTGGCCAAACAAGCTGGCGCACAAATAATGTTTTCGATCGAGCAATCTCCCACAGGTCTGACCTTGGCAGCTTTTATCAGGTGATGAATACTTTGGAAAGATTGCATTGTTTTCCAGACCGATACCTTTGCTTTTTAGCCTGCACCTAAAACATTGCAATTCTCTTCCTACCCTAAAGCAAAAAATAAAAAAACCCAAAAAGATAATATGCGATGACAGATTTAATCAAATTGATCATTTCATCCCGGTTTAGAAAAAAAGATATGAATGTTGATGGCATTTTATCTGCTATCTCTCAAAGGACATCTGAGACAGGCCCCCCTTGAGTATCGATAGAGGGAAGAATTAAATTGTCTGTGTTTTCATAATGGGCATAAACAGCCAGTGTCTAATGTGCACCCACCATGAAATGATAGTGATGCTGCGTGTAATGGATGAATACCTGTCTTCTACGTGTCTGTCATAAGCCGCTGATTGCCAATCAATTAGATGGAAAGTTGATTAGAGCGTTCACCACAATGAAAATAGAAGCTTGTGGAGATACTTCCTGTTTATCTGATGCTGGATCAATCATTTTCAGCATGTCTGTGTGTCTGGTTGGTGTTACTTGTCAGCACAGCACAATACCAAACACTGTGAAGCCAGGCTCGTTGAACTTTATCAGAAAAAAGTTTGATCATAATGCACTTTTTTTGGGTTCCCACGATCGATAATTCAGACCAAATCATTTATTGACTCGTATTATATAAGATACCATTTTGGGTGTAAAGATCAATAACCTATGTTTAAAGTAACATTCCATGCCATAATCCAGGGCAAACAGCCAAAAAATCAAATAAAAACTGAATGTGTTTCATCCTAAAGTCGACACGTGGACTTTCTGGAAAACGTGATGTCCTCTTAAGAGTCAGACGAGTCAGACAGACGATCTGTACATCGGATGAGATTGCAATAATTCATTCTGATACGACTGATGTGTTTTCAATCTCGTGTCTTGTCTTTCCCACAAATGACCTGAATCTCCAACAGTCCAACGGTTCCTCAGCTCTCATCCTGCGTATGGACGGTCATTACGTAGTGGAGAAGAACGAAGGGGACTGCAGCAACTCAAAGCTACAATATGGAACTATTCACCTTGAGACTGTGAGTCAGTTTGTTAGACAGGAAGATCGTTAGTCCCGCCCACCTCCCCCTCAGTTGCTCAAGTTCCCGCCCCCAACACCTGTCAGGCATCTTGATGATCTGTCAACCTTGAAGCAGCATCTCTCCTGAGGCCGAGGTAACCGGCAGACGGAGAACGCAGCCGATCACCGCTGATGTTCACCGCTGAGTTTTTAACGATTAGCTTCACTGCTGTCCTCCATTGTTGTTGCTGCTGTGACTTCCTGCTCTGTGGCCGCTAGCTCACCTTGGTAACCACCACCACCTCACTGGCCACGCCCCAAACATCCCCGATATTATTGAAAAGCCAATTTCAGGCAAACAGATGATTGTTGAACAACATGAACACTCCGGGCCACAGACACAGACTGAAATCATATAATATATCCTGGTCATTTGTTTTTATTTGAATGTCAGAAAAACGTATTGCAGCTTCAAGTATCCAGTAAGACAATTACAACACTGTGAGCTAGCCACAGTTGATTTAGACCCACCCACTAAAATATTAGTTTCTCACCATTAAAAGCGAAAAAGTCACATCTCAGAGGATCATTCATGCTAATTCCCCTTTACAAATTCACAACTTTGCACCCCCCGCCCCCCCGCAACCCTTCACCGGTCTGTATCACACCACAAACTGAGGCTGTACACCCCCAGCACCTCGTCCAGACGTCACACCACAAACTGAGGCTGTACACCCCCAGCACCTCGTCCAGACATCACATCACACCACAAACTGAGGCTGTACACCCCCAGCACCTCGTCCAGACGTCACACCACAATCTGAGGCTGTACACCCCCAGCACCTCGTCCAGACGTCCTCCCAGCAGCGCCACGCCAGCTCATTAGCATTGGCTCGGTTTCCTCAGATTAGCCGTAATTAAACTGTGAAATTGGAGCCGTTGCCTTAAGTCAGGACACGGCGAGGACACCATGAGCCTGGTGACAGCACTGGAGAGAGTGTGTGTGTGTGTGTGTGTGTGTGTGTGTGGGGGGGGCACCCTGGCTCGCTGCCATCGGTCCTCCCCTCTGCTCTCAGAGAAACAGACCGGCAGATTCCCAGTGAGGTCGGTCCAAGACAAAGTTCAGTGTTCGACTTTTTAACTTTTATTTAAAAAACAACTCTACTGGTTCCACTGGGAGCTGACCAGTACAACCCCAGTCTTCTACTGGTTCCACTGGGAGCTGACCAGTACAACCCCAGTCTTCTACTGGTTCCACTGGGAGCTGACCAGTACAACCCCAGTCTTCTACTGGTTCCACTGGGAGCTGACCAGTACAACCCCAGTCCTCTAGGTAGTAGCAGAGGGATGAGGAGAGCGTTACTTACTTCATCTACCTGCTATGAACAGATTGTTACACAGAGGTTAATAAAGTTGATCGGTTTGAATTGAGTTCATTCCAAGTGACTTGATTGGTCCGATGGAGGGTGTCATCAACATGGCCGACACCACTAGAGTCAGATTTAGAGTCACAGTGTTTTTCTATGCCAGGCTTTGCTAGTTTGGATTCAAGCATTGATCTGGCATGTGATGTATGATTGATTGATTGATTGATTGATTGATTGTCAGTGTCATGTACTCAGCCCACATGGGATTACAAGACTCCATGTTGAAACAATCCAAACAAATGTAATACAGAGAGCATCACAGTGTGCTTTACATTAACACACACACACACACACACACACACACGCACACACACACACACATACACACTCAGAAGAAATGTGTTCCCTCTGCTTTTGAGAGAGTTCAGTGTTGCAGCTTCTCTCAGCTTCCCTGCTGTCGTTCTTGCTGGTTCATATCTGATGAGCATGTCTGTTATATACTTCAGATCTGAGACCAGCTGTAAGTCTGCAGCGGTGTTTTGGACCAGCTGCAGTCGCCACACAGCTGTTTCTAGTAGACCAGTACAGAGACCAGTACAGAGACCAGTACAGGAGTCTAGTCTGCTGGTTGTGGATGCCTGAACCTCTTAGTGTTAAAATATTGACACATTGAAAGTATTGAGACTTTTCAGGATCCTCGTTGTTGTTTTGCTATCAGAGAACCAGACGGCTGGTTGAACTGGGGCTTCCCAGCGGGGGGTTGGATACCTGTGTGTGTATAATTGATTGATTTGATTTTAGTTTTCAGTATCATGCTTCCTGGTTGCCCACACAGGCTTACTGCATGATGCAATATGTGTGTAAGAGTCATATTTCACTGCAGCGTGTTGCTGTTTTTAGGAAATACCTTCTGTAATATGAAGTGTTTCATGATCATCCCATGTGCATTCTCTTTGAACACACACACACACACACACACACACACACTTTCATGTCCCTTACTTGTTTCATATGCATTCTGTTGTTTTTGTGCCGTTCTCCTCCTGGTTGGTTGTTTGTCATCTTGTGATTCTTGTGGGATCAGACGGTTTCAGTCTCACCTCCACAGATTGCGTTTCTTTTCATTGCGTTTCTTTTCACTTTTCTTCCTGAGTTTTTAGCATTTATACAAATAAACTAAACTTGAGTATGACTAAGCGTATCCATGTAACTCCAAGGGGGTTGGTCTGTATTTTCAACCTGTTTTCATCCAGGGAAAGTCACCTTTTCCAGCACCACCCTGCTTGCATCAGTTTTCAGCTAAATGCCTTGCTCAACGGCACATCGATGCTGTTGAGGGAAGGTCGAGCGTTACCACTCTCCTAAAACTACATTTTCCCAGTTTGTTCAGGGATTCAAACCAGCGACCTTCCAGTGACAAGCCGGTTATGATCTGTTTTTATGCCTGCCATGAAAAGATTGTTGCACGGGGATGGATGAAGTGTATTGGACTGAATTGAGTTCAGGTGACTCGGTGACTTGTGTGGTCCCAGAGAGAGTCGCCAACATGGCCGACTCCAGGACCGGGAGAGTTTCTGCAGCAGGCGTCGAGCAGCAGGATCCGGCATGCCAGAGAAATGCCTGGCGGCCATATTCAGTCAGGAGGCCGTCCCACTGGAGTTTAGCATTTGAGGGGCGGGCGGGGCGGGGGCCGTGGGGGCCCAGGGGGTCGTTGTCATGGCGATGACATGGGTCTGGTCCAACGGGGTGCAGCTAATGATGAATAATTATGCAAGGTTTGTTATATTGTTGTTCGTTTTTCCCTCCTCCCGTCGAGAAGATTCTGACCTCGCCCCTGATTTCCTGGTGTTTGGGAAAACAAGAAATGACTTTGATGAATGGAGACTAAATGGCGGTGAAGAAAACCCTGTTCGCCACGGAAACAACACCGGCCTCGGTCAGGGTCGCTGCCATTTTGTCAGGCGTGCTCTCCGGGTCACATGTATTTAATATTCCACGGTCGGCTGTTCGCGGCTAATGGGGCCGTGCTAGCCGGCGCACGGCGCAGTAATACCACTGCTGGGCTCAGCTACTGCAGGGGGATGAGGTGGTGAGGTGAGGACCAACAGGAAGTCCTCCTTCAAATTCGACCGAATACATGAAGTCCAAATTCATTGTGTAGGAACTTGGGGTGTAATGGAGTTTTGGAGGTTAGCATCGTCTTCTTCTGAGTCTTTTTCCATGTTTGCTGCTCCGACCCGCCCACTTTCTGAACACTCAATCAATCAATCAACACTCAAGTCCCTCCTTGTGTTATGTCCCGCCTTAAAAATCCTGTTTCAACATCCTTTTTCAACCGGAAACATCAAATTACAGAACCAAGACAAACAAAATGCTGTTTCTTTTGACTCCAAGCGGCTAGTTTAATGTTAGAGATCCAGGTAAAGAGACGGTTCAGGTTAGTTTGGTTCAGTTTGGTTTGTGGAAGCTGCTCACTTCACGTTAAAGAGATATTCAACATTGAATCACGTTGTTTTGAGCTGTAGACATATCTGTGTGACTTCTACGTGGTGAAACCGATCGATACCGGACAGAAACTCAACATTGCAGACATAACTCCTTCAGTTGAGAGTTTCTGCTCTGCCGGCTCCACCCCGATCGCTGACCAGATACCGAACATTTAAGGATGATGTTCGTCTTCTTCACACCTCCTTCTTCCCTCGCTCTCCACCAATCGAGTGT
Organism: Hoplostethus atlanticus; assembly: GCA_034670405.1. Classification (NCBI taxonomy): domain Eukaryota; kingdom Metazoa; phylum Chordata; class Actinopteri; order Trachichthyiformes; family Trachichthyidae; genus Hoplostethus; species Hoplostethus atlanticus. The sequence continues at coordinate 142,087 of JAXDDX010000075.1, read as the reverse complement.
TTCAATACTCTCAAAGCTCTTGCTTCCTTTCAGCGCGTTCAGGTACAACTCAGAACTTCGGATCCGCTCGTCTTTCACTACCGGCCTTTTATGGCGAATGTTTCTGTGGCGTTGAGTGGCTGCATGTATTGAAAAGGTGCAAATGTAGGAAAACACATGCTTTACATAGATACACACACACACACATTCAAAAGCTTACACTTACACAGAGCTCATAAACACCCCTTAACCTTGCAACACACACACATACATGCACACACACAGAGCTGACAAGCACCTCTTATCGTTGAGCACATTAATACACACACACACACACACACTCACACTGGCACACACACATACTAACATAGTCACATAGAAATCACAAGTACCTTTTACCCTTGCACTTGTACTATAAACATATGCTTTTGCACCCATCCATCCACACACACACACACACACTCATGCATGCATATCCACACCAATGCACACACACACACACACACACACACACACGTACATCCATCCCTAACAGAATACACACTCAACTCCTAACCCTTGCACATATAAATAGATGCACCCACATACACTCAAATACACACACTGCCTTACGCCGTCAGCCCTCACACACACACACACACACACACACACACACACACACACACTGGGAGCCAGCAGGCAGATGTGTGGGTGATTGAATGTGAGGGAGAGGCGAGACGACAAGCGTAGTATTCACCTTGATCAACAGCCTTTTCTTGGCTTTGAAGCGCGGCGCATGCTAGCGCACCGGGCTGCAGCACGCAACCACGAGCTGCTCTATTTTAACAAGCTAATCTGGAGCATCACCGGCAACGCACTGTAGCTACACACACACACACACACACACTGCTGTCGGGATGCTTTGGAGCATGTGTGTGTATGTCTATGTATGTTTGTCTGCATGTGTTTTTGTGTTGGAGGGTAGCTTAGTAAATGTGTACAAATTTGGATTCTGGTACGGCTGTGATGCATCATCAGCATCATCAGCCCAACAGAAGATCAACTTCACAATAAAATCATCAAACATCAGAAGTTACATTTACTTTGATATCTTGTTATTAAAGGGATACACCAAGTTTTTGGGAGATTGGTCTGTTGGTCAACTTCTGTATGTTATGATAGGCTCCATGCTAATGCTTTAGCATACACTATGTTGAGTGATAGTAGGCTCCATGCTAACGCTTTAGCATACACTATGTTGAGCGATAGTAGGCTTCATGCTAACACTTTAGCATACACTATGTTGAGTGATAGTAGGCTCTGCGCTAACGCTTTAGCATACACTATGTTGAGTGATAGTAGGCTCCACGCTAACACTTTAGCATACACTATGTTGAGTGATAGTAGGCTCTATGCTAACACTTTAGCATACACTATGTTGAGTGATAGTAGGCTCCACGCTAACACTTTAGCATACACTATGTTGAGTGATAGTAGGCTCTGCGCTAACGCTTTAGCATACACTATGTTGAGTGATAGTAGGCTCCACGCTAACGCTTTAGCATACACTATGTTGAGTGATAATAGGCTCCACGCTAACGCTTTAGCATACACTATGTTGAGTGACAGTAGGCCACTAGCATTATTTCAATAGTGAGAACTTGTAGCAGCTCTAACTAAATGGTAGATCATCTTAAATGATAAAGTCTGACATGTTTGTGTAGCAGATTGGTAAAATGTGAAGTAACAAGATGTGATTCCTTGGGTTTATTTGGTAGTGGGGTTAGTTTGCTCTGACAGGGATGTGATGGAGGTCCAGCCCAGTCGTCTCCATATCAGATGGGAAATGTCAGAACATGTTGTGGGATGTTTTTGTTGTTTGTGCTGATGCACTTACATACTCTATTACATACTCTATTATTCTCGGTGTTAGCTGGCAGCAGATGACATGCTGTACTCTGTGACGTGGAACGTAGGCGTCATTATGTTGTTGACAGTTTAAACAGACAAACCTTCTGCATCTGTGACCTTTTTGTCACATTTAAAAATGAGCATGTAAACTAAACGTTGGACAAATAAATGGAAAGATGAACCTCGGTGTGTTTGCCTTGTTCACTGACATTATCAAGGCATTATATTCAGTCTTAAAGGGGCTTTATTATTCTATGGAGTTGCAATAACACTGGCAGGTCTCTGGCACTGTAGCTGACACAAATAATGAAGCCACATTTTCAGAATAGAGTCAAGTCAGCTGGCCAGTGAGAGCAGAGGTAATACATCACCACGCTAAACACTGGAGTAATAATATTGCTTTAATATTTGCTTTGAGAACGAGGCTCTTTAGCCTTCGTAGCTGAAACGGGTTGCAAGGCCGGTCGCTCGCTCGTAGCAGCGTCCTCCATTGTTGAGCAGTTGAGTATTTGAGTGGATGTACAGAGAGTGTGTGGAGGAAAGTGAGTTTTGAAACCCTGCAGATATATTATGGTCATTTTGTGCAATGGGACAGTAGAAATCTTACTTTTTGCACCTTTTAAAATCTTATTTGAACAAACCTGCCGGTGGGGCGACATAATCCAGTTTGGCAAATGCTCAATGCTTTTCTTGCAATCTACACTGTACAATCCATGCTCTATTATATGCTCGCTGATTTAAGATTTTTCAGACTTTGTTGCGCAGATCATAAATCACATCATTCTTACGGCATGCCCCCTCACCAATATCTTTTCTTTCCGGTCATTGCGTCTGACAGCAGCAGCTCCAGCCTCGTCTCAACAGCTCTATCGGACCGATGGTGAGCTCGCTGCGTCCGCCACCTGGCTGAGGAAGCAATGACATTTTGAAGGAGCCGGCTTTTGTGTGGAAGCAGAACAGAAACGTTTTCTCTCTCGCTCTCACTCTGTCCGCTGCCTCCTCAGACATCAAAACAAGTCTTTTCTGTAGTGAAAGGGGGGTCGGCTGGATGGAGGGAGGGAAGGAGGGCGTTGAGGCTGAAGGGGTTTGGTGCGCCTCGCCGTCTGGATCCCCCTCAACCGCCGCCTTTATCAGCCATCTTCTCCGACGAGGAGAACGCCTCAAAGCTCTGCTGAATAAACTGAGGGGAAGGTGATAACAATGACTTTTCTCTCGTCATTAAAGACATTTTTACATCTGCTTGCGGGTTTCGGTGGATTGTTTTCCTCTCTCCGTGTGACAAATAACCTTCTTATGGAAGGGCGATGCTGCCTGACAGTGCCGAGCTGAGGAGGTTTCCTCAGAAGACGTTTTAAGAAGGTTCAGAAGGCTCTTGACTGAAATTCACAAATATTTTCTTCAGATCAGTCTCATCTTCTGAACTGGCGTCTTTAAGAAGAAAACACTATAAATTGTGTCCTATAATAACCAACCTTACTCAACGTCTAGGGGGATCCTCCTCCCTAGCTGCCACCCACAGTACTTCCATCTGGAAAACAATTTGGAACAATTATTTATGGTGGCTATATTTATTCTTTACTTTAATAAATAACTTGTAGTGGAAAATTCTCAGACATTGGTTACTGCCTTTTGGCTAAGGGCCTTTTAAGTAACTGTCTAATTTGCTAGACACACACCAAATAAAAATAGCGACAAGTTGAGCTCAACAATAAAAAGCTTAAAATGTAAGATACAGTAAAACTATTAATACTTTTAAATGGCTGCTTGTCTAAAATGTGTTCAAATACCTGCAACAATTTTAAGACAGACTTGCGATTGATTCATGAGTCAAATATGAAGAAGACTAAGAAGAAGGTTCTGTTTATTTGTGGTGATGCAGCTGTCTGATGTTGACGTCGCGCGGTGGAAGAACTCATCCTGTACGTTTTCTGTTGGTCGGGGGCCGATCGTCTTTTAATTCACTCAGATTAAAATGTAATAAAAAAGATTTGCCGTGAAGAAGCGAATCTCAGACCAATATGGGAGATCTTCACGCAGCTTCAGGGTATTAACAGAGAAGCTGTCACATAGAGCTGTCCATCATTGTACTTAATGAAAAACTGATCCCAACAGTGAGTGCAGACAGAGCAGCTGTAGATGGACATGCAGTTAGTGTCCAGTAGTGTATTAGTCCAGCATACCATCAAATTATCATCAATATAATAATAATAATCTAATCTTTATTTATAAAGCACAAACAAGAAAAAATGAAAAAAAAATCAACCTTTTTATTTTAAATGTTATTTTTATTTTAAACTTTATTTTAAAGGGTGTGATATAGCTTTGATGGGCCTGGAGGCAAATGTGTAGAGCAAGAGTAGCTGGATGTGTGCACCAAACTTCATGTCATTCAAACTTGTGGTGTTGGGGATATAACTGGTAGTTCATTTTTTTAAATCTTGTAATCCTGTAACTGCAGCCGCTGCCCCTCGGGCCAGTTAGTGTCGTTTTGAAGACGCATCAGTCCCAAAAGGTTCACACATGACACATGAATGAAATGAATGAATGAAATCCAACAACGCCGTGGTGAGATGCATCATTCTGGTTTCTGAGATACAACACATGAAACGTGAATGAATGGACAGACAAATGAAGGATCTACCTCCTAGCGTCGTTCAGCCAGCCAGTGGTGAGGTGCATCATCCCCAAGTGGTGTCTGAGATACTGTGACAAACAAACGGATGACGCTGCTCCCCTTGGGCCAGTAGCTGTGCAGTGGTGAGATGCATCATCCCCGCGAGTTTCATCAAGATCTGAGGTGGTGAATGAGATATGGCTCGTGATGGACGACTTACCGAATGTACGAACAAACAATGTGACTTCCCCCCCCCGTGGGCCGATCGGTGACATTCTGAAAATGCAGGAACGTGGTGGTGAGATGCATCATTCCCCCTGGTTCTGTCCAAATCTGATCAGTGGTGTCTGAGATATCGCGGCTGACGGACGAACAAACGATCAATTAGACGAACAAATGTACAGACGTCAGGACCGGGGACCGATCCATTATCCTCCCCCACATCGCCACACTGCGACTTTAAGCTCGTACTTCGTGATTTGACTGGTGAAATCAAGACGCAGCCCGAGACGCCCCGGACGAGGCTGTCGGGAGAATTGGTTCATGCTGGTCTGTCTCACTGCAGAGGGGAGACAGTTACACCGGCCTCCACTGTCAAGCCATTTTTCAGCTTGTGAAGTGAGCTTATCTATAGGTGTGAGAGGTGTGGGGGGTAGCGAGTCTGTGTGATAGAAAGATAGAAAAATAAAGGGAAAAGAAAGCGAGTGTGTGTGTGTGTGTGTGTGTGTGTGTGTGATGGAAAAAGAGAAAGGGAAGGATAAAAACAGGTATGTGCGCATGCGTGTGTTTGCGTGTTTGTATGAGTGTTTGTGACAGAAAAACAAAAGCAGAGATGGAGACAGAGAAAGTGTGTGTGCACGCCTATATGTGTGCACGTGCATGTGCAGATACGTGTGTGTGCACGTGCACTGTGCTGTCTTTAAGTCTTCACCTACCCTCGTTATACCGTCCAGACCCCTCGTGGTAGTTCATCTATAATGGCGACGTGTCTGAGCTACCGCGTCACAGCGGGTCTGTCAGTCAGTCCAGATGTTATGCATGCATACTGTACGTTGAAGATTTATGTCCCAGGGGGCGTTAGGGGCGAGGGGCTACCATATCATGCGGGTGATGGCTCTTTTGTCTTGGGTGCCATCCCAACAGACAAGCGGGGTGGGGGCGGGATGGCGGGTCACAGGAATCCAAAATATGTAGCGCCGCACAATGGACATCAGTTTGGTGGTCCTGGGCTGAATGAGCTGTCGTTTCGCTGAAAAACAAGAGAGAAAGCCTTTATTTGGTGTCCATCAGTGACCGTTTGAATATCGCACGGGCCGTTTGCGGGTATCCAAGCGATGGCCAATGGCGTCCTTCGGTGTCGCATCCATCTGACAGAGCTAACGGCGGAGCTGATGCCCGGGTTCCTCTGAAGCCGTCAGACAAAGAGCCAGACATGCCTGTTTTAAGTTTGTCAGATGAGTGATGTTTTCAGAGCTCATTATGTGGAGACTGTTGGTCTAAAATCCTGCGTTCATCCATAGTTAATGACAGTAGGGACTTTGTCTTTGTGGCTGTTGTATCACATTCACACTGTGATAGATGAGGATACAGTAAAGAGCAGCGAAGCAGAACTGAATGGAATACAACTTTATTTCCATTGTCAGTGTGGCTGTAATACACGTTAACAATAGATCATGGTCATTCACTAGTGTGGATTAGGATTGGGATTAGGAGTGATTACACGGTGTGTTGACACAGCAGACATACTGTATGTTTATGTGAACTATTTTAAAGGTGCTCCATGGAGCACTTTAACATTTTATTGTTAAAATGATCTTTTATTTCTAGTTTAGCCTCCTTTTCCTTTTTCCTTTAGCATAGTGATTGAGTATTCCACCGCGCATTTCACTGAACTTTTGCATCACTATGACTGTTTATGTGACAAATAAACCTTTGAACTTTGAATAAATCATGTAAACAAATCTGTAAACCTACCAGCCTGTCAGCCTCTACCAGCCTGTCAGCCTCTACCAGCCTCTACCAGCCTCTACCAGCCTCTACCAGCCTCTACCAGCCTGTCAGCCTCTACCAGCCTGTCAGCCTCTACCAGCCTCTACCAGCCTGTCAGCCTCTACCAGCCTCTACCAGCCTCTACCAGCCTCTACCAGCCTCTACTCTGTATTCTACATTGTGTCCACCGGGTCGATTTGGAGGGAAATCTGCTGGATTGCTTTACGGCACCAAACAGGAAGAGGGCGCTGTTCTTCCAGCGCTAACGGAGCTAAAGCTTATTTATTAGCAACATCCCCTTTGCGACAGGAAGAACAGGGTTCATGAGAAATGTGGTATTAATAATAAACACTAGCACTATCAACACCGCTGGTGTGAGATAGAGGCCAACGTCGTCTCAACCATGGTCTCATTTGTTTACAGTAATTATACCAAGGTATCACTATTAATTTGAAAATGGGACTTTTATTTTTTTTTAAATGCTAGGACCTAAATATGTTTGAAGTTTGAACTCTTCTATCCAGCTCTTGCAGTTTCTCCCTGATGTTTTATGTTGTATTAGAGTTCCACCATACACTAGACCTGATAGCATCTTCCAGCTGTTACAGCAGCGCAGGGCAGCGAGGCAGGAGCAACACCACCAGCCAGCATGAGGGATGCTGCTCACATGGAGGCAGGAAGACCATTCAGCATCGTGAGTTAACACAAGAGCACGGTACCAAGCTCCGGTATCTCCACCAGGCGTCCTGTCTGCTGTGGCATTGACCGATGTGATTCTGTATGTAGAGCAAGCTACTGAAACATAAATACCAGGAGTGTCCAAATGTACCACCGCGGCTTGAAATGAACCTTTTGGCTCAGTAGCCAATGTGGCTAGTGGAAGGATTGTAGAGGATGTAAACGATGTGCATGTCCCATCTTTTTTTATATTTGGGTTGCTCATCTTGACATTGCTCATCATCTTGTTTTCTTGGTCAAACCGGTCGTGACTTGCTTTCTATTTCTCATAATATTTCTGTGGAGGTCGCTAACTACTTCAGAAATTGACAGATTCTCCACCCACAGCCATTTTTTCAGATCTGGCAGGTTGGTGGGTGTTCATTTCAAGCTCTGTGTACCAATATTCACCGACAGTGTAAAAAGTGAACAGCTAGTTTACAAAATGTTTCATCAATTGATGCTTTTCCCCTTAAAAGGCCCAGATCAGTTTGATGCTACTTATTATGACGTATACTGTCATTTTACATCATAAAGATTTAAGTCAGCCTAAAACAAAAGGTGGGTAAAGTGAGTTAAGGTGGGGTCTCCCTCCACTACAGCCCAGGTTGTGTTTCCATTTTGGGGGGAAATAATCAGTTCACTTTCTATCACTTTCTGTGCCAACTATCCTTTAACAGCACCTCAGCTGTAGTTACGCTCTGTACCAGGTAGTCGTCTTGTCAGGCTGATGATGTTGCAACCTGGTCGACGGACGCAGCGATGCACCAAAGACGAGACACGCAGCGAGGCTGTGATGGGAATGAGTGAATACGGCGGTTCAACCACCTCTTGTGTGCTCTTGGTACAACTTGATAAGTCCTGAGATGCAGAGAGAGAGAGAGAGAGAGAGAGAGAGAGAGAGAGCAGGTAGATGTGGGGGGGTAGGAGAAGCGAGGGAAAGGAAATGAGATATTAGCGCCCAAAGCTGCCGTAACTCTCTCTTCCCATTCTGTTGGTTGTGTGTAGAGCATACAGGGGTGGGGCGGTGTTGTGGGGGGGTATGTAGAGAGTGAAAGGCTCTGGTCTTGCCCCCCCCATTCCTCATATACCCCCCCCCCCCCCCCCAACTCTCCACAACCACCCCACACGGTGCAGAGCAGGGTCCTCACTGCCTGCCACCTCCAGCTGTCGCCAAGGGGGACAAAAGGAGGTGGTGGTGGAGGTGGGGGGGGTGAAGGAGGGAGGTGGGGGGGTGTTGAATAGAAAGATAAACTGAAGAGCCCCCCCCCCTCTCCCCTCCCTCCCCCATCACAGCAAGGCCCTTGTCATCTGCATTAGGCAGGATCTCCTTTCTTTGCCCCCTCACCCCCTTTTTCCAAGCCCCTCTGCACACAGTGGTACGATGGTAGATTTTAGTGTGCACCAACATACAACTGCGTGCGCGTGTACATGCACACGTACACACGCACACACACATACACACAATTGTGTGCACATGCATATATACACACACACATACACACTAATCCATGCATGACAGCAAAAGTGCAAACATCTAAAACATCTTTCTGTGTGAGATCACAGAAGTACACACACACAGATACCTCTTAGCCATGAGCATATCAACACACACACACACACACACACACACACACACACACACACGTTCCTCTTCATTTTCTCAGCCCTCGTCTCCCCATGTTTGCTGCAGCTGTTAGTCCTCCATAGAGCTCAGCGCCTTCTCTACTCTCCACTGCTAATAACTCATTAGCCCTATTTGTTGATTGGACCCGGGGGTGGTGGTGGGGTGTGTGTGTGTGTGTGTGTGTGTGTAGAGGTGTGTGGTGGGGGGGTTTACCCTGTGTGTACTGTTACACCGTGTTGGTTAATCTAAGAGACGGCAGCTGTTTCCCTCCAACTGAATCTGATCAAACTTTAGAAACATGAATGAATTCTGTGTTTCGTCTGGTTGAGGAGAACGACTCGTCTTCCTGAACGACCAAGAGCTGATCAGGAATAGGAAACTTGTTATCGGTCTTTAGTTTAATATTAATGTTGCCGTATTTCAAGCTTTCACCTGAAGATGAAAACTAGAAAATCCACTTGGTGAGTTCTCCCCGACCTCCACACCCTTACTTTCTTTAATGTCAAACTACTTCCTGTCTCAGTCTCGTGAGCTCCGCCTCCTGTTTCAGAGTTTCATATGAAATGTCGTACATCTACGTTGTAACTGGACCTGCAAACTTGAACAAGCTGATATTCTACATTTCAAAACATCCAAACTGTTGAGCTGTTGAGTTGCAGTGAGGCTGAACTGAGCACGCCTCTTTATTTACTACTTCACTACTTTATTGATGATTTTCTGCTTTTCTAATTCAAATTCGATCAGCTTTTTACCTGCAGTAGCGGAAGACCTCTTTCAGCTTCTTTACATCCTATAGTTAGTATCAAACTGATGTAGGTCATATGAAGATCAGGTCTTATGGAGGGGAAATCATGAATGAATGCTTTTTTATTTTGTGTTTATCAGTTCACCCACCTTACTTACCAGCACATCCCTGGTAACCCTTCATCCACTCCACTGATCATTTAGGGTTTTCTTTTTCTAGAAAAGACCTTGAGGTGAGAGATGAGCTTCCTTTACGAGTCACTCAGTCATTCTGATGTTGAGTCTTGACGTCGAGCTCAACGTGGTTGGTTAGATTCAGTCAGACTGGATCAGGTGACGTCTTGATACCAGCAGAGTGATCCGCCTCCTCCGAGACGGTGAGGATGGTGAAACTGCAGTGAAACGAAAATAACATTTTAAGACTCAATATGAGACTAAATGACTTGTCTGCCCTCCTCTGCACCTCCTCCTCTGCACCTCCTTCTATCCCTCCTCCTCTGCACCTCCTTCTATCCCTCCTCCGCTCCCTCACCTATTCCTCTACTCTTCCTCTCCTCTTCTCCTCACCACCTCTCCTGCCCTCTTCTTCTCCTCTCCTTCTCCTATTTCTCTCCTCTCTCCTCCTCCTCTTCTCACCTACTATTCCTCTGCTTTTCCTCTCCTCCTCAACACCTCCTCTTCTCCTCCCCACCTCCTCCTCTCATTCTATTCCTCCTTTGCCCTTTCCTCATCTTCTCCTTCTCTTCTTCTCCTCCCATCACCTCCTCCTCTTCCTCTCCTCCTCCTCCTGTCGGCAACATGTGGAGCCGTCGCCATGGCAACGAGGGGAGGTGACATGTGCTGTAGACAGGCAGGGAATGGAGGGAGGGAAGGGAGGAATATAAGGAGGAGCCCCACGGCGCACTTTGTAGTCTCTCAAAAAAATAGCATCTCATTCCTCTCCGTGGAAGTGGAGGTTACAGGTCTTTACTCCTCCGCTGCTCCTTCCTCTCCTCTCCTCTTCTCCCTCTCTTCTCCTCTCTGTGCGCACCGAATGCGTCAAGGAAAGGACGGGAGAGAAACGTGTCGGTGCGTTTTCCGTCTTTTTGCAACGGATCAGGCGAATAGGAGGAGGAAGATCAGGAGGATGAGGAGACCGGGAACTTTTTTTTTTTCTCGAGGAGAGATAGGGGTTGATGGGAGAGGAGGAAACCCTCTCCTCTCTCTCTCTTTCTCTCTCTCTCCTCCTCCTCCGCCGCCGTGGTCGCAGAGTCGCTGGTGTCGGTGCAACCGGAGTGGAATAGGAGATAGAAGCGGGAGGAGGTATCGGTCCCGCCGCCCCGCCATGGATCTCCGGTAGGCTTTAATTGTTATTCTGCACGATTCGCTTGATACCGTGAAGCCGTTGTGTTCCGCCACCGCACCTGTCTGGAGTAGAACCGGCTCGTGGAGATGTCGGTGCGTTTTTCTACCACAGCTGCTCTTCATTCATTCTTGTGTTTTCTGCGCATTTTACGCACAGCCCTTTCTGCAGAATATGCGTGTCATTTTTTATCTTTCAATTTTATTGCAGACAAATTCAGTTGGCGGACTTTGTGTCCCAAGACTGCGATGTTTTGGGGAATGGTGGTATTTGATAAATTGATTAAGCTCAGCCAAAACTAGTATTTGTCCCCTTTGAAGTGAACGCGCAATGGGAGTAGGCTATCCACGGGGTTCACGCATTGATTGACGGCGCGCGCCCTGGGCGAGGGGCTTCGTGCAGTTGCACCTTGCAAAATATTTCAGTAAAATTAAATCTAATAGGATTTACTGTTTTTCAACAGCTTCACTCTGCACATTTTACCCAAATCATGTTACATTTTTTTGCCTTTCCTGTCGGAAGTGATTCACTTAGAGAACCTGAAGATACAAATTGATTAATTGATTGTTTGTTTGACGAAGATTTAAGGAAAATGGAAAACACGAGAATAGAAATGAACCAGGCTTGTTATTTTATCGGTATTATTTGGAGTAGCTCCATGTTGGCTGGGTCATTTAAGGTATTTATTACCTTTTAACTTATTTTACAAGTGCGTGTGCGGGTATGCGCGCGTATGTTTGTGCGTGCATGTGTGTATATTTGCAAGTGTGCGTTTGAGTGTGTGTAAAATCACATGAAAATCTGCGTACACATCTGTGTGTGTGTGTGTGTGCGCGTGCGCGTGTATCCACGGTGTGTTTCCGTGTGCTTGTTTGCCGAAAGGTTTTGTTAAAACCCGGCTGAACTTTTCCAAAGGCATCGGATTAATCAGGTTCGGGCAGATCATTGTAGCAGGCGGAGGAAACAAAAGCCGGCCGCCTCTCTCCCTCTGACCTTTTTTCACCGATTCTGAATAAACCTGAGCCGCGCAAATCCATCTGCCTTTTGTCTATGGGAGCCAGGCTAATCTCCCCCCCCCCCGCCCCCCAACCAGGACCCCCCCCCCTCCCAAAAGCCCCCAGAACCATCTCAAATCCCAGAATTCAGTTCCAGATCCAGAGCACTAGATGCACTTGGCGCCTCTTCATGTTGTTGCCGCCCACCCCACTTTTTTTTCAAAGCCAATTTAAGCCAATTTTAATTTCCTGATTGGTTCCAGTCTCTATTTTCAGTCACCCAATTGCAAAGCAGATTCTTGTGAGAACATGATGTTGGTTGCGACCTGCAGATCATTTGGTGTGGATAGAATTGGTTGAAACGGAAATGAATGAAAAATAATTAGAATCTATAAATACTAATACATTTATATTCCTCTCTATATCTGTCTTTCCTTTTTCTCTCTTCCTGTTGCAAGACGCATGTCTGTCTGTCTGTCTGTCTGTCTGTCTGTCTGTAGGGAGTGTGTCTGATGTTTGCTGAAAAGGGCTGAACCAACCAGCCAGCCTGCATCCTTGACGGCTATGCTAATGCTTTTCAGAAACCCTCAGTCAGGAGGAGCTGCATATGTCAAATCACGTTTGCCGATGTGAAATGAAAATTTGCAAGTACAATCGCTTTCAGGAGCAGATGGACAATAGAGCTGGAGGCATAAAAGGAACTCCCTTCCCTCTTTGCCTTTCGGGAGACGATATTTTCCTTTCATTTTCCGCCACTCAGCGAAACAGACGAGCTCGAGACGTCTGATTTTCTGTGTTTCTGTTTCTGTGTTACATGTTTTAAAAAAAAGTAAGATCTGATCCAGCAACGATGCCGATGAAAGTGAAAAGTAATTCCTTTTCTCATTTCCAGAAACCCAGAATGCTCCTTTTAGCTGATTACTGTCTCAAATGATCCACCTTGTTTATTTACAACTAGCGCCGTAAAATGAAGTTTGCTATCATCTCCCTCCGCTGAGCTGCGTTGAGCCCAACACTAGCTGCTCCCTCCATCAAGCCCTCGCCATGTAATTTGATTGAAAGTGTGAAGCCTCAGGAGGGCGAGGCGAGAAAGGCCTTACAGCTGCAATGGCGAACAGATATCCTCTCATCACAGTGAGGGTGTAGAAATACCTGCATAGATACATGCAGGTATTCACCCCACCCCCCCCCCACCCCCCCCCACCCCCATCCTGAGCATTTGATTTTCCATCATTGCAAATTTCTGCTCCGTCTGCCTCTGCAGCGCCGTCAGAATCACTGCTCATTTTTCATAGCTGTGAACTAACAACTCATGCAACCCCCCCGCCATCTCTCACACACACACACACACACACACACACACACACACACACCGCCGCTACCCCTCCCCTCACACACCTCCACCCCTCCACCTTCACTATCACTGACAACTGCAACCAAGCTTGATGAAGCAGGTGGGGTCAGGCCACATTTGTTTGAATCAACGGACGGACGTGCGAGGCGGCGTGATGAAGAGGCCGGGCGACGCCGACATCTGTCCTGACGGAGCTGCTACAGTTAGGGCTTTGAATTATGGGCCGTTACTAGCCGAGCACGATGCAATCCCTCTGCAAGCAAGTTCATTTGACAAAACAATGAGATGACTCGGGAGTAAAAAGACAAATGAAGTTATTTGATCCATTGGAAAAATGGGAAAAAAAATACATTTAGCAAACGATGATTGGAACGAAAGCATGTGGAATCAGCAGTAATGCATTATTAATGGCGGCGCCGAGCCCGCAGCGCGCGCAGGCTAGCGCTCAGCTAGCGCTCAGCTAGCGCTCAGCTAGCGCTCAGCTAGTTTTCTTTATGATGTTTCCTGAGCGGCGCGGCCGCGGCGATGTTCCCGCCGCCGCGTTAATGAAAAGAATCATTAAAAATGCACAAGCAGCTCCAATCGATTGTATCTGCATTTACCAACCTCTAATGCAGTATTAATATCTGCAGCCATCCCAGATCAACACACGCCCTGCGCTCTGTTTATTACTGATTTATGAACGGGCGCGCTAGTAACTCGCGGTTACCAGTCAATAAATCTTTCAGATGCACTTCGGAGCTGAAACTCTCCCATTTTTTGTGTTACGCTTTTTTTTTTTTTTTTCTTGCTCGCGTTGAGAGAAAGCTGCTCAACGCTGCGCCCGGTCAGAGACGCCCACTGTTTCCTTTCACCGCCACCACATTACTATGCAACCAGCTTTTACAGTACGGCTTAGAGCTCGGAGCAAATTGGACGCCCCACAAAGCGTCGGACAACTGTTGTCCCCCATTGTGGCTCTTTCTGCAGGCCCTCTTTATCAGGTGCTGAATGCAGCAGCAGCAATGAATGAAATCATAGGGGGTGGGGTGGCGGTGGGGGGGGGCATCATCGAGGGGTGATGGGGGGGGTGTTGGTGTAGGTGGTGTGTGTGTGTGTGTGTGTGTGTGTGTGTGTTGGGGGGGGCGTACTCTGAAACCTCACAAGCATTCCAGAACAATCCATGTGCGAGGCAGAACGGTCCTTTTCCCACCTCCCAGGGTTTCAGGGTTTCTCTATGTTGACAGGCAGGCAGGATCAGCCCCCCCTCACCCTCCCCTCACCCCGCCTCACCCCCCCTTACCCCCCAATACCCCCCCACCCCTCCCTACCTACTGCTTTCAAAGCCTCGTTTCCATTAACTCACCACGCCGGACCTCGCCTAATCTCTGCGACCTCTAGACACGTCTCATGACCTGGATCACACCAGACCACCAGACCACCAGACCACTAGCTGGACCAGGTTTATCTAATAGTGGAAATTCATTTTTTTGTAAAGGCTGCAAAGAACAACGAGACGAAAAAAAACAGCTCCTAGTTAACTGCCCCACCTTGTCAGAAGCTTCTTTTGCAGCTCCTCTCCGGTGGTTCCCGCCTCGCTCGGCATTGTTGTCAAGCCCGTTACGCAGTGTGTAATAATGGGGAATTATGTCGCCCATTGTTAACTCTTGCTAGTCAGGTACGAGGCAACAGGCCCATTATCTGAAACGAGCCGCATGCCGCCGGTTTGAGCGCCGCCTCATAATGAATTGCTCAATGAAACTCACTTCCTCTGAAATTACAGCCGCCGTGGTTTTTATACACTCAGGCAGCAGTTCAAACACCTTTTATCATACAGTACGTGTCCATTATGTTATCTCGGGGAAGGAGCGCGGGAATAGAAACGTTTCATCTGCCGTCGTCGTTTGCCGGAGGATTCGCTTCTCGTCCGGATCGGCGAGGCAGAATCGTCCGTCGCCGCCGTTCGGAGCGATGCGAAAAAAATCACGAGCAAGCAGCGTTCCTGTCTGGAGACGGCCAGGACGCTCGGCTAAACAGGAGCTTATGTATTCTGCACACTCACGGGCACAGATGGAGGAACAAACGCTGGTGATTATACTTTCCATCCAGCACGGCGGCATGCATATTTATGTCCTCAGAGCCATGTGATCTCTGCCGCCGCCGCCGCCACCTCGCCGCCGCCTCGCGTCGAATCAGACCGAGAGATGTTTGTGCTTTGGAGGGTTTCTAACAGATTACACAGCAGTGAAGGAGTCCAGCTCGTCCTCTGTGATAGGAGGAACCAAAACCTTCCTGTTGGCAGTGTTAGCACCGCGCGCTACCGCTAACCCAGGTAAAGTAACAATAAGTATAAAAGTAACTGTAACTCTTCTTTGTGGCCACCAGGGGAGCAAGATCAACCAGATCCCCACCAAGTACAGCCAGACGGAGTCCACCAAGTTCCTGGTCCTCACCGTGGTCTCCATCCTGTGCATCGTCGGGGTCCTGCTGGCCTCCACCGTGGTCTACTGCCTCCGCCACCGCTCGCACCACAAGCTGAAGGAGAAGCTCACCAACCTGGGGACGGACGCCGGCAGCGACGCTACCGCCACCTATCAGGTAGGAGGTGTTACTGCGCCGTCTCGATTTTGAAATGGGGTTTTTTTTTGGTCGAGTTGTTTTTTTTGGAGCAAGAAAATATGAGTTAGCGATGAAAAGGACCCTGGCAGCGGCGCCACGCTCTCCCCATTGAGCTGCACAGACCATAATGACATGCTTTACCAAATGAGCACCGTTGTTAATCCTGTGTTGGCGGTGATGCGGCGAGACTGGCTGACTGTATTTTATTGTTGAAGTAATATTAGCGATCCAACAGGTTTTCCACCTCGAGTCGTTTCCACCCCCCTCTCCGCTGTAATTATCCTCTGGCCGAATCGCCGGGTGTGAAATTTAATTTACACAATCCGATATTAAGTGGCTTTTTGAGAAAAGAATTAGATTGAGATTTTTTCCGTCTCTCTCTCCCTGACCTTTTTCCCCACCATGTTTTTAAATGAGAGTGGTCCTGTGAGCATTGATTTTATCATCAGCCCGTCCCATCCCTTAAGTGCTCACATTTTATGCTCTTCTCTGGGGATTTTTAACTCCTGAAATAGACTGGAGCTGCAGCGGCGAGGCGACTTGGAAAGATTCAGCGTATTATTTCTCCGTTCTTGTTTATTTACCAGTGACAAGACAAGATGGAGGCGTAAAATACTGGCGTAATAAAAAGAGCTTTCCACCCAGAAAATTCCATAGTTTTTATTTGCCAAGTAAGAGAAGAGATAAGAGCTCTCTTTCTGTAAATCACAAGATGCAGTGTGGCCAATGACAGGCTGGCGTTCAGCGCCGCCCCTTCCTGGCAGCCTATTGAAATATTAGTGTTTCCTTAGTGTCTCCGGTTACTTGTCTGATTAATACCTGAGAAAAACATTTTCCTGCCGGACCCCCGAAGCCCCGAGTCTTCGCTCTCTTTCCTCTGCGTCTGCGTCGAGTCTCGCCTCGACAGCGAGCCGCCGCCTCCTCCCTGAAAGGCCTCAGTGTTCAGCTCCCATCTTAGCCGTGTAAGCCTCCTCTCTTTGTCAGCGCTGCTGTGTGGAGGGATTCCCTGGGCTGGATTCAGTGTGTGTGTGTGTGTGTGTGTGTGTGTGTGTGTGTGTGTGTGTGTGTGTGTGTGTAGTCTCTAGGGCTACATGCAATTAAAGCAGACAGGAAGCGGCAGGCTGCCTGACGGCCTTACTACTGCAGCTCCTTCGCGGTGGCTGTCACACACACACACACACACACACACACACACACACACACACACACACACACACACACCAGCCACTGCATGTTAATGTTTCCTGCCCTTGGCGCGTTTGTTTGAGGCCTCGCTTCTATGCGTTCTCACACACACACACACACACACACACACACACACACACACACACACACACACACCTCTCTCCTCGCCGCCCAGCCTTCCATTTACGTCACTGTGCCACCAGCGCTGAGTCTCCCTCCCCGGGCTTGTCAATCAAGCGGCCCCGGTGAAAGCGCGACGCGGGATTGGCCAACTGGCTGACAAAGGAGACGTTGATTGACAGGCTGTTTGTCTGTGTGTTGGGGGGGAGATGATGCACGTCTGTCAATCAGACCGCCTCCCTCCCTCCCTCCCTCCCTCCCTCCCTCCCTGTCTGGATGATCCTGGGAGTCTGAGGTCCCTCCTCCTGACGGCGGTGGATCCCAGTGACAGGAAAGACTCAACGTTAAATCATGTTGAGGATCTTTCTGTTTTCTGAGATCGACTCCACCGGACCGCCTCTCTCTCTATCTCCCCCCCCTCTCCCCCCCCCCCCCCCCCCTCTCTCTCTCTCTATAACATCATTCTCACTCTGCCGGTGAAAACACATCTCCAGTAAATCTCAATTTAGCTTCAACAAAAATAAGCTTCTGTTTTTTACTTCTTGGTTCTCCTCCTCTCTCCTCCCCTCTCCTCTCTCCTCCTCTCTCCTCCTCTCTCCTCCACTCTCCTCCTCTCCTCCCTCTCCTCCCCTCTCCTCTCTCCTCCTCTCTCCTCCCCTCTCCTCTCTCCTCCCCTCTCCTCCTCTCTCCTCTCTCCTCCCCTCTCCTCCTCTCTCCTCCCCTCTCCTCTCTCTCCTCCCCTCTCCTCCTCTCTCCTCCCCTCTCCTCTCTCCTCCTCTCTCCTCCCCTCTCCTCCTCTCCTCCTCCTCTCTCCTCCCCTCTCCTCCTCTCTCCTCTCCTCCTCTCTCCTCCTCTCTCCTCCCCTCTCCTCCCCTCTCCTCCTCTCTCCTCCCCTCTCCTCCCTCTCCTCCTCTCTCCTCCCCTCTCCTCTCTCCTCTCTCCTCCCCTCTCCTCCTCTCTCCTCTCTCCTCCTCTCTCCTCCTCTCCTCCTCTCTCCTCCCCTCTCCTCCCCTCTCCTCTCTCCTCCCTCTCCTCTCTCCTCCCTCTCCTCCTCTCTCCTCCTCTCTCCTCCCCTCTCCTCTCTCCTCCCCTCTCCTCCTCTCTCCTCCTCTCTCCTCCTCTCTCCTCTCTCCTCTCTCCTCCCCTCTCCTCCTCTCTCCTCTCTCCTCCTCTCCTCTCTCCTCCCTCTCCTCCTCTCTCCTCCCCTCTCCTCCTCTCTCCTCCTCTCTCCTCCCTCTCCTCCTCTCTCCTCTCTCCTCCCCTCTCCTCCCCTCTCCTCTCTCCTCCTCTCTCCTCCTCTCTCCTCTCTCCTGCTCCAGCCCATAATATACTGGTCATATAGATCCTATTGGTTAAAATGGGTCCAGCTCTAACATGATGGATGATTGATCAGTATTGGTTATGAAGCCCTTCAGATGAATCAATATTATTATTGACTTTATTGTCCCATGATGCTTCAGAGGCTTTTCACCCTGACAACAATACAGTTCTTCAATTTTTTAAATTGTATTTTATTTTTGGGATGAAATTCTAAAATCCAAACATATTGAATATTGTTCCGATGTATCGATATCGGTAACCGATATCTGGTGACTCCTATCCGCCACACTGTCTCCTGTAACTCCCATCATCTGCCGACTCCTCCTTCTCCCTGGGTTCTCTCCCTCTCCTCCTCCCCCCCCCCCCCCCTCCTCTCTGTCTCCACCATATTGTATCAGGCTCTCCCTTTATTTGTTTGTTAGTTGAAGCGTTGAGGCGAAGCGTTGAGGCGACAGCCCCTACATTTGTTTGGCTGGAAGGGCATGTAAACAGAGGAGCCCCCGAGGGCCAGCTCAATCCTGTCACCCCCCCCCCCATTAGCAGGCTTTTATATAGACGGGTGCTATGGGTGGCACACGTCCTGCCCACCGCTTCCCCAGCCGACACGCCCACCGTCGCCCCGGGGTGATGCATGATTCGAGACGGTCACGTGGCGCCGAGTGGATTCTCTGGCATGACGCCATGAGGAGGGATTGTTGTTAACCTTTATTTATCCAGGGAAGGTTGACGGTGCACATTCACATTCACACTGGGAGCTGCCCAGTACAACCACCGTCTTCTACTGGTGCAGCTCCATTGGGGGTTAGACGCCTTGCTCAAGGGCACCGGGACAGGTTTATTGTGTTTATTATTATCCTTCTGCGGCAGCTGAAGAAAAAGAAAGGAATTATTTTTGTGACCAGGCATTTTCTTTGTGCTCATAACTTGTTCAGGGCCACTAAATGAAATGATAAAAAAACAGGAATCAAATATCACCAAATACAATTTCGTCAATAAAACAACCTTGTACCCCCAAAGGGAGGAGGAGGTGTAACGGCTGCTTTGTGCTTATTGTGAATTACATTTTGTTGCTCTTTAGTTGTTTTGTTGTGTCTCTCAGGACACCGCCCTGATGGGGCTCGAACCAGTGACATTTCACTAACAGGACAGCAGTGCTACAAAAGGGAGTAAAATGAACATTTCGTGGCTGCTAGTCGTAGTCTACCCTAATCTAGACTAGAGATTAGGACATGGAAAAGATTGAGACCAACTGAGACCAAACCTGCACAACGTCTCTCTGGCTGACTGTCTCTCTGACTGACTGTCTCTCTGACTGACTGTCTCTCCGACTGACTGTCTCTCTGACTGACTGTCTGTCTCTCTGGCTGACTGTCTCTCTGACTGACTGTCTCTCCGACTGACTGTCTCTCCGGCTGACTGTCTCTCCGACTGACTGTCTCTCCGACTGACTGTCTCTCTGACTGACTGTCTCTCTGGCTGACTGTCTCTCCGGCTGACTGTCTCTCCGGCTGACTGTCTCTCTGACTGACTGTCTCTCTGGCTGACTGTCTCTCTGACTGACTGTCTCTCCGACTGTCTGTCTCTCCGGCTGACTGTCTCTCTGGCTGACTGTCTGTCTCTCTGGCTGACTGTCTCTCTGACTGACTGTCTCTCCGACTGACTGTCTCTCCGGCTGACTGTCTCTCCGACTGACTGTCTCTCGACTGACTGTCTCTCCGGCTGACTGTCTCTCCGACTGACTGTCTGTCTCTCTGGCTGACTGTCTCTCTGACTGACTGTCTCTCCGACTGACTGTCTCTCCGGCTGACTGTCTCTCTGACTGACTGTCTCTCTGACTGTCTCTCCGGCTGACTGTCTCTCCGGCTGACTGTCTCTCCGACTGACTGTCTCTCTGACTGACTGTCTCTCCGACTGACTGTCTCTCCGGCTGACTGTCTCTCCGACTGACTGTCTCTCTGACTGACTGTCTCTCTGGCTGACTGTCTCTCCGGCTGACTGTCTCTCCGGCTGACTGTCTCTCTGACTGACTGTCTCTCTGGCTGACTGTCTCTCTGACTGACTGTCTCTCCGACTGACTGTCTCTCCGGCTGACTGTCTCTCTGGCTGACTGTCTCTCTGCCACCTGATGAAGTGCATATCGCTGAAATCACGGTGTGTTGTTCAGACTGAACCTGTCCTGTCGTGTTATTCCTTCACATTTTCACCTTTTTGTCCTCTAATTGGCTCTCGGGGGGGGAAGCCATTTTGAATCAGTTATAATTACATCATAAAAGATTTCACCATGTGGGCTTTTTGAAATATGAATGCTGTTGATCAAGTGTTTCCCTCCCCCTGTCCCCACCAAAACACCCAGAATGCAGTTCTGTTGTGCCGAACAGGCTCCACATTGTGTTGCCGACACGGCACCGACGTTATTGCTGCATTACTGGTAACACTCACACAGACAGGAAAACAAACAGACAATTAGTGGAAGAATCGCTTTTATCAACGTGGAGGAATTTGTCTCAGCGACATTGGTGCAGCGACAGCCTGACTACTGGGGGAGACCCATGTATCAGGCTGTATGAAATACTGTCTCTGCACAGTCGATGTGAGGGATGACGTACAGTGAGACGGTCGACAGAGGGAAGCAGCATCCCACTGATTACACAAAATATTGATTTAAAATGATTTTATTACAAGCTAGAGTAATTTACAAGCCTCCGCCAAAAAAACGTTCATCAGAACTGTAACCATAGAAACGTCTGTAGCTAGCATCCGAGGCTACACTGTGGCAGAACTGTAACCATAGAAACGTCTGTAGCTAGCATCCGTGGCTACACTGTAGCAGAACTGTAACCATAGAAACGTAAACAAATCCAGTCAGATTGCCAATCAGCCTCTACCCACCAATCAAACCTTTCATGATCTCCAAATAAATAAAAAGTAAAATTGGAATTATCTTCATGTTTCTCACCTCAGTTAGCCGAGCGTTTGTCTGCAGTAACGCATCTTTGCCTCAAGGTGGCGCCACTTCATTTGCTTAGAAATCGACAAAATGGACCCGAGTTCTTGACCGCAGAGTGACATGATTCGGTGTGAAATAACAGATTGTGTACATTGGCCAATCAGAATTGAGTTTTCAACAAAGCCGTGTAATAAATGTTGACATTTGACCCATACAGCGCGTTGAGCTTGAGTCCATCTGAATGTGTTTGAGTTTGCATCGAGGTCCTTGTGTGAGTGAATGCATGCTTGTGTTTCCTCCCAGCGGTGCTGCCAGCTTCACTGAGCCAGGCAGAACTTTAATCTAACTTTAATCATCTCCATGCGTTCATACGAGTCTCTGGCCGGAGCCATGGATCAATGTCACCGTGACAACCTCCGAGAACATCAGTCAGATCAGATACAGACATCGCTGCTGTCAATCAAACACCGTCAGTTCATCATCAGCATCTCTCATTAGCAGATACATAGATACCCAGTGAGCTCTAGTCCAGGTTTACATCGTAGGCATTTAGGTGACGCTCTCAACCAGCAGGACTGAGATCAGTTTGGTGTCTTGCTTAAGGACAGAAGTGACCCCTCCTCTCATGAAATTCATGATATCACAAAATTCATAAAAATGATGCTACTACCCCTAACCCTGCAGGATGATAGGTAACAAGTCCTTAGTTGTACATTATAACACTTTTACAGAAATGATGAGCTAGAGGTAATGGAAAAAATGGATATAGCATTTTGGAACAGAACTCAACTAAACTAAAATTGTAAAATCGTAAAATCGTACCGAGAACTAAAGAAAATACTATTATCATTGTTGCAACGCCATAGTTTGTCTTACGAATGTCAGATTGCGTTGAGGTGATGGAGGTAGGACTTTTGGCATGTGTTTTCAAAATAAAGCGAGGGCGTGGCATCACTACAGATCACCATGTGGGGCTATGGATGTTGAAAATTGCAAATGTTCTCTGTAAAATGAAACATGGCTTTAATGAATCAGTGTGTCTCAGTTCGTTTTGTCTTTTGCTTCCTCTGCTGTCTAGGAGGTCTGGTAGTCTGTCATCATGCCGTCTGTCTTGTATGCTGTGTGTAGTCAGAGCTCCATTCATTGTAGCACATTCAAGTTCCTGGTGGGAGTCCACTGCAGCAGGTGGAGAGGAAAGCTCTGGTCATTGTGGTCACGGGTCCAGCAGACAGTAAATGACGTATGAATGAATGAAGACCAGATTTTTCCAGCCAGTCTGAGGATTTGAACCAGCAGCTTTCTCCTTCTCCTACCTTTACTGCTGCTCGGCCTTCTCTTCTGTTGCTGTGATCAGTGCTAGCAGCTCACAAGAGCCGAACATACAAAGTCTTTTCCAACATTTTGCTCCATGAAGGTCAGAAACTCTTTAATGAGGCGTGTTGACACTAGATTCCCTTCTTGGATCCACCAATCAGAGTCCTTTTGAATTCAGCAAGTTTTGTGTTTTTTTACTCAACTTTTAAGTACAAAAAAAACTCATAAATCAGAGTTTTAGAGGGCAGTTTCCTGGAATGGGTCAATCCACGATGACAAACATAACCATGATGCTCCTGGGTTACGGGTTCCATTCCCTTTGTAGCTCAATGGATGAAGCAAGGCATTAACACTACCAGGGGTAGGAGCTTCAATGAGTAGTCCGAGGCACCAACATCCAGTGTTTGGGTTCGATTCCCACTGGGGCCAAACAAGTACATGTACTCATGTACATGTACTCTGTAAGGTGCTTTGGATGAAAGTTATGTCATGTTACATCACCAGTGGTTCCTCAGCAACAACGTCTAACCTCTCCTCGTCTTCCTCCCTTCCTGTAGGAGCTCTGTCGGCAGCGCATGGCCGTCAAACCCCCGGCTGAGCGCCAGGAGCCCATTTCCTCCCGGATCAACAGCGTGTCGTCCCAGTTCAGCGATGGAGGTCCGGCCGTCAGCCCCTCGGCCCGGAGCAGCACCTCCTCCTGGTGCGAAGAGCCCGCCCACTCCAACATGGACATCTCCACCGGTCACATGATACTGGTACGTTTCCTATTACTTAAAGCCGTTGCGATCGTGACATCACATGACACCAGTGATGCTCCTGTTGAATTCTGCTGCAATTTCCAAATCGCAAGAGGCTAAAATTCTTCATCAGAGGGAAAGATGTTTTTTATGTTCAAACTGAGTAAATCCAAAGTAAAGTGTTAAGAACATTATGGAGCTATAACTTGGAGCTGCTACATCCCTAGCTCCTACTACAATACTTTATGAGGCTGGTAACGCTCCTGATGGACCAACAGAGTCAAAGGGGAGGTGAGAACACACCAGTCGACCTGATCTGAGGGAGGAAACCTCATACCTCATGAACTTAGAATTTATGGATGTTAAGGAGGACATATACAGCTTAAGGGTTGTATTTCTATACTACTCTATATGGGGGGTGCATGATTGTAGTGAGGGAAACTATGTCGACTTTCAAAACTCCACCTGTTAACTCTGTGGTGCTGTGGTAGCTCAGTGTTGTAAATTGAATCCACTATAGTTAAAAAATCCCGAGCTACTTCTTAGTCTGTGAATGCACCGCGCACCAACCTAGAGCTGACTTCTACCATCCTGCCTGGTGGACGAGACTCACTGGGTCTCCCTCATGAGGACTCTGAGGGTCTGGAGGTCTGGAGAGACAGACCGGATTCACCTGAGCACTGAGAAACCAGCCAACACACAGACTCTTAGTTTCTGAACACTTAATACCACAGATGAGAATCAGATAACAATGGAAGGGTTTTATTGGACATCGATTTAGGAGAACAAGCTGTTGACTCGTGTTCATTGGTCAGTAACAAACATCCCAAAACGCTTTGACACCGAGAGCCTTAAGTTCTGTTTCTACGTGAGGTTTGTTTTTGTGTAAGTAGCCGGCGGTGGGTTGTCTTCTCGTTAGCCTCGCTGTCTGTCTGGATGCTTTAACACGTCTGTCTTTAAAAAAGAAAAGGAGGGAAGTGAAGGAAGCGTCAGACCGACTGTCTGACGCTTCCTTCACTTCATCTTCCTCCTCTCTTTCAAACTAGCAGAACTATGTTGCCTTCCATCTCTTCTGCATTTCTGCACCCTTCTTCCCTCGCTCTCTTTTTCCTCTCATCTCGTTCTCTCTCATCTTTCTCCCTCCGTCTTCTTCTTGTTTCTGTACATCTCATTACACCCACAGCTTCTATAAGCAGGCTTCTCACCCTTTTTCTCTCCCGCAGATGAAAATCTCCACTGAACCTCGGTGGCAATCCGTCGAGCGTCGTTGTAATTGCGATATATAGCTACTCACCTCGACACCACCCCCCCCCCCCGCCCACCTCCACCCGCCCCACCCTACCTCGGCTCCCTCTCCATGCATTATAAAGCTGCCAGGGAGATGTGACAGAGCGGGCTTTTTGATGTGTTCAATAGGCACAAAGATACTAATTACCCCCGAGATTTGCACCGGAGTTGCGTTGCGCAGAGAGAGACAGAGAGAGAGAGAGGGAGAGAGAGAGAGAGAGAGAGAGAGAGAGAGAGAGAGAGAGAGAGGAGAGAGAGGGGTGGTTCTGAACTGAGCTCAAATGATGAGATGACTCCCTTTGCAGCTCTGTGCTGCAGAACGGGCATGTGTGTTGTTTGTGAACACATCCAGCTAAAGTGTTTCCTTGGCGAACGCACCCCCAACACGATGCGCCAAGGTCATATGTGGACCAAAATAGATCTGAGGTGAAGACTTTGAGGTTTCAGCTACTTCGGGTGCGTTTGATTTCGTGTTTGCCAGACTCCTAAACCGTCTTAGACGAGGTGGCGTCACTTGAGAGACACGAGAAAGGAAATGTTTTCAGTTGGGCGACTTTTCTGACGGTCTCGAAATGACAATTATTGAATTTGTTACAATGATAGAGATTAATATATAAATGGGGTGAGGGAGGGAGAGAGAGACTAGGGCAATAGATAGATTTATTATTCTTCTTGAACAAACTAATGACTCGGCAGTGGAGGAGGAGGTCGAGGAGGAGGAGGAGGAGGAGGAGGAGGCAGTTTTATACTCTGGTTTTATTTGGTGCTTGTTGTGTTGAGTTGAAGGTGTATTTATTAAAACTGGAAATAAAAACAACGAGCACCAAAGTATTTCCAGTAATTTGTGATGTATCTTATTAAAACAGGAAGTGACTGAATGACTCGTTCTTAATGGGAGGTTGTTTTTTGGTACCTCCTTAGTGCCACTTTAGCAACATTGTTCATTGCAGTTTTGGTCGCAATAATCACAACAAATCACAATAATCTCTGCAAAGTTAGTTAGAGAGAGATATATACATAGAGGGAGAGAGAGAGAGAGAGAGAGAGACTATAGTAATACATACCCAGCTGTAGGAGTGTTTCAGGACCTTGGATAGCTCCAAATCCACAGCGAGGCGAACTACATTCCTGCTGCTCTGATTGGTCCAGACCGGCTCCGCCTACACGCCCAGCTGAAACATTGGGAAGGAAAGGGAAAATTACCTGTGGGAAATTTCCCTCCTTTTACCATCCTCCTCAACACCCAGCCTCCTGGATTCACCTCCACCTCCCTCTCCTTCTCCACCTTCATCTTTCTAGTCGTCTCTTTCTCATTTTTTATCTCTATTTAATTTCCTCTTTCTTCCATTCATTTATTACAGTTCTTCCTTCGTCCCACCGTTGATTTATTAATCTTTTTTCTGTTAGTGATCCTGTTTTTTTACTTTTCTGCTTCATCTTATTCTTTTTTCCTTTCTCTCCCTCGTTTTCTTTTCTTATTCTTTACTTCCATTTCTTTCTTTCTTTGCTTTTCTGCCGTCTTACTCTTCCTTTTCCTTTCTGTCCGTCCTTTTCTTTCCTTCTTTCTTTGGCGTTGGCCTCGTGGTTTCATGTTCGTGGTTTCATGGCAGCCAAACTCGGAGCCAGGCTTTTGGGGGGTGAATTCAGAGCCGAGTGTTTTCGGCGGCGCGGCGCGGCGAGGGATCGAATCAATCACACGGCGAGGCGGAGCGCTCACCCGCCGCTCAAAAGCAAATATTTCATCTAGCGTTCTGCAAGTTGAGCGATTAATAACGTCTCCGTCAAAGGAAAGAAAGCGTGATTGCTGATGAGCTGCTGTTCCCCCCCTCCACCCCCCTCCTCCCCCTCCACCCCTCCAAAATAAAAGCCGGGTAAACCCACGTCATCATCCACCCGCTGGTTTTAATTTGAGGAGAAACAGCTTTCACCATCTTATCTAAGTTAATGTATTACTTGGTCCCATGTGACCGGTGCACCACAACTCTCCTCCGACTCCCCCCCCTCCCTCCCCGCCTCCCCCCACCTCCCTCCCCCTGCCCCCACGCTACCCTCTGTGCCTGTGTCTTAAGAGGATTAGTCGACTCTATATATAAAGCACATTATCTTGTCTTTTGTTGCTGGCCAAGTAAGTGTTATAGATTATATTGCAGAGAGCCTCCATAGAGATTAGCTGTACCAGGAATTTGTTGGGGGGGGCGGAGGGGGGGGGGGGGTAATCTGTAGTGCTGATAGGTGGAGGAAGAAGGAGACGTATAGTTTAATGGTCTAATGCTGCGATGATACGGGGCTGGTCCAATCAGCATCGTCCACCTCCGACATGATGACCGATGCAGCTTGATTGATTAGATATTTATTGTAGAACTAGTCGATTTTATTCATCTTATTATTATCGTCTTCCTGCGTTTCAGTGGAGAGTTTTAGTGTCCTGTGATCTAAATGCCGTTTTTCTACCCGCAAAGACCAAAACTCAGACGGAAAAACACTTTGAAGATATTGATTACCAGCATAAAACATCGACAGCTTTAATCCCAGAATATCGGTATCGGCCTTCAAAAGCTGCTGAAGTATCGGTCCAGTCGTCCTCCAGAGGAACCGCGAGTCACTTTATTTTCCATCTGTTGCAATAAAAGCAAAACCTAGCAGAAAAACAAAATGGTACTTTTTAAAATATCACCTTAACACTGAACAGACCGGTAACCTTCAGGATTTACACCCAGGTCGTCTCCGTCTCCCCCCGTAGCCGCTGAGCAACAGTCTCCCCGAGAGATTTCACCGAGCGCCCCCATCCCCCCCCCCCCGGCCTCCCATCTCCGCCGAGCCAAAATGGCCGCTGCATTACATCACCCCCATCCGACCGACCCTCGCGCTGCACTTCATTACAGGTGCTCAGAGCCACAATGGCGGCCCGGCAGAGCCTTATTGCATAGCGGTTTTATTGAGCACCTTTGGCGGCGGTAAGCCCCCCGGCGGTAAGGGGATTACTCAGTGTTTGGCCGACACATGGTGATCTCAGCACCTCCTGATTGGATTGCAATAATCCCTTTACACAGCCACAAAACCCTATTACTCTGGCATTAGAGAGGGTATCTGATGTAGCACTGTGTGTGTGTGTGTGTGTGTGTGTGTGTGTGTGTGTTTATCGTGTGCTGGAGGATTTGTGGCTTGGGTATGGGGTTGTGTGTGTGTGTGTGTGTGTTTGTTCATGTCTTGTGTGGGATTGTGTGTGTTGGTGTCTGTATATCATTTGTGTGTGTGTGGATTGGTGGATTTTGTGTGTGTATTCTGTTTGAATGTGTAAAAGTAAATGTGTGTAGAGTGTGTGTGTGTGTGTGTGTGTGTGTGTGTGTGTGTGTGTGTGTGCCAGAGGTTGTGAAGAGGTGAATTATGCTGAGGAACACTGAGCCTATCCCCATACATGAATGTATCCAGTACCTGACCTGACCAGGTGTGTGTGTGTGTGTGTGTGTGTGTGTGTGTGTGTGTGCGTGTGCGTGTGCGTGTGCACGTACAGTGAAAGTACCAATCATTTGCATTTGTTCAAGACATTTCTCTTGCTCCGTCACCCGCCGGACGTCTGGCCAAGCTGGTTTCCATTTTTAACGAAGCCTCTCCTTTTAGCAGAACCCCATTAGGATCTGATCCTGATGAAGATCGTCCTCATTTATAACGCCGCTATAAATCATCTGGAGCCATTTAAAGAACTTCACCGGCTCGTTTCGTTCCCTCATCCGTTACCAACGCTCGTGCCCTCCATATTTTTTCGTGCACGGGCCGCTGATTTCCAAGGTTGCCCCAAACCGGCTACGCTGTCCACCTTCTGACTCGGCGCTAACAACATGCCATTATCCTGCCACGCTTTCATTTGACAAGCTCATTGCCGGCGGTTGATCAAAGTCCCGGCGCCTTGCTTCATTCTGACTCCGGTGCGGTCGGTAATGGACCAGGATGAAATGGGTTGTCATTTAGAGGGAGCTGGTCCTGCCCAGGTCTGGACCCTGATAGACCTGAGGAAGACGCTTCGGCGCTGAGATGGGTGGCGGCTTGGCATCTGATGAGATCACTCGCTCATAAAAACGGCACATTCACTGACCTGGGTCGGATAGGATTTGCAAATGTTTCTTTGTGTTTGTTTTCTCTTGCGTGGAGAACCAGATGGTTTGGCTTCACCACGTAAGACCAGTTTAGAAACTCAGAACAGAATCTGAAACTTGATCATCTACAACCTGTTTCAAAAGGAGGTCGGCATTTTATATACATTATTCTAGAAGTAAAATTTGTAATAGTAATAAATGTCATCAATTGAATGTTGAATTATTTTGTTAAAATGACTAAAACTATATTATTATTATCATTATTAGAACTAATTCATGTTGAAGTATCTAGCGAGGACCAACAAGTTCAGAAAATCAAACGACAATATCTGAAATGCTTTGGCCTATTTTCCTCGTCTACTCGTCTGTGATTGACAGCCTGACTGATATCCTCTAAAGGGTCCTGATGCGGTAAGCCCCACCCATCTGGTGCTTCAAGCAGTTTAAAACAAATAAATATTATCTCTGTGTTTGTTTTAACCTCAGCGGAGCAGCAGATGGGTGGGATTTGCCACACAGGACAACATATTGAGTGGAAAGTTAAAGTAAATCACAGGACGGTCAATTTGGTCTTCTTCTGATTTTAACTGCTACCTGCTGTCTTGGTGCAGTAAGCCCCACCCGTCTGGTGCTCCACCGAGGTTTAAACAAACACTCGCAAATATTATTAGGATGGAAAGTTTAGTAAAGTTTACTAAACTTTGGTGAGTTTAGTGAGGAAACTATCTGAAATGTTATTGTGTACTTAACTGACACCCTCTGAATGGTCCCGACAGGGTAACCCCACCCACCTGGTGCTTCAAGCAGATTAAAACAAACGCAAAGAATCATTTGCAAATAGAAATAGGAATCAAACAGTAATAAATGTCGGTAACGGACCAGAAAACACAGAAAACACAAATTAATGAAATTCTCTCCTCACCTCCTCTCCTCACTCGTCTCCTCGTCTCCTTCAGGCCTACATGGAGGATCACCTGAAGAACAAGGACCGTCTGGTGAAGGAGTGGGAGGCGCTGTGTGCCTACCAGGCCGAGCCCAACGCCTCCACCGTGGGCCTGAAGGACGGCAACGCCAAGAAGAACCGATCCAGCGCCGTGGTGGCATGTAAGCAACGTTCTCTCTTTCTCCTCCTCTGCATCCTCATCTCCTCCTCTGCCTCCTTCTCTCCTTCTCTGCTTCCTTCACTCTTCCGCATCCTCATCTCCTCCTCTGCGTCTTTATCTCCTCCTCTGTCTCCTTCTCTCCTTCTCTGCTTCCTTCACTCTTCTGCATCCTTCTCTCCTCCTCTGCTTCCTTCACTCTTCTGCATCCTTCTCTCCTCCTGTTTCCTTCTCTCCTCCTCTGCATCCTTCTCTCCTTTTAGTTTTAATAATACTTCTGTCTCTACTACTACTACTAGTACTACTGCTATTATTACCAATACTGTTACTAATACTACTACTACTACTAGTAGAGTTTTAATCTAAACCAGTAGAGCCGGTGATTCCCATTAGCCATCAGTCAGTGGTCAGACAGTGTATCAGTCCCTGTGGAGAAAAGACAAATTTCTCTACGGGGATCAATAAAGTATCACGTGTTATAAGCAACCACTTAGCAGCGTTCAGAGAGTGGTGACATGGTGACATGGTGACATGGTGACATGGTGGAGGGGTGGAGGGGTGGAGGGGTGGAGGGGGTGGCGGTGAAAGGAAAGAGTGTTATCACCTTCTGGTGGCTGACAAGGCATCATGGCGGGGCGCCCCTCATAACCACTGGAAACCAACTCCTCTGTTAGCCAGAAATCAAGAGTAGATGCAGTGAAAAGAAGTAAATTTGTTTTCTATTGACGCTCCTGTGAAAAAATAGTGAAAATCCAGTTGTCAGCAGCAGAAGCAGGGAGGAGATTATGTTGTTCTTTCTGTTTGAATGGTTTGAAACGTTGGTGGAGCTGAGTCGACCTTGGTTAGAGAAACTGTCCTGTAGCTCGATGGTCACAGCAGCCAATGTCGATCTGTCCTTGTCAACACATTGAACCCCTACCTGCTCCAGGGGTACCACTCCTGGATGACCCCTGACCCCTGACCCCTCACCCCTCTGGTTAAAGGCTTACATACACAGGATTCCCACTAGGGATTTATGGAATATCATTAAATTTTGAGAGGTAGTGAGTAAATCAGGGAATGTGATCAATTCTCTGGGGAAGTCAGGGGAATTTCACAAATGGGACACTTTAAAGGAATATACCAGAACGTATGTTATACGTTCCATTAGAAGCTGCTTCACCAGACTGTGTGCTCCAACTTGGTTCCAAAAAGTCATGGATAAGTCATGGACTGTGCCATGGAGGTTGCGGTGGGAACCCTGTATCAAAGAAACAACTCACTACTACTGACTACCGTGTAACTCGGCCACTGAGTTCTTGCATTCCTAAAAATCCACTGAGTTTCTCTGTTTGCGTTCCAGACGATCACTCCAGGATCACCTTGAAGGTGGAGAACAGTCAAGGCAATTCCGATTACATCAACGCCAGCCCGATGGTAAGTACCTCCTCTGCATGCTAACGCTGTGCTTCACGCCGCCGCTACGCCCCCGGGCCCCCGCGGCCCCCGAGGGCCGTCGCAGGAACAAAGGCAGCCCGCCGCCGTACTATATATATTCTGATGCAACGCTTGCTTAGCTTCCGCGCTCGCGTGCACGTTCTGCACCATGAATATTAAGGATTGTTTTACAGCAAATACCCGGGGCGATGATTCGCTCGGGGGAAGGGCTCGTGCACGGCCCTCGGCTTGCTTCTCGTTTGTGAGAACCCAGATTGATTTGCGGTTGTTCCTGACCTTGGGTTATGCTAATTCGACGCTAGTTTGTGTTTACCGTTCGGCCGTTTCCTGGTGCAGCGTGTCTGGAGGCAGCGACAGCCTGCAGGAGAAGGGGAAGAAAGATCCGTGTGAATTCAGTAAGTGAGTGTATCAATTTGGAAACCGGTGTTGGAATAGCGGGTTTACGTTTCCCTGGAGGCAGATGCAGCCGAACTCCATTAAAAGAAACAGAAACACTATGCATTTCAAATCTGGGCGTCACACCAAGAACAGTGTGTGTGTGTGTGTGTGAAAACTACACAGAACAATGGAGCAATCTTGTCATACATTGCAGACACACATGTACATAC
Organism: Hoplostethus atlanticus; assembly: GCA_034670405.1. NCBI lineage: Eukaryota > Metazoa > Chordata > Actinopteri > Trachichthyiformes > Trachichthyidae > Hoplostethus > Hoplostethus atlanticus. The sequence continues at coordinate 110,092 of JAXDDX010000075.1, read as the reverse complement.
AAACGCAACACACACACACACACACACACACACACACACTCTCTCTGAAGCACATACCCACACCTAAATGCAAACACACATAGACACACACAATGCACACACTCACATACGCACACACCCACATGCACACATGCACACAAGCATGCAGGCTCACAGACACACCCGTGCACACACACACACACACACACTGCTACACATTGAGGTTATTTACAGCTCCACCTCTGCCATCAATTTGATTCTCCAAACCGTTCGCCCACGCTGCGACGGAACGACGAGCAGCAGAGACAACACGTTGGGGATCTTGTTCCAACACAGAGCGAATAACTGTAAAACTTAATAGATGTTTTGGGTTGAGTCCCCTGTGGGTTGCAGTAAGTCTGTCATGACTCCAGTTTTTACCTTACAGAAGGATCTTCAGGCTCTGACATCCCAGTATGGTTTAGTCGGTGTCTGATGTCGCTTCGCATTTATACACTCATAAACTCACACAGGGAACGCTGCACTACCTTTTTCTGTTGAAGCCTACAAAGCAGAGCAGCCTGCTGCGTTTTAGTGATGTTGTTGCTAGGTAACCACAGTCAGCTGACGACCAGCTGTCAGTCACCCAGCCAGCTGTTGTTTATGGTGCTAGCTAGAGCAAGGTTAACGTGAGTTAGCTAAATTATACAATTATTGTAAACAATAAAGATTCATGATACAAATTACCAGAAACAGTGAATACAGCCTCCAGCCCTGCTGCCGTCTGTTTAGATGGTGCTACCTCCAGTTTGTCAAGTCATAAAGCTCCGGGTGATCCACCATGTACGTTGTTTACAACAGTCAAGCAGAAGTCCCGCCTCTCCATTGATCCAATTGGACAGTAGAGAAAAACTGACAGTGACGTTTGGTGCCTTTCCATCCTGAGTTGTCCGAAGCTTCACTCACATTGAAGACAACAACAAAAGGCTCTAAGTTATACACACACACACACACAATCTCACACACACTCTCACGCAATCAATCACACATTTTCTCTCACACACACACACACTCAGGTACTCAATCAATCCTGAAAACGAGGGATTAAATCTTTAAGCAGGCAACTTTTTAAAGATAGTTTCCATCCTTTCAAGCAACATAAACGTTCTAGAAAAAAGTTCTGAAAAAAAAAATATTACAGCAAAACCATCTGCCAGTGAGATAACCTGACATATTATTATTGTGATAAATATTGTGAAATAAGCTTTAGAAGTGCGGATACAAATAATGACTTACTTAGCAAGCTTGTCACTTTTTGGCAATGCAGCGGCCGAAACCTGACCCAGGCAAGAACAAGGGAATTAAGAAAATGTACATTTACACTGCAGGCAGCTAGCTGATGCTCTTATCCAGAGCCGCAGTAGAATCACCTTTTTCACCTTGTTAGCTAATTCATGTCATAATAGACACACATATTAACAATAAGTTACTAAATGATTCAAATGTTTGTTTTCTTGTACTTTATATCAAAATCCCATTAAAACATTATATTTTACTGGTTACTTCATGACGTACCAGTAGGCGTCATCCAGAAACAACCAATAATATCATCACAGTCCCGCCCGTCTGCCCCTCCCATCAAATAAAACTGCCTTTCTCTCCATGACTCCTATTGTTTTATACCGTTGGCCACCATTATGTCCCGCCCCAACATCCTGTTTCAACAGGACGACATCCTCTGGCCATGTGCAGTTTTGGACGTTTAACTGAAAAACACCCCAGTGATGCGCCTCGATGCACCTCGTCTTTCTCCAAGTTACTACACTTTTAAGTATGTTATTATTTGGCATTCATAAAGGAACAGAAGACCATCAAGGGCGATTTAGTGTTCGGAAAGCCCTTGAAATGATCTCTCTTCCCTCTGTAATTGCTTCCAGCTAAATTGGCCTTGCCAATTATTACATTTACCGTACAATTTGCACGGTAATGGCCAGGGGTGTCCCTTACTTCCCCCCATATTCCCCTCTAGTTCGTCTCTCCATGCCCACGCTATCCTTTACTATTCAGTGGTAAAGTAAGGTCAGTTTGGTGGAGAGACGTCTCCCAGGGTTAGAGAGGCCGTTCTGTAACCTGACAATCACAGGTTTGATCCCCATAACAGCAAGCCTTTCCATCATGTGTCCTGTTAAAGTGTCCTTGAGTGAGACATTCAACCTTTACCTGCTCACCCAAATGCCTCAAATGTAAATGTAATTTGCAGGAGGAGGGGTGGAGGCGATAGAGTAGCAAATGGAGCGCTTTGCAAACACCCGGTTAACCGGGATGGAGGGCTTTCACACACAGAATTAACCCAATGGAAAACCTCAAACGCTTCGCTGGTTGCCAAGTCATTTGGCGAGGCTCCGCGGGACCTTGTTTTCCTGCCAGTCTTGCTTGATTGGACAGTAAATTAACATATTCTAAAAAAAACACCCCCACCTCCCAGGCTGCCTCAAACCAACCAGCATCACTTTAATCCCCAAGTACTAAAATTGCACAGGAATTTGTCTCGGTGAGATTGGAGATACATCGGCAACTTCCACAGTAGCACAGCAGATACTGACACACCGTTACAGTGCAAGGGGGCAGCTGTCTGATTTTTACCTACTTTTCATTTGTATTTCCTCATGAAATCACTCTGAGAATCATTTGCAGTGAATGTACATAGGCTTTTCACCTGCAAAGATCAAGCAAAAGATGCCAGACATTTACTTACATTTACATTTAAGTCTAAAAAGTCACATCAGGGAGAATTCAGGACCAAGTTCCCTCTAAGATGACAGCTTGGTGACGTCTAATAATTTAGACCAAACATTCATCTCTGGTCAGTCTTCAGTCTTTGCTCCTACTTTGACCCAGAAATGTTGTTTATGTGAACAGCTCTGGACGTTTTGGTGGCAGATATTAGACATTAGATGGAGGGAAGTTTTCGTCTTTAGGTTTAGTGAACTGTCGTCCCTGCTGGCTGATCAGGAGAATCAGGTGAAAGCTCTGATCCCTTATTGATTTCACCTGTCAAATACACTTCAGTCACAAGGGGCGATGTAGCTGAAGTCAGGTTAAAGGACTTTAACACTAGAAAGGCCAATGGGGAAAGAGAAAGAGAACAGAAGGCCAACAAAGCGTCATTCCCTCGCTTGATTTTGGAGGTTCATACAGAAAGTGGCTCTAGAAAGACGTTTTGAAAGTTGAGATATTTCACTTCTAAAATCAAAGAAGCTGTTAGATGACGTTTCTAGCTTCTGGCTTCTAGTGGTTCTGGTATTCTGATATTTTCAGCCTGGGCCTTATTTTCCTTGTTTTTGCAAACCTGCCGATTGACTCTGATCACATCACTGTAGAGCTCTACGGTGAAGTAATTGATGAAATTTTCCACTGAACATTTTTACTTTCATTAGCTGTTTAAAAGACGTCTAAATGGTTTATAGTGTCGAGGCTAAAATGAGGCTTCATAGGGTTTAGTAGACGTCTGAAAATGAAAGCAGCATCATTTACCTATGGTGCTTATTTCTGATATTTACAGCGGTTTGTTCAATGCTTTAATATGTAATAATGTATTTTCTTGGTCTAAAACTGGGCAACACACAGCAGAAAGATGCTGGTGATATGAGAGATAAAACAGAGATGCTGTTGAAAAGAGGAAAAAGCTCAGTGGGTTTGATCAGAATCGATCAGGACAGGAGAGCGCTGAGACACGAGGTGCATCAATAGAGGAGCCTCTCGTTTTTACAGTTTACCGTATGACTCGGTGTCTGATCCACATTTGTAACCTCTCCTGTTTCTTGTTCGCTCCTCTGTTCTCCCCTCAGATGGACCACGATCCCAGGAACCCAGCCTACATCGCCACTCAAGGCCCTCTTCCCTCCACCGTGGCTGATTTCTGGCAGGTAAAACCCCACACACACACATTCACACCTAAATGAAATCAATACCTTGTCCTCTGTTAAACAAGAGTTAGCCGATTTTTATTAGTGCAGCGAGCCACATGGGAGACCGGCCCTTTCTGTGGATGTCGTTATTAATCCCTCCTTCAGCGCCGCGTTCACTGCCCGGCCGTCCCCCCGCCACGCCCACTCCAATCTAATATGGGACGCCTTGTTCCTTTTCCCACCGTCGCAGACCTCCAATTGGGTTTGAATCTCGTGTCAGGAGATCAATACGTTATTCTGGCCGGTTGCAGTGTGTGTGTGTGTGTGTGTGTGTGTGTTGGACGGTAAGGCCTCCTTGTCAAACAAGTGCTGCTGCTGCATTCCCAATTGTGCAGGCGACAAGGGCTGGAAAGAGAAAACACGAAAATATCCCAATATCTGTTGCTGAGATTTTACTGAAGTAGAAGTAAAATTACTGGTGTTAAAATCTAGTAAAAGTTAGTTTTTTAAAATAGAGCATGTTACATGTGGTCTTTCCAATGCAAAAAGGATGAGAAGACACAGAATTCAAACTGGATTCTTTCAATTAAAAACTAAAAGATGAAGTAAAGTCAGATTCCTCCACAACCAGCCAGCAGATGATAACATGGAGCAACGCTGATGGAGAGCCTGCAACATGTCTCTCTGTGACTGATGTGATTTAAAATACATCAAAGAAAATGTACTTAAAATGTAAAATTGCTAACAATACTCCAAAAAGTACAAGTATTCTGCAGCAACTTGCTACGATACCGGGTCCGTGACAGACCGAGACAAAGGCAGGAGGCGGAGTTAACGGGCCAGCAGGCCGTTTTATGAGCAGCAGAGCAACATAACCGACCCGGTGTTGACGGCAGCTGTTCGGCTCCCTCACAGTCAGGTTAGAAAGGACTCGACTCTCCCCTGGACCAGCCTACGCCTCACCCCCCTTCCTCCCCCTCCCTCCCCCCAGTCCACCACATACTCAAATCAAGCTTCTTCATTGTAGTGAGGAGAGTAACTGGGATTTGTTGCCTCCATCCTCGCCGGCGACCGGCTTTAAACAGGAATGATTAGACCTGCTGTGTGTGTGTGTTGGGGGGTGGGGGGGTTGTGGCTCCTTCGGGGGAGGGGGAAGGGGGAAGGGACTTTAGCCTCATTACACCACTACTTCCCTCCTTTTCTTCCCCTCCTCCCCTCCTCTTCCTCCACCTCTACCTCCTGCTACCACTAATCCCTTGTGGGCTCCGGACCTTTCTCTTTCAGAAGAAGAGGGAAGGAACGGGGCGGGGGGGGGGGGTGGTAGACGAGGTGCAGAGGACTCTCTGTTCATTCTCTATGCACCCCCCACCCAATACCCCAACCCACTCCTCCTCCTCCTCCTCCTCCTCCTCCTCCTCACCCCTGGGGTACATGGGGTCTTAGGAGGCCCATTCACGGCTCCTTCGCTCACAGCATGATGCTTTTCGTCGCTTTCGTCTCCCCCCCCCCCCTCTCTTTCTCTCTCTCTTCATCTCCACTGCCTCTCTCCCTTCTCCACCCACCCTCTTTCTCTCCTACTCCTCACCCCCCCCCCATGTTAGATCCATTAAGAGGGCCCTCAGTGCTAGAAGCCTCTGGTCTCAGTGCTTCATCCAGGCTTCTTGTTGCGCTGCCCAGTCTACTTCAGCAGCACAACCAGTCTTCTAATCTAACGTCATCACACGCTCCTCCTCCTACCAGCTGCTGCTGAGGAGCCCTTGAGCAAAGTGCTGAACTTCATACGCACTTCCTCCCCTTACGCACTTCCGCCCACTAGCCCTTACTGCCAACTGGTCCAGCAGCAGATTGTGGTTGTACTGGGACTGTATGGTGCATGGAGTTCAGTCGACTTTCCCTGGATGAGTGAGGGTTTAAATAAAGACATTTTTAAAAAACTCCAAGATTAAAGGGGGGGGGGGGGGGGGTTCCCTCCCAGCACCACAGTTCTCACATCAGCCCCCATCCAGTGAATTGAATTAACACCATCTCTCAAAAAGTTGCACTGTCACATCTTTAGGTCCGTGACACCAACCGGGGAGGTGGTGTGAGGTAGCGGGGAGGTGGTGTGAGGTGGTGTGAGGTAGCGGGGAGGTGGTGTGAGGTGGTGTGAGGTAGCGGGGAGGTGGTGTGAGGTAGCGGGGAGGTGGTGTGAGGTGGTGTGAGGTAGCGGGGAGGTGGTGTGAGGTAGCGGGGAGGTGGTGTGAGGTAGCGGGGAGGTGGTGTGAGGTGGTGTGAGGTAGCGGGGAGGTGGTGTGAGGTAGCGGGGAGGTGGTGTGAGGTGGTGTGAGGTAGCGGGGAGGTGGTGTGAGGTAGCGGGGAGGTGGTGTGAGGTAGCGGGGAGGTGGTGTGAGGTGGTGTGAGGTAGCGGGGAGGTGGTGTGAGGTAGCGGGGAGGTGGTGTGAGGTGGTGTGAGGTAGCGGGGAGGTGGTGTGAGGTAGCGGGGAGGTGGTGTGAGGTGGTGTGAGGTAGCGGGGAGGTGGTGTGAGGTGGTGTGAGGTAGCGGGGAGGTGGTGTGAGGTAGCGGGGAGGTGGTGTGAGGTGGTGTGAGGTAGCGGGGAGGTGGTGTGAGGTGGTGTGAGGTAGCGGGGAGGTGTCGTAATTCAAAACCCACCGCAATTAAAGTCGATTAAATCTCCGCCCGGGTGTGGCGGCGCTCCTGACTGAACGGCAGGTGCAGCCATCTTGATTATCTAATGTAATGATGGCGGAGTGCTATTGTTTTATGGCCTCCATTAACGGCTGACTGTTACCTCTCAGCATCCAATGGATCTCCAGAGCCCCCCCCCCTCCCCCCCCGGCAGTGAGAATATGACTGCCGGCAGGAAAAATACAACCGCACCGTCGGTCTCGGTGGTGGAACGACCCTGCTGGGAGAGGGAGCGGCCCCCACAGAAATCACTTTTTCGTGCTGCGTCCCTCGTTCGTCTTCCCCGTAGTTTCTTAGCAAAGTTTGAAGTAAACATTTGAAGAGTTAAGTTTCAAACCGAGACATCATTTTCAAAGCAGTGACCCCGCCCACCCAAAATGATAGGTAGTAGACAAATGATGTCCTTCTTTCTCCAAGTGAGTGGGCGAGCGAGGACACAAGTCAGTGTTGGTGGGTTTGAGGACGTGTTGACAGCTCGATATTCCAATATGAGGACAGTGACTTGAGAAAAGTGACGCCTACTCTTAAAAAATGACTGAGTTCATAACATTAAAGCAAGTTATGGTCCTCATTAAAGGAGAGTCGCTAAAGAAGTGACAAAATGACAACACTCTTGTGGAATGGATCCTCTGTGTTGGAGATGTTGAATGTAAAGTCGTGGATGGATAAATCCTGTTCGGCTCTAGCAGGCGATCACTACCTAGAGTAGATAAAAGCATGTCTGGTCCAAAACAAACCCAAATCTACACAACGGCAGTAACAGAGCGCTATTTTGCTAGCTCGCTAAAACCATAAAACCATGAGAAAACCCGACTGTGTTTGGCAAGAGACTCCAGGCTGGTTTGCTCTCGTCTCCACAAAAAAATACTGGCCACATTTCAAAAGACGAGGGGCTTCAAAGAGCGCCAGACCGGCGAGATGGTGCGTCTGCATGTCACCAGGCAATTAGCGGACGCCACAGTCTGACAAAATGGCTGGAGTCTGACTGAGTGTGTGTGTGTGTGTGTGTGTGTGTGTGTTTTGTGTGCAGATGGTTTGGGAGAACGGCTGCGTGGTCATCGTTATGCTGACTCCTCTCGTCGAGAGTGGGGTGAAGCAGTGCTACCATTACTGGCCCGACGAGGGATCCAACCTCTACCACATCTACGAGGTGAGGCTTGTCCACGTTTACTGGCTGGTCAGTGTCTTAAGGGGGGGGGGACTTTTACTAAAATGTTATATCATGACTTCACTTGTGAAGTGAAAATGTTCTCAGTATTTTTAGTAATTTAATCTCCCACCTAAAGAGCCACTGGCTGTTTTGGGGGCGGTGTTTTGTGTCTAGCAGCCAAAAAGAAAACTGCTCTAATTGGCTGGCAGTACTAGAGGCCCCACCCCCTCCCCTGCCTGAAACGTTGGTTGACTCCAGTAAAGTCAGCTTTCTGCATCGCAAACCCAACCGTGTTCTGATTGGCCAGTTTTCAGAAGCAGCATTTTTTTTTTTAAACAACTTTGACCAAACAATAAATACAACAATTTTAACTGTTTTAACTGTGAACAAGGAACGTCCAAGAGTGTAAAACCCATGAAGAATATTAGATTACACATTTGTAAAGATTCCCCTCCGTTAATAATCTATTTTTAATTCCACGCTGTTTTGATGGTGGTTTCATGACTTCCTTGATGTGCGTGTGTGTGCATGTGTGCATATATGTGTGTGTGTGCGCCCCCTGCAGGTCAACCTGGTGTCCGAACACATCTGGTGCGACGACTTCCTGGTCCGGAGCTTCTACCTGAAGAACATGCAGACCAACGAGACGCGGACCGTCACCCAGTTCCACTTCCTCACCTGGCTGAACCAGAACGTCCCGGAGGCCAGCCGGACGCTCCTCGACTTCCGCAGGTAGGGAACTCCTTCAGAAGAACTTGAAAAAGACTTTAAACTGAACTAAACCTTCTTGTTCTTCATGTTGTTTGGCGCGCTGCCCCCTGAGGACGGCCGCAGCACGGACAAAAGGTGTTGGAGTTGTTTCTAAGATGTTCTTTTGAACTAGCCATGAAATAAAGGCTTTTGGATTCTTGCTTGAAGAGTGACTTGGAACTCCTCCTGTTTTCATTAAGACTTTGAAGTGCATGAGGAACGTAAGCAGGTGTTGAAAGTGAAGTTGTTGATAGTGAAAGTGCTGAGGTATTGAAGAAACTTTATTTAAAGAGGTCTGTGGGGAAAATAGCCCTCGCTTTCATGAGACGATTCTTTTCTCGAGAGGAGCTTCAGAAGTCTTCACTGTGTTGGAGGAACTGAGGAATAGCACAAGATAAATTAACTTAAAGTATGAATTTTATCAATAACATATCTGATATACGTTTTGTTAGAAAGGCCAGCTATGTCGTTATTATGAGGAAACGAGGGGGAAAAGCAGCTCAGTCAGAAGCCAGAAAAATGTCGAAGCACTTTTCCATCCAAAGTGACGTCCTTGGCATTCACTCAGAAGATGATTCATTTCTCAAGACGGCTCCTTAGTTTTCCAATTTTTGAGTATTTTGCACCTCGCTGTCCCTCTTTGGTTTGGTTGAGCATCTTGAGCCTCTATTTTTAAAGAAGTCTGCTTGTAAATATTTTTGCACGTTGTGGTAATTAATAGAAATCTGTCTCTAAGTTTGTTTGTTGTTATTGAGGCAGTGCAAAGACTGAGAGATGCAGGGTAGAAGACATTTGAGAAAAGAGGCTCTGGTAGGTAGGACAGTGGTGATGTCACGTTGAGATGTTTCCAGTCTGATATCAGAAAATGTCTCATGATCTAAACCATCAACGGTAACCGTCAGGTTTTGGTGTCAGCCAATCAGAATCAAAGAGCAAGGGCTTCTTTCTAGACCGACGATCAACAATCATACAGGAGAAATCCATCAGAGGAGAGAGAGAGACCAATTTCTACACCGACAGGAGATAGACCAGAATGCAATGCAGTAGCCGAGATAGACCAGAATGCAATGCAGTAGCCGAGATAGACCAGAATGCAATGCAGTAGCAGAGATAGACCAGAATGCAATGCAGTAGCAGAGATAGACCAGAATGCAATGCAGTAGCTGAGATAGACCAGAATGCAATGCAGTAGACGAGATAGACCAGAATGCAATGCAGTAGCCGAGATAGACCAGAATGCAATGCAGTAGACGAGATAGACCAGAATGCAATGCAGTAGCCGAGACAGACCAGAATGCAATGCAGTAGACGAGATAGACCAGAATGCAATGCAGTAGCAGAGATAGACCAGAATGCAATGCAGTAGCCGAGATAGACCAGAATGCAATGCAGTAGACGAGATAGACCAGAATGCAATGCAGTAGCCGAGACAGACCAGAATGCAATGCAGTAGACGAGATAGACCAGAATGCAATGCAGTAGCCAGGATAGACCAGAATGCAATGCAGTAGCCAGGATAGACCAGAATGCAATGCAGTAGACGAGATAGACCAGAATGCAATGCAGTAGCCGAGACAGACCAGAATGCAATGCAGTAGACGAGATAGACCAGAATGCAATGCAGTAGACGAGATAGACCAGAATGCAATGCAGTAGCTGAGATAGACCAGAATGCAATGCAGTAGACGAGATAGACCAGAATGCAATGCAGTAGCTGAGATAGACCAGAATGCAATGCAGTAGACGAGATAGACCAGAATGCAATGCAGTAGCCATGATAGACCAGAATGCAATTCAGTAGTCAAGATAGACCAGAATGCAATGCAGCCACAAGACAGGTTGTGTTTTGAGTAAGTGTTCCTAAGCTAGTTGGTTAGCTAGCTAACAGGTGACATGAAGTAAAATCTAACCTCTCTGAGTGAAACGGCATCGCCTCACCACCTTTGACTGAAAGCAACGAGTTCATACCTGTTCTCTGGGGTTTGTCGAAAGGCATTCTGGGAAATGCAGGAAATCACGAACTGAAGTAGACAAAGCAGGCCAGGGAAAGTGGGTTCACCACAAAAGCAAATGGCAGCATTTTATCACAATATAACTCCTGAATGCATTTGAACATAAACTGATGATGTCGGATTGTTGCTTTTATTGAGGCAGTTAAAAGACTCAGAGGGCTGCAAAGTACAATTTACAAGAGAGAAGCTTCCGGTGGCCAGGACCGGACACAGCTACTCTTTATTGGAACAAGAAGTAAGCGGAGACCCAGCAGAGAAGGTCCTGGACCTGACCCTCCTAAACCAGTAAGGCTGAGTGTTGTTTCCCGTCTCTGAAGTCGGACGCTAACCTCGAGGCTCTGAGGATCTGCGCTCTGACTCGCGACCCCGAGATACAGGCCGCAAAGCACCCTGGGCATTTTCCAGTCGATAACAATGTAATTTGAGGATGCATTGAAGGAACTCTGCCACTGTGATCTTTTATCTGTGGCGCCTTCACACCCGCCTCCCCCCTCCCTCCCCCTCGCCCCTCCGACCTCTTTTAAACTGATATACTGTATTGCCTATTAGGTGAGAGCCGCCCCAGCTCCTCTCTCCAATTCACTGCAGATTTTCTCCAATGATAGACTCCAACTCGGTTATATATAGGTCTGGGTTCGCCGTGCTGGTGGCGCACATCAATTAGGTGAGATATCAAGACTGAGAGTTTGTGGTCAAAGCTATTATAAAGAGGTCTAGCGGGCGTCGCCACCCACCATCAGTTAGGAAATATTGCCTTTACTCGCAGGGGCGACGGGGTCAGAACACAATGAAGAAAGCGCAGGGGGAGATATTTTTCACTTTTATTACCGTGGCTATGGTACTTTCACAATAACAACCTGCACTTTTTTTTTCGCCGTTGCCTTTTTTCCACCTCGATGGTTTGAGGATGCAGACCTCCTCCCCCCCGCCAGCTGAAATACCTCTCTCTCCTTCCTCTATGTCTGTGTGGGCATGTTTTTTTTTAACCTGACTCACCACTGATTGAGCCAAAGCATTCCTCTTATATCTTTATCCTCCCCCTCTCTCCCCCCCAGCCTCCCCCTCTCTCTCCCCTGTTGTTTTACCAGCTAACTAGCGGTTGCCAGTGTCATTTTTGTGATGTTGCAGCTAGTAATATAAGCCCAGTTGCATAGTCACAAAAGTGATCATTGGAGACTGTGACTCTGCAACCAAGGGGCCTCATGGACCCCCTCCTCCTCCTCCTCCTCCTCTTTTTTCCTCTCCTCCCCTTCTTTTCTCCTCCTCCATCTATATCTCCTCGCTGTGCCCGGTGACCCGTGATGACCTCTCGCCTTTTTGCTTGCTCATGGTTTGCTTGACTGCGTCCGATCTCCTCCCGGCTCCGCCCTCCTTCCTCTCTCGCCCTCTCTCTCTCTCTCTCTCTTTCTTTGTCTTTCTCTCTCTCTCTCTCTTTCTTTGTCTCTCCTTTGCTGTCTGTCTGTCTCTTTTTATTTATCTCTCTTGTATTTCTGACTCTCCTCTTTCTCTCTCTCTCTCTCCACCTCTCCTTTATCTCATTGTCAATCTCTCTCTCTCACTTTTTCCCTCTCAATCTGTTTTTATCTCTCTCTTTCTCTCTGCTCGCTCTTCCTCATTGTCTTTTGCTTTCCCTTTATCTTCTCTTCTTCTCTTTGCATCTATCTCTCTCTCTCTTTCTCTTTTCAATTCTCTCTCTATCGCTCTCTCTCTTTCTCTGCATACTTGTCGTTCTTTCTCAATCTCTTCTTCTTTCTGTCTTTCTCCCACTGTCCTTTCTCTCCCTCTATTTTTTCTCTCTGCCTAACTCTCCTTCTTTCTTTCTTTCTTTCTTTCTTTCTTTCTTTCTGTCTTTCTCTCTCAAGCTTGACTCTATCTTGCGGAGCGCCCCCTTTGAACATCCCCCCCTCCCCACATTGGTGATCCTGTGCCGGCTGTTTCCATGGTAACATCACTCTAAGTATCTCCATTGGGATCTGACTTTTTTGGGAATATGGTGTTCGGGCTTTCAGGTGAAAAACAGGTGAAATGTATTTATGGTTTTGCATTCAAGCTGCACTCCAGCCATGTTATCAGCCTAAACCACAAGTGGAGCTGAGAGCGCGTCCTATTTCCACTAATTGAGATTCACCCTATTTTCCGAAAATGAAATGTTGGTTCGCTGGTGGGAAAACGTCACCGCCCACAGGAAGTGAAACAGAAATACAAAAGTGTCTCCTAATCTGCAGCGAGGCTCCGTCCAGAGGAAGCTGGACTCTTCACCACCTCCACCCACCACACTGAGAAGAAGATGTTTAGTTCACTGACACCAGGATTTCTGTGTAATGACTCTTAAATTCAAGCAGTTACCTCTCGCTGCCACGTGGGGCCGCCAATGTGCAAAGTTGCCTAGTGCAGCTTTAATTGGAGGATGAAGACATTCTGTGTTTTTCAAGGTTTTCACCCAATGGGTTAGGGCCGAGGAAATTAACCTTGCATGGGCAGGAAGTCACATGCCGATTAACAAACCTATCGGTCAAACTATAAATATAATGATGTTTCATGTGTTTTATATATCAGACGTCCTCAGACGAAAACCACTAAATACAAATGTTTACCTTTTTAAGGAATTCAGAAAAGAGTGGTTGTTTTCTTGTTGACATCTATGTGTTGTGAATTTATACAAAGGGCTTCCTACCCACATCGGGAAAGACTGGAAACAATAGAAACACTGATTTGATCTTTTCCAGGTTTTGAAAAGTTTGGGAAGTGCACAAAATATCTGGAAAATACCACATTGTTATTCTTCTGGATACACAGTGTAGTAGACCCACTGTCGTTTTCACATATTGTGATTTTAGTTTTAATATACAATAATGTTCAGCTATAGAGTGATATGGTCTAGTTATACATATTGACCAGTCACTGTCAGTATACATCATAATAAATACTGACCAAAATCTAGTCAAGAAAATAAGGTCTTGAGTTTTGAGTGTGGAGGAACCCTGTTTACTCGGGGTTAACACATAAACAAGGGTCATAAAACACATAAAAGAGGATGGAAACTTGAAATTCAAGTAAGAAAAAGTAAAGCGCCAACACTGCAGGTCTTTGTGTTTGATTCCTCGATAGCAGTGATATATTATGGATCACACACGTCCATGCCTTTACAAAATATATTCCTCCTGAATATTGTTGTTCATTTATTTATTTATTTATTAGTTATTTATTTAGAGTTATCACCATGAAAAGGAATCAAAGATGATCTCCAGCAGGGATCAAACCTGCTCAGATGTGAACGGGATGTTCTCCACTGTGGCGGTCCGCTGGCTGCCGCGCTCTTTGATCAACAAGTTGGGAAGTTTTTAACCACAATATTAAAAAGGACTTGTCATTTTCAAAACATAGTTTGGGTGCAAACACATCTCTATTGTCGTGGAAAAATCATGCAAGGGCAGTTTTTGGGGTTTTCTTTTTCTGAATTGAACGTGTCCACGGTTTCATGACCCTGGAAACTTGTTGAAACCCTTGTAAGTTTTCAAAAAATGCCTGAGCAGCAGTAAGAAAATCTTTGAACTGTTTTCAACTGCATGGTAATATCTTGTGATTAAACGTGCTACATGTAGCATTTCAGCACCAATAAACCACATTAATATAATTACCGTAAACAAACCAGACCACCACTAGCAGCCTGTCAGCCTCTACCAGCCTCTACCAGCCTCTACCAGCCTGTCAGCCTCTACCAGCCTCTACCAGCCTCTACTCTGTAATCTACATTGTGACCACCGGGTCGATTTGGAGGGAAATCTGCTGGATTGCTTTACGGCACCAAACAGGAAGAGGGCGCTGTTCTTCCAGCGCTAACGGAGCTAAAGATAAAGAGTTTCTGGAGACGGCAGATGGAGGAAGGAGAGAAAGGAAGATGGAGGAATCACTTCAACATGTTGATCCTCTTCAGGGAAGACAAAGACAAAGGAAAGACTCAGGGAGGAGGAGGGGGGGACAGGAAGCAACAGGGATTATGGGAAATGTAGTCTTAATGTAACAATACTAGTAACAATACCACTGGTGAGATAGAGGCTACCAGTCGTCCCCACCGTGGTCTCATTTGTTTATGGTAGTTATAACATACCTTATTGGTTTTGACAGGATCTCAGTGTATATTTCCCACCGACCTGCTCTGAACCATCAGAAGGATTTTAAAAATGCTGTTTGACCTGTTTAGATCTGGTACATATACTGAATCCAGATAGGATCAGTGTTCTTCAGGATAATTCACCTCTTCACGTCGGTACTGTGTATAGCTGCACACACACACACACACACATGCCTACACACATACACAGGCAGAGATTGTCCAGAGTGTTAGATAATTATATGTGATGTCAGTGCAAAAGGAACTGCGACTATTTCTGTTTCCCCTCATTATTACAGTGACATACACTTTGGAATTAATTTGAATTTATTAAAGTGGTTAAAGTGGTGAAGTGGTGAACCTATGGACACATGGTACCGTGGATAAAAGCCAAATACTTTTTTATGACGATCTCAAAGTTGTCCAACTGTAAGCAGCCTAATGAGAGTTACAGTGGTCTGGTTTTCTTCTCTTGATGAAAACTAACTAACAGGTCTGTGCTTTTATTTTGGAGATCTCAGCGATGTGATGTTCTGAGTGTGTTAAGCTGTGATGTTAACGCTGAACTGTGTTTGTGTTCTGTTCTGTTTTTTACAGAAAAGTTAACAAGTGCTACCGAGGACGCTCGTGTCCTATCATAGTCCACTGCAGGCAAGTATGATCATGATAATTAGATTAATACTTTTTATTTGTAACACACTTTTGTATCAGTATGTTCTAAATCACTATTTGTGCTGTTTTGAACCTTCACAGTGCTTTCAGAGAGAAAGAGTTGTATTCCCACAGGCTATTTTGAAAAGAATAATCACCTGAGGTTCATCACTCAATATTTAAAAAATACAGAAGATCCAGTTTGTAAATGTTTTATTATTTAGTTAGCCTTATGCTCCCTGCTGTTCTTTGAAAACACGTCAATCATTTTTAAGAGTAGGTGTCTCTTTCTTCAAATGGCTCTTGAAATGCAACCTAGCAACATATCAGGGACGTGGAACCAAAATGACTCCACTGCTCTGATTAGATAAGAGGATAATGAGCACTTTTAGCTCCAGGATAGTTCAACACCATTCTAGTTAACAGAGAAAACATCCTGCTGTGATCACACCACTGAGCAACACACTGGCTCATGCAGAATGGTGCATTCACTGTCTTTACGTATTGTTATACCTGTCTGTCCTAACTCTGCACCAAAGCAGGTTAGCTAGCTTTCAGCCCAGGTTGGCCCACTTTAGAATTTGACTGTGTAAAAAGGCATTTAGAAGGGTCTAGAACGTAGTCATTCTTGGATTTAAAACGTGCTAGAAAGTAGTGAGCCCTAGAGCTAAAAAGTTCTAGAATACAGTTACTGTGGGTATAAAAGTTCCCAGGAGACAGCTAGCATTTTGTTTAAAAGGTTCTGTGTAGTTAACAGTGCATTTAACTAGTTCTAGAATGTCATTAGCCCAGGGTTTAAAAGGTTCTAGAATGTTGTTAGCCCAGGGTTTAAAAGGTTCTAGAAGGTCGTTAGCCCAGGGTTTAAAAGGTTCTAGAATGTCGTTAGCCCAGGGTTTAAAAGGTTCTAGAAGGTCGTTAGCCCAGGGTTTAAAAGGTTCTAGAAGGTCGTTAGCCCAGGGTTTAAAAGGTTCTAGAAGGTCGTTAGCCCAGGGTTTAAAAGGTTCTAGAAGGTCATTAGCCCAGGGTTTAAAAGGTTCTAGAAGATCGTTAGCCCAGGGTTTAAAAGGTTCTAGAAGGTCGTTAGCCCAGGGTTTAAAAGGTTCTAGCAGGTCGTTAGCCCAGGGTTTAAAAGGTTCTAGAAGGTCGTTAGCCCAGGGTTTAAAAGGTTCTAGAAGGTCGTTAGCCCAGGGTTTAAAAGGTTCTAGCAGGTCGTTAGCCCAGGGTTTAAAAGGTTCTAGAAGGTCGTTAGCCCAGGGTTTAAAAGGTTCTAGCAGGTCGTTAAGGGTTTAAAAGGTTCTAGGATGTCGTTAAGGGTTTAAAAGGTTCTAGAATGTCATTAAGGGTTTAAAAGGTTCTAGATTGTGGTTAGGTTCTAGAGTCCAGTCGATCTTACCGTTTTCGTTTCTCACCAACGCTCACGGCACTCGTTGGCGATGACGAGCATTTTAAATGAAAGAGAGAAATTAGTCAGAAGTTCTAATTGAAGTTGACAAACTGTCCAGGAGGAGGGAAACTTTTAATTGGAGACGCTTCAAAGTTTGCAGTGTGTTGGTCGGGGGCCGTCGGTGAGGGGGGGGGGGGAGTAGATTGGAGGAGGCAGGGTTGCAGCTGTCTGTGTGTGTGTGTGTGTGTGTGTGTGTGTGTGTGTGTGTTTGATCACATCTGCGTATCCCCACCACCTGAGGAAATGACTCAGACCAGTGAGACATAATTAAATCGGTATTTAACGGAAAAATGTGCCACAGTTCTTGGTGAGAACATCCTGCAAACCCCCAGCATCCATAACAGATCACCGTTATGTCTGCGTGATCTGTTATGTAATATGGCGTAATGGCATGATGATGAAACATCTCGAGACTAAATTGCTGGACTGTACCAGTGTAGATTTGTACACGAGTCACATGATCCCAAAATTCACCAGCCACCTTTATGATTTCACCAGCCCAACTAGAGAGAATAGACCACGCCCCCAAAGGATGTTTGGTCACCTGTTGTTTATCACACTGATACATACAGAGTGAGACAACCAAATGAGACTGAAGAGCACCTTGTAGACTCTCTCTCTCTCTCTCTCTCTCTCTCTCTCTCTCTCGCTCTCTCTCGCGCTCTCTCTCTCTCTCTCTCTCTCTCTCTCTCTCTCTCGCTCTCTCTCTCTCTCTCTCTGTCTCGGCGTATCTCTCTCATAGGGAGGGAGGGAAGCCAGCAGACATCTTGACGTGTGTTTTCTCATAACCCTCAGGCTGTTACTGCCCACACACACACGCACACACACACACACACACACACACACACACACACACACACACACACACACACACACCTCACTCCCCTCCATATCTTTGATCGTCATGTAATGATCCTGGCGAGGTTCAGTGATACGACAGATCTAATCACGCTGTAATAACCTGTACACACACACACACACACACACACACACTGACTGTGGTTATATTGCTCAATTACTGCCACCAGGCATGTTGGAATATACAGCAGTGTGTGTGTGTGTGTGTGTGTGTGTGTGTGTGTGTGCATACTCGTACTTCCTGAATATTTCATTTTCACTAGGGCCTTTGTTACTTTCTGCAAGCCCATAGACACACACACACACACACACACACACACACACACTTGAGCTTGTTGGATTATCCTCCAGCAACATGAAATAGACTGGTTTGGGTTCAGGCATCAATTTTCAACACTTGAAATAAATCCAAAAACCCAAAATATTCATCTCCTCCACGTCGGCGGAGCTTTAATTCAGTTTTGTGCTCCGGCGTCTGTTTGCGTTGCGTTGTCACTTTTTAATTTGAAGAAAAGAGGAACATGTGTTTACGTTTCGGCGCCGTCGCGTTCGGAGCCCGGTTTATATTTTCATGTTATTTAATTCCTTCCCAAAAAAAACCTGCTCAGCTTCCTGCTCCATAATTATACGCCTTTGAAGTTGTTTACCCCCTTGAAACAGCATTAGCCGACTCATACACCGGCGTGTTGAATCCATCTGACTGCTGCTCACCCGGTCCGTCGGTGTCACCAAACATCAGCAGAAAACAACAGAAAGGAAGGGCTTTTAATGTGAAGGTGTTCGGTGGGAGGAGTGTGTTCCCAGTCTGTCTGAACGTCTCACCGGTTTACCTGTCTGTGTTTTATTTGTTCTGCTGTGACAGAAAGGTTCAGTACGATGGGAGATCGTAACAGGAGAGCAACAATGTAAAATTAGATTAGTTTCACCAGCGATGTAAAAATAAACACTTGGAAGGTGTTTTCTCACCGGGGGGTTCAGGGTCTCGCTGGGGGACACTTTGACGGGGTGTACGGTTGTGGCAGGGAATCGAACCTGAGACTGTGTGACCACAGTGGGAAACTAAAACTAGGTAAAAAGGTACAAGTCCACCAAAAAGCTGTTCAGTCAGTCGTGTAAATGTAGTTCATTACTTTGACTCTTGGTAACTACGGCGTTCAACAAGTCAATATATTTTATTATCCATAAAAATACAGACACATACAGAGTATTATGGTGTGAAGTGAAGGAGGCAACACAGTTCACAGTAGTTTTCATTTGTTCCATAATAATGTTTTAATGTCATGACAGGAAAAATATTTACCAAAGAAAAATCAATGAAACTAATATTACAAACCTTAACAGATACTAGTAGTAATCAATCAGTGTTATCAGCAATAATATGATGAAGAAAGATTCAATAACAATTCAATGCAACTGTACCATTGAATTAATATCTCTCTCTCTCTCTCTCTCTCTCTCTCTCTCTCTCTCTCTCTCTCTCTCTCTCTCTCTGTCTCTCTCTCTCTCTCTCTCTCTCTCTCTCCCTCTCTCTGTCCTCTCTCTCTCTCTGTCTCTCTCTCTCTCTCTCTCTCTCTCTCTCTGTCTCTCTCTCTCTCTCTCTCTCTCTCTATCCCTCTCTCTGTCCCTCTCTCTCTCTCTCTCTCTCTATCCCTCTCTCTGTCCCTCTCTCTCTCTCTCTCTCTCTCTCTGTCTCTCTGTCTCTCTGTCTCTCTCTCTCTCTCTCTGTCCCTCTCTCTCTCTCTCTCTCTCTGTCTCTCTCTCTCTCTCTCCCATTCTGTCTCTTGGTCTCTCGCCCCCCCAGTGATGGCGCAGGGCGAAGTGGGACCTACATCCTGATCGACATGGTCCTCAACAAGATGGCTAAAGGTGGGCGTCGCCGTTTTGAATGTTTTTTTTTTCCCTTTATCCTCCCTCGCTTTACGGCGCCTGTGTGGAGCGGCGTTACCATGGCAACATGTTTTTCCCTCCTTCAGTCACCGGTCTGTGAATGTGCACGAGAAACAGAAAAAGAGAGAGAGAGAGTGTGTGTGTGTGTGTGTGTGTGTGTGTGTGTGTGTGTGTGTGTGTGTGTGTGTGTGTGTGTGTGTGTGTCCCATAGTGGCGGTGGTGTTGTAGCAGAACGAGCTCCTGGGTCTTTAATACCAGATCAAAGGGTCAGTTGGACATCAGGGGCCTTTTCCCAGGCTGTCACACTGTGATCTCCTCAGCACCCAGGGAAGGGTGGGGTGGGGTGGGTGGGGTTGGATGGGGGGGTCCCTCTGTACCCTTAATGCTTTTATCTCTGTCCTGACTCCTGATTTTACACCTCGTCCATCTGGAGGAAAGTGACTCATGATGTTGGTGATGATCGATCACCAACGTTGAGTTTGATTCAGTTAAAGGTCTTATCATCAGTTACATGGTGTGAATACTACAGGGTCTTATCATCAGTTACATGGTGTGAATACTACAGGGTCTTATCATCAGTTACATGGTGTGAATACTACAGGGTCTTATCATCAGTTACATGGTGTGAATACTACAGGGTCTTATCATCAGTTACATGGTGTGAATACTACAGGGTCTTATCATCAGTTACATGGTGTGAATACTACAGGGTCTTATCATCAGTTACATGGTGTGAATACTACAGGGTCTTATCATCAGTTACATGGTGTGAATACTACAGGGTGGATCCAGACTGTCTCTGGCCTCGCCGCCGTCTGAAGCATCACAGACCGGCTGGTCGGTGAACATGAGCTGCTGTGTGCAGTTCACTGACCTCACCTTGTAGGATTTCTGGGTGTTCAAAATTCTGAAAGTTACCTCTAATGATCCTTGTTAAAGCTCCAGTACACAACTTCACATGACGGCGCCCCCTAATGGCAGGGAGTGGTAACTGTTTGAATTGTGACGACTTCAAAACCCAGAAATCCTGAAAAGTGACGTCAGTGAACTAAATGCAGAATTGATTTTGGAGAAAAGTGAGAATCTACGGCGTCGGACTTTTATCCTGATGAGACGGATTCATTTTTACAGCAAATTTGCATATTTTTAAATACAGATTATAATAATAATAATAGTTGACTTTCTGTCAGGTGAAGGATGAGTGAGAATGAGGCCAAGGTCAGGATGTGTTAGAGGCGTTTGAGGCGCGAGGATAAAAGTGGATTTTGGAAGATAAAGGAGAACATACGGGTTTTTGGTCTGCTCTTCAACTCTCTGCCTGTCTGGTATTTGAAGGGAAACTGACCATAACTCCTTCATCTAGTCAGTAAAACTCTCAACCAGTGATGTAGTGATAAATAGAAATGATCATCATAAGGCGCCAAATAAACAAAAATCAGTTTTATTTCCAGCAAACCACAAATTGATGTCCTTTTCCCATTGAAACCCTTATTTTTAAATACGTTACATCAGTTTTGATCCGTTTGATGCTGCTCAACATGATATATACTATATATACTATTTATTTATGTCATAAATAAGAAAAAAGGAGGGTAACTCTTGTTCACTGATTCTCCTCGACCACATCGCTGCTCTCAACCCTCAAGCCCCTTTTTTTTTTGTCCGTCCTGAGAAGCTGGAGGCCCCCAGGTTAGCAGGCTTCCTCCAGCCTGATCAAAGACACCTCCTCCTCCTCCTCCTCCTCCTCCTCTCACCCATTCTATTCCTCCTCCCCCCCGTTGCCATTCTTTTTCTCCCAACGAATGAATTGTAAATTTGTCCGAGAATTATGGCGTTGGAGTGTTGAGGAGGTAGTGGTGGGGTTCTCACGTTTTGGTTTTTATGGGTTTTTTTGCCTTCTCCTTTTCCAAAAGACCCCCCTCCCTCTAATGTAACCCCCACCCCCCTACCCCCCGCCCTCCTCCTCCTCCTCCTCTTCATCTTAAGAATCGAATGAAACCCATCGAGTGCCGGGGAGCTTTTCAGCATCCCTTCATTTCTTGGGTTTTCCCAGGTCCAGCTGGTGAGCCCGGCCCTCGCCTTCGGCTTTCGGTGTCTTTCACAGCTTCCTCAAGGACCCACAGCTTTCTCTCGCTTTCTTTTTATTTTTCTCCTCCTTCTCCTCCTCTATAGCACCCCCCCCCCCCCATCCACCTCCTCGACCTCCACCTCGAAGCGAGAGCCTTACCGAGGAGGGAAGCTCAAAATGGGGCCGGGTCTTTTTTTTTTTCCTCCTCCTCCTTTTTGCAAGGAGGCTCAAATACTGTTAGTCCGTTTTGAGGTTTATCAGAAGCTGCACAAAAGCCCTCAGCTTGTTAAGTCCTCCAGAAAAAAGAAAAACCCAAAGCAGTGAGTTGTGTGTGGCGGCTTTCCTGGCTGGAGAGGAGTCTATTGTGTTGAGGAAGAAGTGGAAAAAAAACTCCCAGAGAGAAAGAGAAAATGGTGTGAATGAGAGTCCTCCCGCCATTCATCCTCCTCTTCCTCCGCTGGAGAAGGAGGAGGATTATTATGTGTCAAAACAAAAAAAAATGTAAAGAAAACGTTTGCGCTTTTTCTCGCTTCAGAATTGGGAAGGAGAGAAACCGGTTTACAGGAAACAAATGAAATGTGTTTTCTTTCTTTTTGTGGATCTAATTGTTTCTCCCTCCTCCTCTTCCTCCTCCTCCTCCTCTTCCTCGCTGTCCAAAATGTCCCAAAAAGTCAAAGAGGAGGTTTTCATTTTTAGTGACAGTTTTTCTTATTTATCCACGACCAAAAACCTGAACCAAGCTGTTCTAGTTCAGCGATGCAGCTCTGTAGGAAATGTACCGATCAGTTATGAGAGAACAAAAGTATCATTCCCTTTAATTACCAGCGTTCTGCTGCCGGTCCTCCGGTCTCGGGATCCACCTCAGTTCACTACAGTGTTACAGAGATCCAGCAGCATTCGGCTGCAGGCGTCAGGCCGTTCGCTCAGCGTAGAGACAATAGGGAAGCATGCTATCACCAGCCGGGGGGGCGCCTCGCCAGCCTGGCACGCTGGCGGGCTGACTGGCAAGCTAACCGAGCCCCCTCACACACACACACACACACACACACACACAGTGTTGGCAGGGCTGGCAGAGCGCTGGGTGGGCTACCTCACTGAAGACTATCAAAGGAGATCTGCTCAGTTTCTCTTGTAAACCTCCTCAGCCATGTGGGTCTGTGATTCCCTTTCTCCTTCAAAAAACACCTAGCATTGTTTGTAGAGTGTGTGTGCGTGTGTGTGCGTGTGTGTGTGTGTGTGTGTGTGTGTGTTTGTGTTTGTGTACAAAGAGGATGAATGTAATCGCATTCAGAGGCTTTGCTGTTCCAAAGGGAGTCGCTATAAAACACCAGATTGACAGATGTTAGCTGGATTATCTGGCTGCTGCTTTGAACACAATCCAACCCTATTTTGTGTGTGTGTGTGTGTGTGTGTGTGTGTGTGTGTGTGTGTGTGTGTGTGTGTGTGTGTGTGTGTGTGTGCATGATAGGTGCCAAGGAGATTGATATTGCAGCCACCCTGGAGCACCTAAGGGACCAGAGGCCGGGGATGGTCCAGACCAAGGTACCGGAAGCCTGTTGACTTGGACGGGTAGCAGCACTGTAAAAAATGTCCATCTTAACAAACCATTAAGTCTCATATTGAGTCTTGATTGATAACACAACATGATCACATGACAACATGATAACAGGAAACTGAAGCAGATGGATTATTTTCCCACCGGAGGAATTTTTGACTTGCTTTCAGAAAAAGATCTTGACTGAATGAATTTCAGATGGACGTTTTTTACAGTGAGATGCAACCAAATGTCCTGAAAGATCCATTTAGTCTCCATCGGAGAAAACTAGTATATAAAACTAGTATATATAGTAATATAAATATATATATATATATATATATATATATAAAAATACAAGATTCATTCATTAATGTGACTCATGTGTTTCCTGTTTTGAACAAATGATATGAAGTTTCCGTTCATGGGATGGAGAGAAACATGAAACATGAAAGAAGGAAATCTCGAGGATCATTTTGTGTAATTTGTTAGTTTTGTGGTAAACTCCTTTGAGACGATCACCAGAGGGGTCAGAGGTCAGCAGGGACACATGTACTGCTGCGGGGATCAAACCCGTGACCGTCCCACTACAGGACGGTCTCTCTACCAGCTTCATTTCAGATGAGACTCAAGATCAATCGATTGCTGAACAGTATTGAACAGGGATTATAGTCTGTTCAGCACTGACCTGCTGGAACCTACTGTAGACATAGAACATAGAACATAGAACGTAGAGTATAGAATATAGAACATAGACTATAGAACATAGAGTATAGAATATAGAATATAGAACATAGGATATAGAGTATAGAATATAGAATATAGAACATGGAATATAGAACATAGAGTATAGAATATAGAGTATAGAATATAGAATATAGAACATCGAATATAGAACAAAGAATATAGAATATAGAGTATAGAATATTATAGAATATAGAAAGATAGAATATAGAGTATAGAATATAGAATATAGAATAATATAGAATATAGAACATAGAATATAGAATGATATAGAATATAGAACATAGAATATAGAATATAGAATAATATAGAAAGATAGAATATAGAGTATAGAATATAGAAAGATAGAATATAGAGTATAGAATATAGAATAATATAGAATATAGACTATAGAATATAGAATAATATAGAAAGATAGAATATAGAGTATAGAATATAGAATATAGAAAGATAGAATATAGAGTATAGAATATAGAATAATATAGAATATAGAATATAGAATAACAACTTGAGAAACAATAAAAACAGCAAAACGCTGTAATAAAAGCTCTTAAGAAATCAGAATGTGTATTTATTTCTACCACAGTGGACTCTTCTTCTACTGGGAGGGAAGCTGTTCTTATTTGTCCATGACCAGAACCTCAACGTAGCGTAAACCAAACCGTTAGCGAACCTGTTCACATGACGAAGGTGAAAACGGCGTGTTGAGTTTCTGCACATATTCAGGGTTATTAGATCTTACTGTTCTAGACAGCGGCGTCAACATGGCCGACAGAAACATGATGTTTGTTGATGTAATGTTTTAAATTCATCACAGGCGATGACTTGGTTCTGAAAGCATGTGGAGTTTTACCTGAATCAACCCGTCATTCTCACTGGAAACTTCAATTACCAAGTGATCTGTGAACATAATAGGAAAGAAAAGCCGGAGCGGCTGTAAAACATCCACGGTATCGATCCGGCTTTATTAAACCATGGATCCTGGTGGACGGCTGTCACGGAGACATCAGGGCTCAAACATAACAGGTTTTCATCATTTATCTCCAACAAAGCTTTTACAATCAAATCTGTCCAGATGAGTTTTAGCTACCAGACAGTAGTCGGGGTTGATACACAGGAAAGGTGTGGACATCTTATTGGATCACATCCAGGTCTTGTCTGGGGAGGATTAGGGAAAACCTATGGAAACATATTTAGTTTAGATAGAAAATGAACTACTCATTGTATGTGACTACAGACCCACTGTCTTTATGTTGTTACAGTATATTGTCTTATATGTTAAGAAGAATGTAGAATAAGAAGAATGTCCTGTACAGGGAGAATGTGGTCCAAACGCTCCAAACTCTTCAAACCAACTGAGACCTGGAGGTTTGGAAGTCTGGAAGTTCTAGAAACCCTGAAGAGACTTGAGTTCACTGGAGAGCATAACGTCCAGATGAACGCCCCCTGTTGGATGCTGGTTGAACATGTCAAGAACTAGAGATGTTCACACCCACTTGAACACCCGTGCTGCCTGTAGTGGTGTAAAGGTCACAGGTTCGATCCTCGGCCCTGAACATGGTGCTGTCGCTCTGACGAGAGCGCCGCTGAATCCAAGTAAAGTAGAGTGTTTCACAGACTGATGAAGGAAAATAACCTGAATAAACCATAACGGCAAGAGTAGAAAATACATCGGTGTTGTCTTGACCTTGTAACCATCATCAAGATACAAGTTCTGGTTTTCTTAGTTCCTTAAAGGTTTTGGACATGTTGGAGATATGCTGGATTTTCATAATTCATCTCCAACGATGGTTCTGTTTTCATCACTGACAACCTCGGCGGGGGCTTTTATTGTTGTATTCGTCATATTCTCAGTCAAATTCTCTTCATGCACTGGCGCGTCACTTTGCTGGTGGTAATAAATGTACCTTTGTTCAGGATGAGGTAACCTGCTGCTGAAAGAAGGGAAGTTCTCTTAAAACTTAAAGTAAAAAAAAATTATATATATTTTTTCAAGATTTTATTCTTTTCTTTGTCATCCGAACACGAATCCAGTCAACTTTATTGAGATAAGCATCATTATCTGCCAGTGATAATCTGACTGAAAATATGAGATGAAACGTGATTACTTGCAGTGTGTTTTCACCCACACATGATACACACCACCAGGTTTAGGGCACACACACACACACACACACACACACACACACACACACACTATTCAGCGTCTTGCCAGCGTGTTTCAGTACTTTTCACCTCCTTCTCCTCCTCTTCCTGTCGTTCTCCCTGCAGGAGCAGTTTGAGTTTGCGTTGACGGCGGTTGCAGAGGAGGTGAACGCCATCTTGAAAGTTCTTCCACAGTGAGGAGCAGCGCCTCCTCCCAACGGGCATCCTCTTCCTCTCCGTCACTCCTCCTCTTTCAGTACACTCCTCATCTTCTTCGTCCTCCTCTCATCCTCACTTCATCCCCCTCGTCTCCCCTTCCATTACCCCCTTTGTCTCCTCTTTTGTCTCGTCTCTCCTCTCCTCCTCTCATTTCCTATTTCCTCTTTGTTATCCCCCGTCTCCTTTTGTCTCCTCCTCTCATCTCTCTCCTATTTTCCCTTTGTCATCCCCCCTCTCCTTTTGTCTCCTCTTCCTCTCTCCTCTTGTCTCCTTCTCTCTGTCATTCCTCCGTCCTTTTTGTCTCCTCTCGTCACCCCTTTCACCCCTTGTCTCCTCTCGTCTCCTCTCTCCTATTTCCTTTCACCTCCTCCTCTCCATCTCCTCCCATCGTTGTGTACATAGATAGACCTTCCTCCTATGGTACCGATCCAAAGTGACATTTCACCACATTTTGATAGACTGGAAGAGAAATCTGAAATCTATTTATCATAGTTATTGTTTCTATTGTTCGTCTCCTGGGCGTCGCCTGGGCACAGCGAGGCGTGGCACTCAGCATGGGAATCCTAATTGATCTTTTTAGCATCTATTTGGAAGAAAAATGTATTGATCTTTATTGACCAATTTCCCCTCTAAGCTGATAGTTTGTTGACAAATAATAACTTCCTGTCAATCAAACCACATTAGATGCAGGGACTTTGCCAAACCTCATTGTGCCGGCGTGACGCCCCGGGGTGATCTGTGTTTCGAGTGTGTGTATATGAAGTCCGTCATCACGTCTGTATCATACGATGGTATTTGTGTCTTGTTTTCAGCGCCATGCTTTCTTTTCCATCTCAGATCTCAAGCTAGAGAGTCACTCATCAAGTCCCAGTTTTAGTGAATCTGGTAGATATGATTCAAACTGCACAGGAAAAAAAATGTCTTAACAAGTAATTTCATCACCTAATGAGGCTTAAGATCTTATTTTTCTTAAAAGTACATGAAATAATCTGCCTGTCGGGCGTTGGTTGAAGAATTATTATGAAAAAAGTGGCAATGGCTTTAAATAAGTCACATTTCTTCCTCAAGAAGTCGAATCGTATTGAAACAAGTGAAATTATTATGAACTATTCTACTTATTTTGAGAGAAATAAGATACCTAGACTGGATACGAGGTGAGATTACTCACGATGGTGTTTCATTTTTATTATCCTAGTTATCATAGAAGCAATATCGTGTTTCTTCAAACTGAAACTTGTTCTCTATCGTGGACGACCAATGTCGTGGCTTGTCAGTGAAACTACACTCATGTCTGCCTTAACAAACAGTAGATGGACTGGTGAACGTCTCCAGACCCCGGGACCGAGGCTGCTGGGTAACGCTTCATTTTAAAAAGGCCTCATAGTAACCTGTGTACTACTCAGTGTACAAGTACACAATAATACTGTGTTAGTACTTAATGAAAATCTCCTTAATAAATGTTCAAGCATGTTTCAGATCTGATGATGAAGCTGAGGATGATTTACTTTTGTCACATTTCACAAAGTACTTATAGAGTATTACTGAGTATTATGGAGTAGTTACAGTACCTCCAGCAGGTTAGTACAGTGGAATGAGGTAAAATAACGTGTTACTGCCTAGTGTGATGAAAGAGGGTAGTTGCTTCTGAATACAGCAGTTCTTCTATGTAGCATAAACGGCTAATCTGTACAGCTAACCCTGTTCCGCATTGAAACCTAGTAACTCGAGGTGACAGTCCAGCTGGTTTCCACAAGCAGCTTGAGACCAAGTTCCTTTCTGTTCCACCGTAAGTGGGCGGAGCAAAGACAAACTCAGGGTGCGGTCGCAAGAGTAGTCCCATGACTCCCCAGCAGCTGGTTGATTGGTTGAGTTTTGGTAACCTGTCATCCCACCAGGTTAGAGAGTCCAAACCAACCTGGTTCCAGTCTGTCACTTGATCTACCATGATGGACTTGTCTGCTCTTCTCTGGTGTTCATACCAGTTAAGAACACATGAAGAAACATCTGAACATGACTGACCAAGTCTCCTTCTACCCAGAATGCCTTGTGTTCTGGGGTGGTTTCCTGTAGCTGGTTGGATCCCGTTATCTCTCCTAACGAACCACCACAGTTCTCTTGTTAGAGGACTGAGATGTGTTCAGGCGTCTCATCGGTTATTTGGTGAATGTTGTTCTCACCTGGAAACCAGCTAAAGGCGGAAACGCTGCAGAGGTTGAACAAACTGCTCTGAACATGCTGGCTGTGAACGCACCCCAAGTATAAAGCTGTTTTGGGGAAACCAGCCCATAAGTTGTGTAAAGTCAACTTAACTTAGCTGCTTTAAATTGGCTTCTAACAAAATGTTCAAATGACTGGCGTGAATCAGTTGTAAATGTTCTGTCCATTGGATTCTAGTTTTGTACGTCCAATCTTTTGAACTGCCAGTATGACTTACATACACTATGCTCATAGTGCATGGCTATTTATTCAGCAAGTGAGTGTGCTGTACTTTTCTGTGGCCTCAAGAAGATATTAGTAAAACTCTTAGCAAACAAACAACTTCTTTAAGTCTTGTTTTAGCTGTTACTTTAGTTCAGAGTATTTATTGCACATGATGCTCCAAGGACCTTAAAAGTACAAAAGCCAAGGATTATGAACATACTCTGTCATTTCTAGATTATGGGTGAAGCTAGCTGGAAGGTGGTGCTGTAGCTGTAGCTAGTTAGCGCGCTGGCATCACGTTATTGGAATTGACTCCATTTTTCCATTACCAAGTGAAGCATGCTGCAAGAGATGTCCCTGTTAACACGTTGTTTAATGTAGAATAGGATTACATCTTATTTTCTTCCTTTTTCAAGAGACAAGTCACTTGTTTTAGGAATATTCCAGAAATAAGTGAAATTGCATTGGAAACAACTGATATTCTCTCACCCCATTGTGAGAGAACAATGTTTGTTTTATGAAAAGTCAAAACTAAACTTTTTGTTAAAATGGGAATTTTTTGCAGTGTGCAGACTTAGGTCATATCCCTTCTGCTGTTCTTTCTTTCACACAACCCATCAAGTATCAATAGATGGCTGGTCTGCATTGATTTCTGTACATATCTAACCAAAAAACAACAAAGATATTTTGTTCTATCGGTGAAAATAAAGTCCCATTGTCAATGGAGTATTGTATTGCAAACTTGGCTTGAGTTTTTTTTTCTCCACTGGTTGTCTACATGAAACTTCTACTTAGGATATAAATATACCCAATCACTTTTAACCATGTGGGCGATGACACATCTGTTACTATGCAGAACAATGGACTGCAGTTTAAATCAGACGGATCGTCGGGTGGGAATTGGTACAACGTGTTTGCAGCACGACATCCCAAAATGTTTAACCTTAATTTATCCAGTAAAGGTTTGCAAAGCGTTACTCATCCAATTTCTATTCTATTTCTATGGTTTGTGTTAGCCTAGTTGCTAGCATGCTAGCCTTGCTAGCCTTGCTAACTAGTTGGATAGCTAGCTTAGTAGCAAAAGAAAATAGGAACATTATTGGACAATGGAGATGTGCAATATCACATTTTGAACTCTGTCCTCTCATCACATGTCACAATGTCTGTTTTTTAGTAGTTTAAGTACATTGAGTACATTTTAACAGCTTTTTACTTTTACTTAAGTAGATTTTTACACCAATAATTTTACTTAACAGTAGGAGTTGCTGTTGACTGGCATCATCCATAGTTGGACCAAAGATTACTGATGAACAAGACAAACGACTGGCTGAGTGGAGATAAAGACCAAACACCAAAACATTTCACTAGTTTTGGTTTAGAGTCAACGGAGCACCGTCTCTTACAGTTCCACACATTCATACTGGGAGTTCACCAGTACAACCACAGTCCTACTGATCAGACCATTACTCATCAACCTCCTGATCACAAGCTCTCTAACCTCTCTAACCTACTGCTGCCCCAACTTCTGACGATTTGGTCAAAGATAGAGAAAACAGCAGAAGTGAAACCCTTAACCTTAATTTAACCTTTATTTATGTAGGTTGGTCCCATCAGAACCAAGACAGCAGCAGACACATTTAGTTACAGGCAGAAAAATAATAAAACTCAACTTTCAAACTGAGTGTCAGACAATGTAAGAACAAACGAGAGAAACAGAAGGCGAGCGAGAGCAGAACCAGTGATTCAGCCCCAGAGCACTCAATCAAAGTCTACGTTTTCCGATACATTGATCTTCAATAGTCCGAACAACTGCTTTAAACTCGGCCAGTTTCTAGTCTTTCTGCAGCCTGCGTGAATTGTCCGATAATTCTTTAACACGTAGTTACGACCCCGACCGGGCAGTATTATTCAACCGGCGTACATTCAGATGGAGCTCAGTGGATGAATAGCTTTTTCAGAGTGCTTATTCAGGAGAAACAGCAGCTCGGTATTGATTGTGAGGAAAACGCTCTCGGTACATAAGCTAGTGCTGCTGGCCGGTCGGTGTTGACTTAGAGAGTAGGAAGCAGGGGAATCGATTGATGGAGACGCTGCCTCCTCGGATGATGAGTCATATCAGTAGATTTAGAGTGTCTCTCTATTTCACACTGTTGTGTTTTCACATCGCCGAGCGCCCACGCCTGCTGGGGGGGTGAAGATGGACCGGGGCAAGGCTGCTGAAGGTAGGGGGTCTGCAGGGCAAACGTGGCCCTCCACAAGATGGTTTGGGGTTTCCATGAAGATAACGCGATAACACAGCTTGTATTGGGTCGTGCCATTTGATATCCGGGGTGTGATTTTTACCGTAACTTAATTCAGCGGCGTAAAAAAAAGGAATGAAATGAAATGAAAACGCGAAACTCACTTGGATAAATAGATTTATGGGGACAAATTGAAGCAACGATGACTAACGATATTATTATTTGGTCGTGTGATAAATTATTTAGACAGTTTAGAAGGAACATGAGTGATTTTTTTAGATATGGCCTCCAAGTTGATTTCTGATTTTTCTTTACTTTTCATTCTAATAATAAAAACCACAAAATCAAATGGACTCTAGGAACCTTTAATTTACTTGATATATTTCTACTGTAACGCATAAATGTGAAATGCTATTTTAAAGTTATATAAGTAAAGTATTTGTAAGTGTTTTCCTGTCACTTGCTATTGATTAAAAAAATCTGCAAAACAACTTTTTTAGGAAATGAAGAAATGGACTTGTTTGTTTTCTCATTAACACTCTTATATTTCTGAAACGAAACCACAGAGTCTTAATCGGCGTCGAGGGCCCGGGGGTCATGAAACTCACTCAACAAGTAAATGACTGGAAACTTCCAATGCAAGTAGAAGTTAAAAGCTTCACTTCCATCGAGTTGTTTTGCAGCAGACAGCAGCCTCATGCGGTGAGACTCACAGCAGCCGACGTGGTTCTCCACCGGCGGCTGTCAGTCTCCGGCGCCGCCGAAGCAAAAATGTTGTCAGTACTAATGACGCTCGCTCAAAGGCAGCAGCCATGTCTGTTTGCAATTCAAAGCCGCCTGCTGTTATTACCACAGAGTAATACTGGTTAGCGGTTAGCACTCAGCTGCTAATGGGGCCGCTGTTATTCCTGCAGTAGGAAGGAAGTGGAACGAGGTGATTTCACAGACAGACGGAGATGTGGGTAGTTCAACAAAGGGGCTTCAAATATTTGGTCCCCTTTATTTTGTACGTCAGCCTGCGAGAGAAGTTCCCGCACGGCTGGATTCCCATGATGCTCCATAATCAGTAGAACACACACACACACACACTAACACACACACCTCACACACTAACACACACACCTCACACATGTCGTAACACAGACAATTTTTTTTAACCTTTATTTGGTTTTCTGAGCAGACATGCAATAAAAGACAGTAATAAACATTCTCAGTACAACCACAGTCTGACGGTTCAGTGCCTCGCTCAAGGGCACACAGGCAGTAGTTGTTGCAGGAGGAAGTGTCATTCACCACGCTAACCTTTAGGCTCCTCCCAGCCCTCGTAGGTAAACTGGTTTGAAAAGAGCATGGCGATCAAGACGGCGTCTTATTGGCGTGGAGGCATCAGAGCGAAGGTGGCGAAGGGCTAGAAGGGCTTGAGCCCAATATAAAGGTGTTTTCATACAACACGACTAAGAGCAACAGTGGTGGGGGGGGGGGGGGGCGTGAAGGATTTGAATAATTGTCCCTCCGGCTCAACATCTGGGAGACTTGAAGGAAATATTATTTTTTTTAAATCATTCTTTAATTTGAATCTTTTCTCATTACCGCCTCGTCCAATTGGATTACCGACGGCCACGGCTCCGTCTCATCTTCCCCGCCCCGGTCCTGCCCGGCGCGAGGACACTTCTGGCATTTAGTTGATCATTTTCATCGGTGTCGCACGTGCGGTGACCCCAATATCGCCCGCCGTCACTCATCATTAGCACGTTTATCAGCACGTGTCCAATGGCCGCCCTCCCGGGGAATTCAACCATTTGCATAGAAAAATTGCTTTCCAATGAGAAACCACTGTTTAGCATAATTACAAATGATGTGGCGTCGCCGGACCGCACCGACGCCGCGGAGAGACGGCTGTGATGGACACGCCGCCTGGCCGCAGACAGGAAGGACGGCGAGAGGTGAAGATGGTTCTGTGTTCCATGTTTCAGGATCCTAATCGTTTGTTTTCTTACTTTTTAACGTAACGAAAGAATACAACACTTCACTCAACGTTTATACCACACCTGATCTAAGAGTCTGTTTCTGTTTGTGTGATGAGAGACTGTTTGCAGCTACAAATCACTGCACAGTGGATGAATACGTGGTTGCTCACCTCAAATAGTTCCAAAAATGAACCTGGCCACATCATCAGCCATATTGAGGTAATGATATTTATTTTGTTTAATATCAAATCAAATCAAATCACATTTTATTTGTACAGCCCTTCATCACCACTACAGTCTCTAAGGGCTTCACAAGCCCAACGTGTGAAAACGGTTAATGGTTAGTACACGACATCCCAGACCTGGACCCTCACAGAGGACAAGGACAAACTCCCACAAAACCTTTTAGGAAAAAATGTAAGAAACCTTGGGAGGGGCTACTCAGAGAGGGAGGGGCTAGTCAGAGAGGGAGGAGCTACTCAGAGAGGGAGGGGCTAGTCAGAGAGGGAGGAGCTAGTCAGAGAGGGATCCCCCTACCAGGACAGTTGGTCTGTCTGTCTGTCTGACTGTCTGTCTGACTGTCTCTGTGTTTGGACTTTAGTCTTTAGTTTTATTAAGTTCCTCAATCACCAGTTGATGTTTCTGGGGTCCAAAACAGAAAATACAGCAGAACTAAATAAAAAACATTTTAAAACAATTAAAAAAGAATTAAATTAAATTAATTCATTAATTAACTAAATGATTGGTCTCGTGGTGCCGTCTGTGTTTTGGCATTGCTTCAAATGTGTTGGTAGTTGGATGGAGCGTCGCCATGAGGTCAGTCGCCTGGATTCACCACAGCAGATGAGACTCCATGACTGAGAACAAGGAGAACAGCGAAGCTACAAGGAAGTCTGTCCATTGTTATGATCTCCTGATCAGTGTTCTGGGATGACGACGGTATTGGTCGACATCCAGGTTTTTTTCTGAGGCTATTAATCACAAGATGTATGATTGCAGCCTCGTGTCCACTAGGGACGGAGAGGACGGAGTAACTAAGTATGAATCAAAAGCAGCGTGGGAACCGCCGGCTCAGCAAATCAGAATGAAACAGTGACACAATCTCCTTATCAACGTGTTTCATAAGACAGCAGCCGAACAGGCTTCGTCTTCCCATCAGCCCCTGGGCTAGAGCACTGAAACCAGAAGCGTTCACAAGCAGCTGGTTCCAACGGTTTCCAGCGTTGTGATGTTCTTCATCCTGACACTCCAAGGAGAAACGACCGGAGGAACTAGAGATTTACTGTTTGATGATTAACTGTAATATTGTCGTTACTCTACTTGTTATTGGGGAAAAGTACTAGATGTGCTTGCCTAGCACTACGTCCTGTAGTGTAAAACTTAATCTTTTTAAACCAACTTGTTTTTTGATGTACAGATGTGTGTTTGAAGAGATAACTGTATCTGTCCTTTAGCCTCCATAGATCACAACCTACATCACCTGGAAATGCTCATGTGTTCAATTGTTTCTGCAGATGCAACGACAGAGTCCAACAAACTGGAGGCATGAAGACGGGAGGAGGGGGGGGGGGGGGTGGGAGGGAGGGAGGAGGAAGAGATGAGCGACTACAAAAGGAGGAAATGGAAGCTAGTAGAAGAGTTGTTTACAGCAGCACTGACACGACTTGCACAAACTATTAAGAAATAAAAAGTGTACTAATTTGCACATTTCCCCAAAAAAATCACCTTTTTATTTGGAGATGCTTTTTGTTGCTGAACTGTGGAGGCAGTTGTTTTTTCCCCAGTAAAACTTGAAACTGCCGTTTGTTTTGCTCCTTCAACACCTGTAACAGCTAGATGTGATGTTTATCTGGTAACAGTTAACAGTGTTGAGTCAGTGGTGCAACGCTGTGAAACTACACATGTAGCAGATGTACTGGTGGAAACGGAGTCAAGCCTCCAGCAGGTTGAAGCAGATCTGGACCATTCTACTCTGGAAGGTTTCTGTCCATGGTCCTTTCACAAACATCTTGAAGAACCCAGCAGGTTTGGACCCTGACCTCCATGACCTCCATGACCTCCATGACCTCTATCACCTCCATGACCTCCATGCTGCAGTCGTTCCTCTTACTGAGGCTCTTCCACCTCCCCTTTACTTCCCAAAGCAGCGTTCAACCACTGATCACCAAGAAATAACCAGTTTTTATAACCAATAACATCATCTGGCCAAGAGTGGATGTTGTGTTCCCAGAGCCTTGAACGGCATCATGCATCCAACCAGGACGGCCAACAATAATGTTCCAAATAGCCATCCACCCCTGCCTGGAGGATTACCGAATACCTTTCTCTATTGCAATTATCAGATCAGTCGTCTGGGGGTTGGAGCGTTGAGTACCATCTATGATGCCTACACACTGAGGGATGAATCGTTGATGAAGTCTGGCAGTTGTGGCGTCTCCCTCGCCACCAAGAGAGGGAACCATATACAAGGACACCGGCCCTTTAAGAACAGGGCCATAGTGGGTGGAGCCTACCTGCACTGCCAATCACTGGGAACGTGGAGGCAACCCAGCTGACGCCCATCACCAATCAAGACTGAAGCTGGACTATATAGAGGACTGGGAAGAACCTCTGTTGGCGCCCCATGCCTCTTCCCCCTGGCTAAGAGCGGTGGTCTCATTGGAAGATTGTGTTGCTTTGTGGTCTGTTGCCCCCATTGGTCCTCCTCCCTGAGTTACCATGTCGTTTTTCTTCATCAACGGGAATGAAAACCGGTTGCAGGACTGATCCAGAATGATCCAGAAAACATAAGGTGTGCAGACAGTGGTCTATCATTAGAAAGCTCAATTCAACTCCAGAGGCTCAGTCAGTCTGTACTGTGGCTCAGTCCAACACAGCGGTAGGCTTACATCGCTAGAGCCATCCTGAAGATGCAGCCAGGTGATGGCATGATAAATCCAACACTAAAACCAATATCATCTCTTTGTCATGAAGGTGTCAAAGCCTTAAACAGTGCTGTCTCATTTTGAGCTTTACTCTTCGCATGCTTTATTTTTTACACTCATACGTTTAAACGGTGTCGATCACGTGTCTGTCTTTGCATCGTGGACGTCAACACCAACATCGTCCCTGAAGGCCTCACAGCAGCCTAGCTGTGGACAAGCAGCTACTGAGGGTGAAAAAGAGAAGGACGTCTTCATGTCTCATTTCCCCCAGGATCTTGTGGCTGTGTGTTGTCCAGTTTCAGACCAGGCAGTAAATACATTATTACAGCTGTAAATATCAGAAACCTGCACCAGAGAGTCCACATGTACTAGACGTCTCCTAAACTTCCACCTTTCAAATTTATGAAGGTAAATCTGAGCTGCTGTTTGAGTGAACAACATCATTGTGTTGGTTTGAGTTAGTGAACAACAGTAGTAGTAGTAGTAGTAGAAGTAGTAGTAGTAGCAGTAGTAGTAGTAGTAGTAGTAGTGTCTGTAGTGAATGGACTTCATGGTGACTTCATGAGGGTCTTGGCTGCAGGCCGCTGGCTGCATGTGGATCCTGAGTTACTGAAGATGTAACGATGACGTCCTGTCCGTTTGTGTTGTACTTGATGGTGATTTACGATGTGGCGGTGAACGTGCACCACTCTATTAATCAAGACATTGAAGGGGGCAGCGCTGGAGGAATGACATGCTAATGTAAGACAAATGTCCTTAACATCGCCGGGCGCCAGGCTACCGGAACGTCTCCCGCCGGTCGCCGGTAAAGACAAATGAAACACACGGTTTAACAGAGCGAGGGAAGGCAATCTCCTTGACTGGAACACAAACACCGTTTAAAGTCCCGGCTGCCGGATGCTGGGAGAACCAGCCCGCTAGCTTGATTCTCTCCTGCATCCAGCCCACACCTCAACCTCAACCACCCCCGGTCCGCCACAGGGGCCTTACCGCCCCGACCGACGCCATCGGCCGGTCGGACTGCTAGCCGTCTGAACTCAGAGTCACACTACCAACTTCTTCCTCGTCTATCTGTCTCGCTCCGGCGGCGTCATCGGTGGAGGAGAGGAGCGCCGAGCTGGGACAGAGGAACCCTCGACGTGATAACAGAGACCAAGATAAAGGAGACGCAAAAAAAATACAACGAGCCGCGGTGCGTTCAGGGGCATGTGATCGAGAGCTATTAGAGCCTGTCACAGTTGGCTTGTCATCATGTTGTTGCGCACACACACACACACACACACACACACACACACACACTCCTAATTCTCACAAGCGTACACACACTAGCAGACATACTCCCAACTGTGGCAATCACACACACACACACACACACACACACTGTCTTTCTCTTCCCTCCTATACACACACACAATATCTCCCAACACACACACACACACACACACACACACACACACACACCGACAGACAGGTGGTGCCTTCTCGGGGAATCAAAGGCAGCGGCAGCAGGTATTTTTCGGGGAGCAATTTTCAAAGATAAGAGCTGCGTCTGAGTGGCTTCTCTGCCATCTGTGTGTGTGTGTGTGTGTGTGTGTGTGGGAGAGAGAGAGAGAGAGAGAGACCAAACACTTCAGTCTCTGCAGATGTCATCTGGCGTTCGGGGTGGGGGGTGCTGAGGTTTCGTTTGCAGAGGAAATTTTGTTGGAAAGTTCCAGGCGAAGTGGAGCTCCAGTTTGATTCCCTGTTCCTGGTGTTGTTCACGGGTCCATCCATCCATCCATCCATCCATCCATCCATCCATCCATCCATCCATCCTTTGGTTATCCACATTGTTTATGTCTTGTTGTCACTCCTTTCACTCTGTCCGTAATCTTTATCTCTCCTTCACTCTCTTCCTATTTCTGTTCCTAGCACTCGCTCTAAAAGAATCTATAACAGCATCAGCCAAATGTCTGTTAACGTAAAGACCCGGGGCCGAAGGTTCAGGAGGGATTCGACCCGACGTGGAGGCTAGCGGGGGGGGGGGGGGGGGGGGCTCATCACCAGGCAGGGTGGCAAGACACGTCAACATCAGACACGTCAACATCAGACATGCCGACCTGTCAGACTAACCATAAGCTCCAAAAAGGGGCGGGGCCATCTTTCAGCGTCCGGTTGCACTGGTTAATACAGAGCAGTGGGAGAGGAGCTGAAGTCTTGACCCGGTATTCATCTCAGGTTCTGTACAAGGTCGAGCTTTTATATTCTGGCTTTCCCTTCAACCAGTTCGACCTTTTTCTCACCGGCTCTTATTTCTGTTAATCAAAATAATATGACACTTTAAGAGAAGATGAAACTTTAATGACAGCCGTGGGGAGCTCGGGTCGCTGCAGCAGCAAATAGTGAGTAGTGGTAATGATACAGTGGTATCAGTACTGCAGAGGTCAGTGTGTGTGTGTGTGTGTGTGTGTGTGTGTGTGTGTGTGTGTGTGTGTGTTTCCATTTTTTTCATAATGATTATTGTTATTTAAAACAAAACAACATTTGGCAACACAATACTCTTCATGTCAGTGAATTGAATTGAAAGAGAGAGAGAGAGAGAGAGAGAGAGAGAGAGGTAGAACGAGAGAGAGAGAGAGGTAGAACGAAAGAGAGAGAGCAAGGACAGAGAGAGAGAGAGAGAGAGAGGTAGAAGGAGAGAGAGAGAGGTAGAACGAAAGAGAGAGAGCAAGGACAGAGAGAGAGAGAGAGAGAGAGGTAGAAGGAGAGAGAGAGAGGTAGAATGAAAGAGAGAGAGAGGTAGAACGAAAGAGAGAGAGCAAGGACAGAGAGAGAGAGAGAGAGAGAGAGAGAGAGAGAGAGGTAGAAGGAGAGAGAGAGAGGTAGAACGAAAGAGAGAGAGCAAGGACAGAGAGAGAGAGAGAGAGAGAGGTAGAAGGAGAGAGAGAGAGGTAGAATGAAAGAGAGAGAGAGGTAGAACGAAAGAGAGAGAGCAAGGACAGAGAGAGAGAGAGAGAGAGAGAGAGGTAGAGGGAGAGAGAGAGAGAGGTAGAACGAAAGAGAGAGAGCAAGGACAGAGAGAGAGAGAGAGAGAGAGAGAGAGAGGTAGAAGGAGAGAGAGAGAGGTAGAATGAAAGAGAGAGAGCAAGGACAGAGAGAGAGAGAGAGAGAGAGGTAGAATGAAAGAGAGAGAGCAAGGACAGAGAGAGAGAGTTGTAGAAAGAGAGAACAGGAAAGAGAGGAGAGATTATAGAAGAGAGAATAGAGTGATAGAGTAAAAATGAGAGAAAGAGAAGAGGAAACGAGAAAGAAAGATAAGAGAGTGAAAGAGGGATGGAGACAGAATGAGACAGCAAGAGAAAAGAGAGAATGATAGAGGGAGAGAGAGAGGGAGAGAGAGAGATAGAGAGAGAGAGAGACTGATAAATAGATAGAGAGGGGGGGGAGGGGGAGAGGGGGGGGGAGAAGGGGGGGGGGCTCCAGTCATCAGTATTTGATATTTGCTCCTCCGTGAGGAAACTGACCATCCATAATGCATCACACGTTTCCTAGCAACAGCCAGGAACCTAGCAACAGGATCCTAGCAACAGCAACAACCGCCGCCTCCTCCGCTCTCAGCCACTGGGAGAGCGGCGTGTCTGATGCAGGGGAGCCAATCAGGGGAGGAGGGGGGGCGGGTCTGAGATGGAAGTGGGTGTGTTTCCTCTCACAGCTGATTGGAGACACACACACACTTATACATACACACACACACACACACACTTATACACACACACACACACACACACACACACACGTACAAACAGGATACACTGTCAGGTTAAGGACACATTCTCTCTCTCTTTCTGTCTCACACACACACACACACACACACTCACACACACACACACACACACACACACATACACATGCTCACACACACTCTCACACACACACACATACACATGCTCACACACACTCACACACACACACACTTATAAACACACACATGCTCACACACACGTACACTGTCAGGTTAAGGACACATGCTTTTTTTTGTCTCTCTTTCTGTCTCTCTCTCTCACACACACACACACACACACACACACTCACACACACACTCACACACAAACCTACTCACACTAACAGGCTTAGACAGCCTCCTGAATTCTCCCTCATGTGATTTCTTTTTCCCAATAGGTTTTCAGATCATTTCTTCATCATAATAAAAAAGAACAAGATCACGTTTGGACTCGTCAGATGAAGTTCGTGTCCTGACAACGAGGACCTTGGATCTGATGTCGAAACATCCAGGAGTTATTCTGTGTTTAGTTTAAATGTGTAGTATTTGGTTGACGTAGAAGAACTTCATAACACAAAACTCAGCCTGAACACTTTTTTTCCAATATAAAATAGAAAGTCCATCACACACCAATCAGCTCTCTGTTGTTGTCAGCTGAGGCTAATATCACCTCGCCCCCCCCGGCAAACAAAAGGCCCATCTTTAACTTTAAATGAGCTGTAATGGCGTCTGGGGCCTTTTTTCCCAGAATCCAATATGGCTCCGCATCAGGCAGACGCGCGGAGACTTTTCAATTCCCGGGGCCAAAG
The DNA here is from genome assembly GCA_034670405.1 of Hoplostethus atlanticus. NCBI lineage: Eukaryota > Metazoa > Chordata > Actinopteri > Trachichthyiformes > Trachichthyidae > Hoplostethus > Hoplostethus atlanticus. The sequence goes on along the minus strand of JAXDDX010000075.1, from coordinate 69,846 downwards.
GTGGGAGTATTATCTGGAGATTCATTCCCTCGACTTAAATGGAAGAATGAAAAGCGAGGCTTAACTTAACCTGCCTGACGCGCCTCAGAGAGAGAGAGAGAGAGAGAGAGAGAGAGAGAGAGAGAGAGAGAGAGAGAGAGACGGGTTCTTTAGTCAAGATGGCTTCCCCCGTCGTCGGGATGAGAAGAGGTTGTTTTGTAAAGCGACGTGTTGTTTCATGTCAATCAAGACGTGAGGGAATAAAACCTCTTGTTATTTTGGATTTCATCACAAAGGACAATAAATGTGCAGGACAAGACACTGAGTCCCCACCAGCTCCACTATCTGACCTCTGACCTCTGACCTCTGACCTCCCAGTGCAGGAGAGCACTGTTTCAGCATCAGTATGATTTCATGGTGTTTTGTGACTCTGCTGCTCAGATGTAATTACCGATGCCCGGTGATTCCTCCCGGCGTGGTGATTTGTCGCGGCGGAGCCAAAACTCTCGCTGGACCGAAATGTCAAAACAAACGAGCTCGTCTGCGGCGCCGTCGTCTCTTTGTACGGGAGAGAAGATCACGTCAGCCGCCGAGCTGAACTCTGGCAGGTTAGAGCCGTCATCCCACAGGAACGACGCAGCCTGCAGTTTGACTTCCCCAGCTTACGTCAGCAGAGCGAGCAGCGTTCACAACCGCTACACCCTCCCGTTCAGAAGGGGCTCCTCATCCTCTTCCCAAGCAAAGCTATCTCTAATTTCCTCCATTTTGGTCCATTTTTATTTTTAATGTTCTCCTTTGTTACTTCAGGTTAGCAAGCTAATGCTAATAAGATAGCCTGGAACGTTCTGTCAGGCTTGCTCCTAACGCTCCTGGCGCCCTTTGACCTCTTGATCTCTCTGTTAGCTTAGAGATCAATCACGTGGTCTGATCAGGTGTATTTCCTCTTCCCCCAGCACCACCCTCAGAGCAAACAGGTAACAACTACTTCCAGTGATCACATATTATAGAGGAGCCAGGTCAGGAAACAAGATGTGAGGATGAAAAGTAGAAAGGCTTTTTTCAATGTAAGACAGGAGCAGAGCCGTCTTGTTTTATAGCCCAAGGTTTCCATCTGATCGACAAACCACTCCTACGTCCTCAACCTCAACGTCTCGCAGACACATCACCACTTGAAACTTGAACTTTTATCTTCTTTTCAACAGTTTTGCAAGGACAGAATATACATCAGCTAATGTTCCTCAGGGAGCGTGACCCTCGAAAAACCATAACTGAGTGTGTGTGTGCTCGTGGTTGTATGTGTGACTTGAGCTGATATGTATGTAGTTATGTATCACGTGCAGGTGTGTGTGTGTGTGTGTGTGTGTGTGTGTGTGTGTGTGTGTGTGTGTGTGTGTGTGTGTGTGTGTGGGTGGGCAGACACCATTAAAACGTGTGACAGGTAGAGTAGCACAGTGCTCATTTAGATCAAGATCAGAAAGCGGCGAGTCCCTCGACAGGTGAACTCCCGCGGTGCGTTCAGGAACAAATCTGACTCACTCCATCACCGCGGGTCTATATGAGGGCGAGTGAATCACCCTCGGCACTTCCAATAAGTAATTAAAGGGAACTCACTGTTGACATGACACGCAATCAGCCAGGATCGCTTTTGGGCTCCTGGATATTTAATATTTAAAAGTTCCCCTCACCGAGGCGATTTCAATCTGAATTGCAAATCTCCTCCAACCCCCAAATGGCTGCTGCGCCGGTCGGAGGGGATTCGGCGACGCCTGGATGTGATTTTCTGAGGGGAGAGAGGTGAAAGAAATGACGGCGTAATGAAAACCTGTCTGGACCGGATGATGACCGGATTCCTCCCGCTATCGCTTCTGCTGCTTTCTGTTGTGGATGAGGAAGTCACATGAACACTAACAACAATACGATCCTGAAAGGGCAGAAACGTTGAGCACACGGATCATTTTGCATTCACGTCGAGTATGTAACTGGGAGGTCACAGGTTTGAATCCCTGGACTGGTTTTAGAGTCCGCCCTGCAAATCAACGCTTCATTCTAGCTTTATTTATATTTTATTATTGGAAAACGTAGAAAACAAGATAGAAAACATCTCAAATACTTACAAGAGTATTAAAGATGATACAAATAAATGGAGATAATGAACAAACCAAACAGTAAATATCAACTCTGACATCAAGAGAGACAGTATTAATATTAAATGTAATCAGGAACATGTTTTTCTATTCTTATTGTTAATTAACTGTTTCTAGTTCCTGTTTTGTTCCTTTTTGGTGCAATGAAGTGAGCAGGGTTCAAACCCGCCCTGCTGAAGTGTCCTTGAGCAAGACACTGAACCCCTACCAGCTCCAGTCCCTG